>CP092880.1:24451210-24528039 GCA_030710605.1 Cordylochernes scorpioides
TGTAGATTCGGGTCTTGGCAGATGCCATGATGGCCAAGGTGTTATCCTCCAGGTCATGCCCGAAGATCCAGCTCTGCAGGTCATATGGTGATGGTGAAGGCCTCCCCGATGACTGGCCTGATCCGCCTACAGGACCAGTAGCGGTGGGCCAGTGACAGGTCTCCGGACCCACAGGCGATGCAGGACTCCCGGGCTGAGGCCGGATGCGCTGGATGGGGAAGAGCGTGCAGGGCCAACCGTACAGCAACATCGGCATTGTGCCCCAAGAAAGCAAGCGAGGAGAGAGCGAGAGAGAGAGAGAGAGAAATTCTTCGAAATTAATTCGCTGAGAAGATTCAAGCAAACCGCATCTAAAATATCATTTTTTTGCTACATGAGATAGAGAGAGATTCACATTTATCAAAATTCTGTAAATGTACATCTCCTTCTTTACGCAGATTATACTGTAATTCTGGGGGACAAAGTCTGACTGTCATTTGACGCCCCCTGGATAGCCAACAGCAGCTCTTTTTACCTATCATAGAGATTTATAGAGTAAATACTGTAATTCTAAGAGAATCAAAGATTAATATATGCAGATAATAAAATTGATTTGATTAGAATAAACTTTGAGAAGAGACAACTGACAGACACTGAATCAAAACAAGTCTAAAGGAATAGTGTTCTAGACAGAAATATCAAAAGATATATTTATGGGTGGAGGGGTTGTGTGAAAAGTGAAGAAGAAAAAGATCATGTTGGCCAAAGCTTGTGTTTTGACTTTGTTACTAACCCGACGGTGACTCCCACAAAATATGTCCAATTGTCATTATAGACAAACTCTTGGCGATGATATTTTCGGAAAAATGAATTTCTCGCTTGAATGAATGTTTGTCTTTTCAAAGAGGTTATAAGTTTTGAATGTACAGCTCTGAAAACACAACTTGTATAAGAAGAACAATCCGCATCTTTTTTTTACCTTTTTTTTGTGTCAGCGGATTATCTAAATAACTACCACCACTTCAAACACCTTTGTATTGTGGAATGAATACTCCCCTCCTCACTGTATGACAAGATATCGGAAAGGCAGGGATCCCAGGGTGAAGTTGTGGAAAGATAGATTAACTCCAGCTACGGGAGGATGGTCCACGTGTGTGTGCGGGATACAGGCGCCACGGCGGTGGCGCTAAAAACAGCATTGTCGTGTGGGGGACAAGAGCAGTCTGGTCACATCTGCGGCGAGCAGAATACGCAGAGAGTTGCCTCCGGGACGTGTGGATGATCCTGCAAGACGGTGCCAGGAAAACCTGACATCGGAGCAGCCTACAAGGTGGTGTAGTCCAGGCTGGACGTGTATAGTGTGGAGCGGAGCGTTTCACAAGAGTAACATCCACGGCGCCAAGGATCCTTCTGACGGGGAGGTTGAAAACAAGTCCCACTGTTGTATTCCTTCTGTATAGTGCCACGTATAATAAAGCGATAACTTTAGCTGCATCCCTTCAAACTCACGTGTGTATCTTTGTGGCATCCTGAGTAGACAAAGAACACCAACAGCGTCTAGGTACGACCTAACCGTATCCTTGATGATATTGGGTGGTAAGGACGCCATTCCGGTCTCTATTGGACGAGAAAAAGATTTATTGAAGGTCAGAGATTCATTTATAAATCTTTTTGTTTGTACGCCGACCTTGAAAAATCTAAATATTTCTCTCAATTAGCCCATCATAATGCCTATACTACCATAACATTAGTTCCTATGACTTTCTTGAATCATCTTGTCAACCAAAGAATGGTCTCTTGGAAAAATATATCGTTGCTTGAAGTCAATCAGATCTCGTATGATTATGTTCGTTTTGACTCCAAAATCTATCATGATCACGAGTAATGGGATCTTTCTCTTATTCCGGAGACGCTTCTTGCTGAATTGTGTATAATTGGCTGGAAGTGGTATTCTAGGTCTCCTGTTGAAGGACATATTGGCCGGAAAGTTAGAGAAATAAAGAGTGGTTAAAAGAGACCTAGCCCTAGATTGCTTATAGATTTTGTTAAATTGTAAAGGCAGATATGTGAATATACATATCGATTATCTCATAAAACATCATAATAGTCTTTTAGCTATAATTTTATCTCTTAAAATAAGTTGACCGCATATTGATTTTTCAAATTTGTAAATTATCCTCAAATTTCTATAAATGAAATATAAACATTTAATTAATTAACCTATAATTGCATAATTATGACAAGGCAGTAATTAAAAGGTTCCATTTAATGAAGGGTTACCAGAAAAGATGTAAACCTCAGACATCGATCTTGGAGAATTATAACCAGACGATACTTCGATCTTCCAAAAATATTGAAAACCTATGCAGACAATAGACCAATTGAAATTTACTTTGTGAAAGATTACAAGACATTTTTGAACGTAAATAACAAATTAACTCACCGTTATATTTTCACTGAATATTTATTATAAGAAATTTTAAATAATTTTTGACGCGTGATTGATTCTTTTTAATTCTTTTAAAATCACAAAAAAATCCTCACAAAGAGTTTCATTTTCTTTATACCGTTGAAGAGTGATTATCTCTTGAAATCTAGCAATTTAAAATAAAAAGAAATTCATTGTAAGGAAATATTTTGTAATTTTAAATGATTCTTTCAAAAATAAATCAATATTCTACTGATTTCACTGCAATGATAAAATAATGGGAGGGCCAGGCTTATCAGTGGTGAACCCTTTCAGTGGTTTTGTCAGTTTAATCTACCATACCGCTGTTATATTGTATTTTTCTCGGTGTCCTTTTATACTGATAATGATGCTAGACTCTTGGAAAGGGTATTTTAAACACTGAGAGAATTCACCACTAATGAACAAGTCCTTCTCATTATTTAATCATTGCAGTAAGGGTAGTAGAAAATTGATTTATTTTAAAAAGAATCATACCCGCCAAAACTAGTTCAAATTTCTTATAATGGCGCGCTAACGCACCATATTAATAATTATTGTAAATACTCTGTTGTTGTTAGTTTATAAACTAAAATATTTGCCTATGTCACTACTCCTTACCATTCTTGTAGACTATCATTTGTAAAATTATTATCACCTTTTGCATTCCATATAGATTTTGGTAATGAATTATTTTTAACATAAACTTTTAGAAACGACATTTGAAAATTATCCCGCATGTGTTTCTTTTGAACGAAAAATCAAAATTTATTTCATGGAGAAATAACGACCATTTCTAACCTTAGGAATGAAGTATGAAAGGATGAATTGTGGAGAGTAATGATAAACGGAAAAATAAAAGTGTCCAGGGATGAGAATCGAACCCACAGTGTTCCGCTTACCGGGCAGATGCCATGTCCACTAGGCTACCCTAGTTTTCAAATGTCGTTTTACAATCACAAGCCGCATTATATTATATTGTATAAACTTTTAGAATATATATAATTGTATTCTCTGCCGTAGTAATATAAAAATGAGCTAAATGGCCCGGATTAGCTCGAACTTTGGCAGAATGGATGATTGTCCAACCTACATTGGTTTAGAAAATATCAAATCTTTAGCGCGAAACCGTATGCTCATCAAAAAAAATGACTTCAACGAAATTCGAAGGTGTCCATGAGAAAATCGCCCGTTAGACCGGCATAAAGAAGTCGTTGGTACATCGAATAGCGAAAAATAAACTTAACCTCAAGGCGTACAAGTTTCAAACGTTCAGCTCCTCACGGATAAGAACAAGCGCGTACGGCTGGAGAGATGTCGCCAACTCAAGCATCGAGCTACTGGTCAGCAATGGGAGCGCATCCTCTTCACGGACGAGAAGCTGTTCACCCTCGAGCAGGCGCCCAACCACCAAAACGACAGGAGCTGGTCCACTGAGGCTCCAGGCACGTCAGCCATCGTCGAACACCGCCAAAATCTGCCGTCGGTTATGGTATAGGTTAGGATTTGCGCCAGTGGCAAAGCCCCCTCGTTTTCGTTTATCAGGGGGTCAAAATCAACCAAGAAGTATATCGCCTCGACATTCTCGAGGACATCGTACTCCCGTGGGCTCAACAGCACTTCGACGATGCGGATTGGACATTCCAGCAAGACTTCGCGCCGGCTCACAAGGCGAAATTGACTCAGAACTGGTGCAGGGCCTATATTTCGGACTTCATCACGTCGGCGGAATGGCCGCCCTACTCATCCGATCTCAACCTGATGGATTACAGCGTGTGGTCCATATTATAGGCCAGGGCCTGTGTACAGGGCAACAAAAGTTCGAAGTCACTGAAGAGATCACTGCGCCGAGAATGGGACTGATTGTGGCTGGAGGATCTGCGTTCTTTAGCCGAAATTTTCAAGTTACGTTTGGATCTGAATATCAACTATAAGAAAGGCCATTTTGAACCGGCTGAAAAAATTGTTAGCTAGTATCCATATTAATGGTAAACATTGCTAATTTGAATTTGAGGCGTTTTCATATAATGTTGGAAACAAATATGATTTTGAGATATAATGAGGATTTTATTATAAGATGTACTTTTCGATAAAGATAGAATTTTAAGAAAACCACAAATAAGTTTGAAATTTTACAATATAATGGGAATAAATAAGATTAAGAACTTTTAAAAGTTGTAACTTTAGATAATGCAATTATAAAAATTTTAGGCAAAACACAGGTAGTTTAGTAAATTTTTAAAATGTGAGAGATTGACGAATAATTTTTTAAGTTATTTTAAAATGCAATGAATTAAAATAGATAAATTGGATTTTTGTGTGTGATAATGAAAAATTGAGATAAAAGAGTTTGAAGTAAAAATTGAATTAAAAATAAAAAGGTAAAATTGAATTAAAATTTAATTTGAGAGAATAAAAACAAAAGGTAGGAAGGTTCTTAAATATTATTTAAAGTAATAAAGAAATTCTTTATTGATTTTTTTTATATGCATATGGCGACATCAGAGAGCGATGACTTTCTTGGGCGTCCGTGTCCAATCAAGGACTGGAATGAGCAATATGTTTACATCTTGTCTTAGCTTCTTGGAAAAATGTTATCAACCAATCTACGATCTATCTGAGTGTCGTTCTTACTTTTCCGATTGTCATTTTATTAAGGCCATTCTAAAGTTACAACAGGCTTGGTTTGAGTCACAAGGTTCTTTGGCCATCAGGCTTGATGTTTATTAGTGTTTTTATTTCCTGAAAATAAAGATACTTCGGCCAGTAAATCTTTTTATTAACTTGACGTTTCGACAAATATCTTTTGTCCTCGTCAGAAGAATGATTTTTAATGCCTTGCTAAATGCTTAATATTTGTTTGCTCCTGATGAGGACAAAAGATTTTTGTTGAAACGTCGAGGTAATAAAAAGATTTACTGGCCGAGGTATCTTTATTTTCAAGAAATATGAATGCCGACCAGGCAGCCTCTAACTTCACCATAGTGTTTTTATGTACAACATTGTGTATGTATGACATAAATTACGACCATATATATAGACTTATAATAGGGTGAATTATTGGTTTTTGTTTGGTACAAGAACATTTGATTTTAGTTTTAAATGATCTTTCTTTGTAATATTTTATTTTGAGAAAAAATTAGCCACATCAAACAATGATTTATTTAACCCTCAAAGTATAAGTGAGAGCAGGTCATTCTCCTCAGGGGAATTTCCTCTAATATTGTATTGGACGATTCTGCTTATACATGCTACACTTAGGGTGGAATCTTAGAAGAAAATGGTATTCAAACAAACTATAGACATAATCTTGAATAATACCATTTCTGAGATTCCACCCTTCAGTATCTTAATTTTCTTGAATACCATTTCTCGAATTTCACCCTTCAGTGACATAGTTTGCTTGAATACCATTTCTAAGATCCCACCATTCAATGTAGCATATACACAATAAGTATAAGCAGAATCGTCAAATACATTATTAGAGCTTTAAGAAGCGCGGTCTGGTAGATTAAATTGACGAAACTACTGGGAGGGTTCACCAATGATGAGCCAAGTTCTCCCAAAATATTTAATCGTAGTAAAAATAGTAGAAGTTTTTTTTTATGTGTAAAAGAAACATTCATCCTTCACTGCTTTAATTTCCTATACACAACTCCGCCTTTGCCGGTCCCAAGCCCGGATTAAAAAGGAGGAGAGGGAGCAGTAACAAGTTCGCTAGAAAACCTGGGCTCAGCTGGCCCGGCTGATAGTACCCTGTAAGGGCTCCTGATCCAGGGATACAGGATGAGTCTGTACTCCATGTTAGGAGCGGCTGCACATGGCGTCTGTTCCTTATGTCAGAGGCGGCCATTTCATATTGGAGCTAAGTTGTCCTGTCAATGAGTAGTACTACCAGTCTTAATGACAAAGGCAGACACATTCTACTTCACCCAGTCATGATGATTGTCAAAACTACATTATTGACTGTATTGGCTCATCCATTGATAATCTCTACTCATCCCCAGCAGACACCATCTCAAGTTCTACAAGCTTGATATCTTAATATGATTGAGTGGAGATAAGAAAGAAGAAGAAGATTGGTGGACCATGCTCCGGTCCATCCAGTGAATCCTGGGGTTGGTGACTAAGCCATAAGACGTTCGTCGCGCGCAGACGACTCTATCGATCTGTATTTCAAGGAGGTTTTTAAATCCCGGGAAGAAAATGTTGAAATTGCGCGCGTCGTTAAAATCAATAGCAATCCATAACTTTCATCACATCGAGCATTTCGCTATTTTCTGAAGGACTGCGTCATCTTCGTTATTTGCTGCTCCAAAATCACTTTATTAGGTACCGCTCAAAAAGAGCAACCTAGTTTATGATATTTACAACAATGAATAATATGTGAAGGTTATTCATATATTAAAACAAAGCGTTGTGTAAAATTAATCATTCCTCCAGGGAAAAGTATCTTTTCAAAACATTTTTTTATTGTTCTCTAGCTTTCGGCATGTACGCCCTTCTACAGGAGAAAACATGGTATAATGATACGCCAATAGAACACAAGTTATATATAATCGGATACTATTTTACATATTTTGATAAAATTCTTTAGATATAAAAAATATTTTATATTAACTATTATAAAAATTGAGACAAATATTTTAAAATGTCGTTCTATTGGCGTATCATTATACCAGGTTCTCCTGTAGAAGGACGTCCGTGCCCGAAAGCTAGATATTAATAAAAGTATTTTGGAAAGATATTTTCCCTGGAGGAATGATTAATTTTACTCAATATTGATGCTAGGGATTATTTTATAGAAAAACAAAGTTTTCAACGCGGGATTCGATGATCCTGGTTCATGGCTGTCGGGAATCGAGGGTTTAACCACTCGTCCACCGACTCTTTTGTCGCCATCTTTGTTATCCCTAACATATTGTTCGGAGAGAATTCTGAAGTTATGCTCGACGGTATATCTGGCAGAAACCTGAAGATTTCTTATTTTTACTGTTTTCATTTTTTTTAATATTATCAACAGCCAAACCAGAGTTAAGTTTCTTGCACCATTTTTATTTCTCTAGTATTCCGGCTGTCTTTCAACAGGAGAACCTAGAAGTTTAACTTCCAGCTAACTATAAACGCCAAAATTAAATATCTAAATATACAATATAATATAATGCGGCTTGTGATTGTAAAATGACATTTGAAATACTATCCCGCATGTGTTTCTTTTCAACAAAAACTCAAAATTTAATTCACTGCAATTTATATGCTAAAATTTATTTTACATATTTTAAAATCATTTGATTGAAATTTTCTTATTTACGGTTTATGAAAAAAATATGATGAGAAGTTTTCAACTAAATATAAAATCATCATACCTTGTGGAAATAGCAGAATGATCAGTAGGAATTTTATTTTTATTTTTAGAATGTTTTAACTCTTAAATATAAAATTATTTTCTTTTAATAATAATCATGAATGAACTATTTTTCTGTAAATATTTGATGACAATTTTTCCTTTTTTAGCTTCTTTCTCCGTTGTTAATATCTTAAGACTATTCTTTATGGCTTAAAATTCTTGTAACTATGTATAGATAACTGTAGAAATACATGTATGACAGGGCAAGTGTCCCTAGAAGGACATAGCGCTTTAAATTGAAACAAAATAAAGAATTAAGAAAAAGGCATCTTCTTATCGTGCAACTGAGAGTTGCTGATGGCTTGCGCCATCTATCGGAATAAATATCAACTATTCTCGTTGATTTTTAATTATTCCTGAATTGGCCAAATACCCATTCTTGATTAATCAAGAAAAGCTAACCACGGACAAGAATGGGTATTTGGCCAATTCTGGAATAATTAAAAATCAACGAGAATAGTTGATATTTATTCCGATAGATGGCGCAAGCCATCAGCAACTTTCAGTTGCACGATAAGGAGATGCCTTTTTCTTAATTTATGCACCTTATCCCAGTACAATGTCACATTTGTACATTTTTTCACAAAATAAAGAATTGTCAGTTGGAAGTTATATAATTTATGTAAAAAGTAAATTCACACTAAATAGTTCAAAGTTTTATACACAGATGGCGTGCTATTTTCCTCTATTGAAAAAATGTACTAAATATGTTTTAAAACAAGCGATAAAACTTCTGTATCTCGATCAAATGAAATTATTTAGTACGTTATTAACAGGCAAAAGTTGAAGCTGGGTTTAAGCTAGTTACAAGTATCAGGTGTAAAAAAAGGAATTCATTTTTATGTTATTTTGAAAATAGAGCAATCCCTAAATAAATATTTAATTAAAAAGGCATATATTGGATCAAAATATAATTTATTTTACCAATATTTCTGTTGACGTTATGTGGCGCTGAGTTTGTTGTTGACACACTTTAAAATGTTATAACACCTTGATAAAGGTTGGCGTGTTAGGCTAGTTTGTTAAGTATCAGGGGTAGAAAAGGAATTCATTTTTATGTTAAAGAAGTATCGTTAAACACCAGTTTGAATTTTTACATATAAAAAACAATAGGATATATCTAAATAAAAATATTACTTTGATGTATTATCGCGTCATTTTTTTTACAATTATTTTATTTCCAAAGCGCTATATCCCGCAAGGGATACTTGCGCCAAACAAGGTGAAAAGTATATTTACATTATTCAACGCATGAAAACATTAGAGATCCAGATTTTCTAGAAAGTTTAGAATGTATTTACAAAATGTGAATTGAACTTTATATATGATTTTTTATCGGAAATCAAATCGTTAAGTTCATTCTTCATTCTATAATCTTGAAATGCTGGGCAATCGATCAGTAACTGTAATGGAACAATGCAATAACCCCATTAATTTTTCCATTGCAGTAAGGGCAGTAGAAATTATTTTATTTCAAAAAGAATTATAAGCGTCTATATTAGTTTCGAAAAATATTACTCTTTAAAATTTACGTTACTTCTATTTTAATATCGTGAAAAGTATGACAAGAGTTTGTAGAAAAAATTCCACGAAAAGAAATTCTTGGATTTTTATCCTCTCTCTTTCTCACTAATTATTTCTCTTAGACATTCTGCTCAGACATTGGAGGGCAGCTACTAAGTCAAGCCAGACGATGCCAAGGATGGAAGCCTGCACCGATATGGACTACCGCTACTTCATCCGACCTACCATCAAGGTGACGTTGAAATGAGGAGGACAACGTCACGTAACACCACACCATGGAATTATGGGAGGATACAGGGACTCTGTTTGAGGGGACAAGACGTCCCTGTGGTCTGACCTGACTTCAACTACCTTGTCATCACAGGACATTACCGCCAGGTTCCTGAGGTCTTCGTGGCTTCGACATCCTTCAAAATCTTAAAAGGCCGTTCTATAGCACTTCTTCATTCTAAAGATATCATTAAAACATTGGTACGTATTATTTTTTATATATTCACATATATTTTTATTTATCTATTATTATTTTATCTTATTTATTCAATTTTGAATTTAAACTTATATAACCATATATGAAAAAATAGTACAAATGTGATATTATACTGGGATAAGGTGCATAAATTAAGAAAAAGGCATCTCCTTATCGTGTAACTGATAGTTGCTGATGGCTTGCGCCATCTATCGGAATAAATATCAACTATTCTCGTTGATTTTTAATTATTCCAGAATTGGCCAATTGGCCTTGCACCACGCTGATGAGGGCCAACAGCCCGAAACGTGTCCGTGGTTAGCTTTTCTTGATTAATCAAGAATGGGTATTTGACCAATTCTGGAATAATTAAAAATCAACGAGAATAGTTGTTATTTATTCCGATAGATGGCGCAAGCCATCAGAAATTTTCAGTTGCACGATAAGGAGATGCCATTTTCTTAATAACTATATATGTACGATGTAATAAAGAAATCTCAATCTCTACGAATAATATTATTTAAATAAAAAACTAGTTTGTATTAACCTATTGCGATTATAAGTAAAACATGAACCAAAGCTAGTTAGTTTGTGCATGTCATCAGGATTTCACAAGATAATTCCAATTTATACCAATGTTTTAATGATATCTTTAGAATGAAGAAGTGCTATAGAACGGCCTTTTAAGATTTTGAAGGATGTCGAAGCCACGAAGACCTCAGGAGCCTGGCGGTAAAGTCCTGTGATGACAAGGTAGTTGAAGTCAGGTCAGACCACAGGGACGTCTTGTCCCCTCAAACAGAGTCCCTGTATCCTCTCACAAATCCATGGTGTGGTGTTACGTGACGTTGTCCTCCTCATTTCAACGTCACCAAGATGGTAGGTCGAGTGAAGTAGCGGTAGTCCATATCAGTGCAGGCTTCCATCCTTGGCATCGGCTGGCTTGACTTAGTAGCTGCCCTCCAATGTCTGAGCAGCTAGAAGATCATCAATGCTTGTCGTTAAAAATTCTCACAGAAGAGCTCCCCTCTCAGGATCCCAAGAATTTTGAAGAGAATGGAAAAGCGAGCTGAACGTGCAATACCTAGCTTAACGTTCAACCAAGAGCATGTGCACGAGAGATGAGCTCAGCGAAAGAAACTTTAAAGAATTTAAAACATTTTACGAATTGTGAAAAAATAGTACAAATGTGACATTGTACTGGGATAAGATGCATAAATTATGAAAAAGGCATCTCCTTATCGTGCAACTGAAAGTTTCTGATGGCTTACGCCATCTATCGGAATAAATATCAACTATTCTCGTTGATTTTGGAATAATTCTGGAATAATTAAAAATCAACGAGAATAGTCGATATTTATTCCGATAGATGGCGCAAGCCATCAGAAACTTTCAGTTGCACGATAAGGAGATGCCTTTTTCATAATTTTACAAATTGTTATTTTTAAAACACAAATATTGTTCTATTCATTTCATAGAATATGGTATAAGTCTAAGTATAGCCTTTTTAATATAAGAGTTTCTGCATGTCTACATTGTATCGTGTTTTCTACTGTAAAAGGGCGTTCGTGTCCGAAAACTATAGTTTAAAGATTTTGAAAAGAAGCTTCTCCCTGGAGAAGCCTGATATTTTTACTTAAAAGTATAAATACAATAGCAGCTGATGTTCTCACATCAACGAATTCCAAACATACTAAGTGTGAAGATAACTCATTCCACGAGTCTAGCATCAGTATCGCTATAAAAGGAAAACCGAAAAATGCAATATAACAGCGGTATGGTAGATTAAACTGGCAAAACTGCTGGGGGGGGTTCACCACTGATGAGCAAGGCCCTCCCATTAATTTTTTCATTGCAGTAAGGGCAGTAGAAATTGTTTAATTATCAAAAGAATCTTAGGTTTCTATAATAGTTTCGAATTTACATACTAGGTATGAAGACAATAGCGCCTATTACCTATCAACATTATTTCTTTAATTGTATTTAGGTCTTGAAACAGAATCTTTGAGGCAATCTTAGGGAATCACCATAGATACAATATAATATAATGCGGCTTGTGATTGTAAAACGACATTTGAAAATTATCCCGCATGAGTTTCTTTTCAATGAAAAATCAAAATTTATTTTAAAGAGAAATTAAGATTATTTCTAACCTTAGGGATGAAGTATGAAAGGATGAATTGTGAAGAGTAATGATAAACGAAAAAATAAAAGTGTCCAGGGATGGGAATCGAACCCACAGTGTTCCGCTTACCGGGCAGATGCCATGACCACTAGGGCTACCCTGGACATATTTTTCCGCATTCTCATGCGGGATAATTTTCAAATGTCGTTTTACAAACACCATATATGTTATTGGACTTAATGCATTTACTCCCATAATTCGTCTAAATAAATATTAATTATATTTCTTTAAAAACACCTTCTATCTCCTGATGATAAATATAACTTTTCCATTACGTATTGTATAGAATAAAGGTTGAGATGTGTGTATGACCATTTATAGGAAGAACAGAGAGAGAGGGGGGGGGGTCGGTGGAAGGTTGGTCTAAACCGTTGGCTTTCGACCACTACGACCCGGGATCAAATCCCGCATTGGAAACTTTTTCTGATAAAAAATTGCGCCAATATCCCCGATTCTTGCAAAATTCTAACCCCATCAGCAAGTACAAATAACCAAACGGTTTTGGCACATTTTTAAGTGCAAAATTCGAACTGCTTTTCACATGTGTAGACATGTGGTGCACTTACAGTAAAATCAGTCGCCTACTTCTACCCACCATGATTATAATGGCCTGTACCACGTGTATTAGGAATAATAAAAAAAGAGAGAGAATGTGTAGAATAAAATAAATATCTATAAAGAGATTTGCAGAACGCTAAATATCTAAAATGTTTGCAAGCCTGATATTAATCCAATATGAAAATGGCATGTTTACATCTGAAAGAGAATTATTGCTATATTACAGTTTTAAAAGGCAATAATGGCCTTTACTATATAGTCATAGATAAAATAAAATAATTGAACTAATAAGTCAATCTTCTATATAGATAATTGAATAGCGGCAACATATGCATACATTATATGTTATCAAATTACGAAACTATTTTAGACGCGTAATATTCTTTTTAAAATAAAACAATTTCTACTTTTTTTTAAAAATAATATTACGCGTCTAAAATAGCTTCGTAATTTGATAACAGATGGCGCGCTAGTGCATCGTAATATAATTGTTCGAATAAAAGACACAAATTGATATTTGCGAAAGAGCGATTGATCGAAGCATATTATATATTTATAATTATATGTAATTCTGCTGTCCTAAAAGCTTATGTCCATAGTTCATCTAAAATACCCATTCGAAGAGTCAAGCATCAGTATCACTATAAAAGGAAGTTCCAAAAATGCAATATAGTTCCAACGGGAGCTCGAAAGATAAAAGCCAGACTCCTGATCTCTGATGATCCCCTATTTTTGAATCCTAGGGAGCTTTAGTCGTACTTGGTGCTGCCTTGGTTCCCTCGCAAGCGGCGCGCTGTTACCAGATGCAGCGGGCTGTTTCCATGTGTCGTCCAGTCAATTTTGTCCGAAAAAGTCCCCAGGGACTTACAGCGGACGGGGATAATTTCTCTCCAAAAATGCAATATCTGAAAGCATGTAGAAGGCTGATTAATTGTCATCCAAAAATGCAATATAACAGCGGTATGGTAGATTAAACTGGCGAAACCGCTGGGAGGGTTCACCACTGATGAGCCAGGCCCTCCCATTGATTTTTCCATTGCAGTAAGGGCAGTAGAAATTGTTTTATTTTAAAAAGAATATTACGCGTCTAAAATAGTTTCGTAATTTGATAACAGATGGCGCGCTAGTGCATCGTAATACATTATATGTCGGAATAATATTCGTTGTGGTTGCTGTGTCCAATAAAGAACTTCAGATATCTCCATGCATCTCTATAAGTATCAACATTGAACTGAGAGATCCTGACTGTCTGGAGGAGGACAAGGTGGGGAAGCCTCCCTTCCTGAGAACAGCTTTTATATATTTTTATCACCAAATTGTAAATAATATTGTCACGTTTGTGAATTTTATAATTAATTATTTCTTTTTTTATCTCAATGAATTTTGTATATTAATTTAAAATGTCATTTTTGTTATCATCATCACATAAAATATAATTTTAGATAAACAAACGATAATGAATAACAACAACAATGTAATTTGCATTTTCATTATTAAAAAACAACAAAAAATTGATTTAACAATATAAAAATATATTTTAACATTACAACATTTTCACATTTAACACAAAAACGGTACAATATCATTTATCTTTGTTTAATTTATCTTTGATTTTTATAACAATCAACTAAGAGAGTGTCAATATAATATATTGTCTAATTGTCCAGGCATCTCTATCACAGCATTACTCTGGACGCGTTAAAATTGTTAGAAATATCGTTTTTGTTCTTCATTGGAAAATAGGTGCCATTACCACGTTAGTCACTTTGGACCAGAATTTAATCAAATATTCCAAGGGCCCAAGAAGGACTGGTATGGTCAGACTTCACTCCCATGTATTTGATTAAAAAAAACATTACCATCGAGACAAATTTGTGCTTTATAGTAATATAAATTTTCCAAAAACTTAAAAAAATATATTTATAATAAATGAAATGTATTTTATTACCAGTTGCAAATAAGACACGCTATATCCGATCTGGATAATTGCACGTGAAACTATTTGCAATAATTCATATTGTAGTAGAGTAGGTAACAGAATTATCAAAAAGAAAATAAACAATTAAGAAAAAAGAACATTGAATAGAAATATACATTAAACAAATAAGCAACAACATAAGCAGATAGAAGAAATCGCAAGGTAGTTATTCACAATATGTTAAGCAATGAAATGGAATAAAATAATTAACAAGGTTATAGCCACCAGCAAAGGAAAACGATCAAAGCGATAGCAACAGGTATGTTAATAGGAGGCCAAAACCAAATCGCAAGAGTACCATGGCCTCAAAGGCAACATTAGAATTAAATCAAAAGAACAAGCAATTGAAAGCATAGAATATATGATATCATATGAAAACGAAATTAAATGTTGGACAAAGAGGCAGTACTAACGATCCTACAAGAAACACTATAAATATGGCGCCTGCACTGATTAGTTCACAAAATTATTATGCAAATCAATTTTTAAAACCCAACGAAAAGAAGTAGAATATGAATGAAACGTATACTATTTGCATAATCATTCACAAAGTGCCGTAAAGAATAAGAAGATAAAAAAAGACAATCGTCAAAAAACACTATAGGATAAGAAAAACACTAGGTATAGAATATTATGCAAATAAAAAATCTGGAAAAAACACGTTTATCAACAATATTAGGATAAGATATCGGTAGAGTGAGAGAAATCTTATTTGCATACACATCTAAATAATATAATGAAGCAATATTTACGAAAAAGAAAAAAACTTGTGTAATAGAGAGTTGCCATCAACAAGTCTTATGCAAATTTAATTGTGTGGAAAAAAAAACATGTTTATCAACAATTATATAATAAGATATCCGGAAAGTGAGATAAATACTATTTGCATACACATCTAAAGAATATAGTGAAACAATACTCACAAAAGAAAATAAACTTGTGGAAATAATAGAGAGCTAGCATCAACAAGTCTTATGCAAATTTAATTGTGGAGCAAAACATGTTTATCTCCAATATTAGAATAAGATATCGGAAGAATGAGATAAATACTATTTGCATACACATGAATCAATATTCACGAAAGAAAAAAAACTTGTGTAAAATAGAGAGCTAGCAAGTCTTATGCAAATTGAATTGTGGAAGAAGGAGCTGGGTGTGAGGGAGTGCTGGTGATCTATGGTATAAGTCAGCCATTGCAGCTGGGGAGACAATTTCAAGGCTAGAGGTGGTGCGATCAATACCCACGCGCATGTGCTACAGTAGCTAGCTCAGGTGGATGGGATGCAGCACTACCCAAGGTAGGCACCATATGTCCAGTTCCTGTATACAACTAGAGATAGATTTTATTATTACAGAAGTACGAAGTCTATCAGACTATTGTGATATATTAGAATTATTTACATATCTTTAATTATTTACACGATGAATTAGTAGTGATTTATAAATTTGTGTACAAATATCTCTAAACTTACTAAAGTTTTCATAAGAATGAGTATATACAGAAAGATGGCATTATGTCAAAGTAAGCAAGTACAATTTGGTTAGTCAGAGGGCAAGCCGACAAAAGATGGTGTTTCAACATCTAGACAGCATTCACATGTTGGATCATTTATAACTCTCAAGTCAAAGAGAAAACTTAAAAAGGTTCCTTTGCCTGTGAAGAACAAAGTAGTGTATTTATCAGGAGTAATGAAGCTTGGTACATCTCTCAGAAAAAACATTTTTGAACGTTGGATTAGTTTGAGAAAGATAAAATTTAAATTTTGTATTGATATATAATTTATTCAACCCACATTTGAAAGGGTCTTATTTAGTGTTTGGTCTGTCAGAGAATTCTTCAAATTGACTAGGAATAGAAAGATATATTACTTTGTCCATATCTCAATCGGATAAAAACTCAAAATATCTCGCTTACTTCATACAACCAACCTGATACTCCAAACTATTGGTTGTTAGAATGTTTTTTACTTAGTCAATACAATATTTCGTAAAGATAGAGAATGTCTGGCCGGTATTCATACTTCAAATTAAAGATACTTCGGTCAGTAAATCTTTTTTATTGTCTCAACGTTCCTGACGAGGACAAAAGCTTTTTGTCGAAACGTCGAGACAATAAAAAAGATTTACTGGTCGAAGTGTCCTTAATTTGAAGAAATATACAATTTCTATTACTATTGTTTAAACTTAACTGAAAATTACAATCTCGTAGAATACATCTTCAGTATAAAGCAAAAAGATTTGTTCTTTGATATTTTTCAATTTCGCTCAAACTGATGTGTATTGTATATTTTTTCAAGCTTGTTTATACCTTAGTTTACGCTATGCTAGTTTGAATTTATCCAGAAGTTTTAGAGAAAAGAATTTCCTTAGAGAGATTGAGATTGAAATTAATTTATTATATTGTTCATATAAGATTATATAGGGTTAAATTTCTACTACACTTAGATCTTAGCCAAAAGGTCGAGTATGGGGCAAGTCCCTAATAAAGGCTTTGTGCGTGTGTGTGTGTATATATATGGTTAAATATAAAATTGAATAAATAGGAATGATTAAGAATATATAAGGATATATAGATAAATGAATTTAAAATATAAAATAGATAAATATGCATATATAGTAGAGGGAGAGAGAGATGCACATGAAATATAAAGAATAATCACGCCATCTGTATATGCAAATAGAACCTACGTATATTTATGGATTGCTCTATTTTCAAAATATATTTATTTATATAAATATTATACCATTTTGGAATTCTGAAGTACAATGAGAATGACAATGAAAACGTCTTTATTGACATCTTAGTCAATAGTACACTCCGGACTATTTACAAATTCCTCAGAGAGAGTCAGGATGACAAGGCGGGCCCTGAGCCCGGATATTTTCTCGCAAAGAGAAGGATCCAGGTCCAGGGCGCGCTCTAAGAGAGCGCCAAGTTGTTGGGCCAGATTGGTTCTCTCCGTGGGCAGGAGTCGCGGGACGAAGTTCACCCTGTCCTTTAGATCTAGGGTCGCATCCACCAGATCGGGGTGGTCGATCCCTGAATGGGACATAGGCTTCAGGTCGAGTTCCTCCTTGAATTTTCCTTGGAATTCTGAAGTAACTTCTGTATCACTTTGTATTTAATGGCCGAATATTTTTGAGAGAATATATTAAAACTAAGATAATTCAGTCAGTATACACAAAAGAGTAAAATATTTGGTACAGGTTTATCTTTTTTTCTCAACTAAAATCACTTTATAATGTAATGAAACACATTATCAGGGAACATAATACATTGAAAATATACATTAGGAAATTGTCTTATTTTTAAAACAACAAGAAATTACGACAATTTCCTAATGTATATTTTCAATGTATTATGTTCCCTGATAATGCGTTCCATTACATATTCAGTAAAAAGTGATTTTAGCTGAGAAAAAAATAGATAAACCCGTACCAAATATTTAACTCTTTTGTGTATACTGACTGAATTAACCTAGTGTTTTAATATATTCTCTATAATATAATATAATATAATGCGGCTTATAATTTTAGAACGATATTTGAAAATTTATCCCGCATGTGTTTCTTTTTAACGAATCGTAAAGTAATCGTTAAAAATAAACCCATGTGGGATAAATTTTCAAATGTCGTTCTACAATATATTCTCTATATAAACAACTTTCGGCAAATAAATACAAAGTACTCCAGAAATTACTTCAGAATTTAAAATGATATAATATTTATATAAATGAATATATTTTGAGAGAAAATAGAGCAATCCATAAATAGATCTTTAATTAAAAAGACCTATATTGGATCAAAAATATTATTTATTTACAAATATTTCAGTTGGCTGAACGCCAACCTTTTTCAAGGTATTACAATATATTTTTGTCAATAACAAAGTTTGTTGTTTAGTTTGTTTTTGAAATAAATATGTTATATAAATAAAACAATTCTCTGAAGAAAGAGTTTTTTTAAATATATAATGGCAATACAAGATTTCTGGCTCAACAGCCCTTCGACAGGTATAATATTGACGAGGTATCAATGAGTTTATGTACATTCCAAGTTGCTAGCATCTTTTTAGAGTTTAAGTCTAAGTGAAAGTCGGGTGAGCCGATCTATTGTACTATTTTGTTGACACCGTGCGTCAGAATGGAATCTTGCAGGGGAACATTTTGTTAAAATATATTTGACGGCTTATATCAATGAGTTTATCTACATTCCAAGTAGCATCTTCTTAGAGTGGAAGTTGGATGAGCCGATCTATTGTACCATTTTTTTTTGACACAGTGTATCAGAATGTGATCTTGTAGGAAACATTTAAAAACATATTTTTGACGGCGTATCAATGTTCTTATGTACATTCCAAGTTGCTAGCATCTTCGTAGAGTGGAAGTTTAAGTTAAATTCGCATGAGCCGATCTGTTGTACCATTTTGTTGACACCGTGAGTCAGAATGATTTCTTGCAGGGAAACATTTTGTAAGAATATTTTTGACGGCGTATCAATGAGTTTTTAAACATTCCAAGTTGCATCTTCACAGAGTTGAAGTCTCTGATACCTTTTTAATAGTTAGTCTCATACGTTCAATGGTTCCATGGGTTTGAATTGTCCGATGTCTACCATTTCGTAAACGATCAAAACCAGTACCCGTTTGTGCAAAACGATGAAAGAATCCAGAATAGGATGTTCGGATGGTAGCTTTTCTACATGATAAAGTTTTCTAAATTATTTCTGTGTAATATTAATTAAAGTGTTTTTAAAGATAAATTCAAAATGACACACACACACATACAGTATGATTAAGATCACCGGGCGATTTCAAGATTACCAACAGGACATCTTTGAATGCTCAAATTTAATGGAAAAATCAAAACATTCCTGAAATGCCCCAAATACGATTTCCAGCCTTCCAGTCCTGAACATCTATTGAATTGTATCAAATTCTCCAAAAAGACCTCTGGGAAAACCCCAGGACTATAATAGAAAAGCTGAGATAATGGAACCTAATAGAGATCGTTAAACGACTTGAGGAATAAGCAACAACAACAAAACCACCGGTCTTATACAGATTCACCACAGTAAGGAAACATAGATGGAGCTCCTATACTCCAGGTAGCACCGAACCCAACAGCTTCCAGGTCCGACGCATATCCAGTGGCCACAGAATCCACCGTGCATAGGTTAGCGTATCACTGAAAAAGCATAACTTCAAAATAAAGTTAATCCGGTTTTTGAGCGAAACGTATCTTTTAGTTCTGGGAAAAATTTCCAGCTTTCGCGACCCTCTTCTACTGGCTATAGAAGGATAGTGATTATAAGACATACAGTTAAACCTGTCTATAGCGCCCCCTCTTGGGACTAATCAAAATAATGTGCTATAGAGAGGGGGTGCTATAGACAGGTCACTTTTAATGTAAATCGCATCGTACTACGTATTTAAAATCAGGCTCTATAGAGAGTGAGGCGCTATAGACAGGTTTAACTGTATATATAACACATTGATTAGCAATAATTTTGATAATCAAGTAGAGACTGCCTCTTTCATAACGTCATATATAAACCTTGCCTTGTTAACATCTATAAAGTTTGTAGAACACTCAGAAACTTGAAATTCATCTAACAATAAAAGATACGTGAAAATAGTATAAAAGTAAACTTGTACTGGGATCAGGTGGGGATAAATTAAGAAAAACGTATTTTCTCATTGTGTGTATTGAATTGAATATGTAATTAATCTTCTTGTAAGTAGCATAGTAATATTTGAAATTTTCCAATTTGCAGTAATTTCATGCAGTTTTAGAAGTTCTTGTTGAATTTTTCGAAGAATTAGAAGTATTCGAAAATATTTCATGTCTTGATTGTTATTATTTGAATGCCTTTTTCGATGGAAATATCAAGCAAAAGACAATCTGATCTTCTCATTATGTAGCTAAAGGTTGCTGATGACTTTCGGCATCTATCGGAAAAAATATAAACTAATCTTTGATTTTTCATTATTACAGAATTGACCAAATTGACCAAAAATGTATCCTTATATTCCAAATTTGGAATAAACATAAATCAAATATTAGTTGATTTTATATTCAGACAAATGACGCAAGCTACCCGAAAATTTTAGTTTCACGAACAAAATATGTCTTTTTATTAATAAAAGAAACGCTTCGAAAAACAATCAATTGTATTGATGGAAGCAATAAGGAAGAAGATAATAATGTTCTATTCATCTTTCTATTCCTACTAGATGGTCTATCTCTAGCTTATATATTGGGTATACCATCGCCGTCAAGGAAGTCTATCAGAGCTTCCAGGATAGACAACAGTCTATTTAAAGTCTTTTTAAAGTGTCTATACAATACAGTGTAATTACAATTGGTTAATATTTAATTCCTTCTTAGAGGCGAAGCATATGATCTACGTTTTCTACGTAGATTGCAAAATACGTAGTGTTACTAGATACCATCAAAATCTACAACGGGGTCAGAGGCGCCATGTACATATTCATTGTACATAGACATTACCACATCAATTGGTCAATGTGGTATTTACTCCTTAGCGGCGAAACATGCGATATACGTTTTCCTTGTAGATCAAGAGCTATGTGGTTTCACTAGATATACTAGCAATCTTTCATCAAAATCTACAACGGTGGCAGAGGCACAATGTACATATTCATTGTATATAGACTTTACCACATTAGTTGGTCGATGTGGTATTTTATTCTCAGCGGCGAAACATGCATCTACATTTCCTTGTAGATCGAGAGCTACGTGGTGTCACTAGAGACCCGCTGGCGATTTTCTATCAGAATCTACAACGGTGGCAGAGGCGCCATGTATATATTCATCGTATAAAGACATACCACATCAATTGGTTGATGTGGTATTCACTCCTCAGCGGCGAAACATGCGATCTACGTTTTCCTTGTAGATCAAGAGCTATGTGGTATCACTAGAGATACACTAGCAATCTTTTGTCAAAATCTACAACATTGGCAGATACGCCATGTACATATTGTAACGATATTTTTTTTCATAAAGTGGAATCCTCTGGTGTATAATATTATTATTATTATTCTATGAACAGATAATTAATATTTCTTTACATATTTATATTTTCCTAATCTATAAACTTGTCTCTTTGCATCTCTAGTATTTTATAAATTCAGATTTGTTATTGCCTTAAAAATTGCTATGTCATCTTGAAGTTTGTTTCTCCTCTAATTTCCTACGTGACAATATCCATTGTACACATAGACGGTTAGCACGTTTTCTTTGAACTTTCTTCTAGAAAGAACGAGCTGACTCACTTCGATTCAATTCGATTTATTTCAAACAACAAAAAAGAATTACACTAAGATTTAATGCGATTTAGTTGTATTTATAACATAAAAGAAAAATAAAGAGACTATATTAACACACACAAAAAAAAAAGAATGATGATAAGTAACAATAAAATTCTATGAATATGAATTATAATTAATTAATAAAATACAATAATAATAATAATAATAAACCTAACATAGACATTATTTTCATTCATATTATATTTATATAAAATAAAAGGACTTAAAAGCGCGAATGTTTCTTTTATACATAAAACGAACTTCTACTGTCCTTACTGCGATGAAAAAATATATTGGGAGGGCTTGGCTCATCAGTGGTGAACCCTCCCAGCGGTTTCGCCAATTTAATCCACCAGACCGCTTCTCGGAGCTCTAAAACTGTATTGGATCATTCTGCTTTTATATGCTACACTGAAGGATGGAATCTTAGAAATGGTTTTCAAGTAAACTATGGACATAAGCTCATAGGACAGTAGAATTACATTCAAATATTTGCTTCGAGCAATGCTCTTCAGCAAACTATAAAGACAAGGCCAGCCAGGAATAAATCAACACAAAGCAATAACGCGCCATCTATACATATAAAATAAAAGGACTTAAAAGCGCGAAAGTTTATTTTATACATAAAACGAACTTCTACTGTCCTTACTGCGATGAAAAAATATATTGGGAGGGCTTGGCTCATCAGTGGTGAACCCTCCCGGCGGTTTCGCCAATTTAATCCACCAGACCGCTTCTCGGAGCTCTAAAACTGTATTGGATAACCATTTCTAAGATTCCATCCTTCAGTGTAGCATATAAAAGCAGAATGATCCAATACAGTTTTAGAGCTCCGAGAAGCGGTCTGGTGGATTAAATTGGCGAAACCGCCGGGAGGGTTCACCACTGATGAGCCAAGCCCTCCCAATATTTTTTTTCATCGCAGTAAGGACAGTAGAAGTTCGTTTTATGTATAAAAGAAACATTCGCGCTTTTAAGTCCTTTTATTTTATATGTATAGATGGCGCGTTATTGCTTTGTGTATATTATATTTATATACACCTATTTCCCGATTTACACGGTACTTTTTTTTACACGTTTTCGCTTTTACACGGTTTTCCAAATAAGTTTTTTTTGTTTGTATCGCACTATACTAAATGCTACTGTGATTGAACACATGCGCTGTGTACACATCTCACGAGGAATCCCGAGCTTATGTGCTGACTACATATTTTAACCTGTCAAGCATTTTATTTTTATTTCTGTGTACACCTATCCCCCGATTTACACGTTTTTCTCAGGAACGTATCTACCGTGTGAATCGGGGGATAAGTGTATTTTAAATCCTAATTCTAAGGATTCAAAGTAATCATTCCCCTGAGGAGAGTGAAAGCAGTTCACTGAAATGTCGGGAGTTAAATATATCATTAGTTGATGTGGCTGTGTTTTTTATGAATTTTATTTATATATCATTGTTGTACTAATGCTATAAGATTGTCCCAAATGTTCGTGTTTTTCTTAAAATGTTGTTTTTTCTTATTACTTTGAGTATAATATTATCACGGCGAATAAATCTCTATACCGTTGGTTTTCGACCGCTACGACCCGGGTTCGATTTGGATACTTTGGATACCCGGGTTGGATACTTTTTTTCTGATAAAAAAAAATGCTCTAATGACTCCCGATTCTTGCAAAAGTCCAACCCCACCAGCGAGTGCAAGTAACCAAACGGGGCTCTGACACATTTGTAAGTGCAAAGTCGAACTGCTTTTCACATGTGTAGACATGTGGTGCACTTACAGTAAAAGCAGTCGCCTACTTCTACCCACCATGATTATCATGGCCTGTACCACGTTGTACTAAGGATAAGCAAAAAGAAAAGCGGCGCGAATACATAATACAATTACTTTATACATAATACAAAGACATTAAACATAACGGCGAATAATATTATAGCGAATAAAATTGGTATTTCAATTTTTTGGAAGTGTTTACGACCTTTTGGGACAACCTTATTTTTTAAAATTTTATTTCAATTTAAAGCGCTATGTCCCCTTAGGGACACTTGCGCTATCATACATGTTTGCTTTTACATTTGTCTATACATAAGTATACAATAATTTTAGGCCGTGAATAGAATAGCCATATGATGTTAACAATGAGAAAGAGAAAAAAAAACGAGAAAAAATAACCGTGTACAAAAGAAACGAAAAAAAAAAAGATAAGTAAATAATTAAATCCCCACATCATTCCCCTGGCTGCCCATGAACTTGTAACTGTATTTATAACACTAATGTACCCTTCCAATTTATACTTTCATAACCTTTCTTTAACTATCTGCTCACTCTAGTATCTATAATCTGTACATATCCGGGACTCACCTCTTGACTTGATCTCCTTACCAGACCCACCACTGAACCTTCTTAAGATGAGTCCGGAAAAGTCCCCAGATGGATTTGAGCGGGCGATGTAAGTGTAACCCTTCCCCATTTTGGGGCGGATGTTGTTGTTGTGTACAAAAGAAAGAAGTGTCTGGTAATATGTACAATCAACATAATATAAATTATCAGTTTCTTTAAAGATATTTGTTGCTATATAATTTAAAATATATATACAAAAGGTATTGAATTTAATATACATTAAATTCAATATACAGCCTTGTAAATTAAACAGATACCTACGTCTAGTAATGGAATAAATGACAGAGAAATATTGTTGCACCAGGCTGCGGTTTGGTAGATTCTTCAGTCTTGATTCTCTCCTCAGACGCGTCTTACATATTTCCAGAACGTGTCTCAACCATCCTACAAGGTTAAACCAGTCAATAATAAGACAAATATATTTTTAGGTAACACCTAGAATATCTCTTTATTTATCACATCAAAGTTTAAAGCAGGTTGTGTATTTAGTGTATCAAAATACAAATTATTTTATAGTACATAATATTTCATAATAATATTCTGTTTTATAAAAATAAATTAACACAAAGCAATAACGCGCCATCTATACATATGAAATAAAAGGATTTAAAAGCGCGAATGTTTCTTTGATAGATAAAACGAACTTCTACTGTCCTTACTGCGATGAAAAAATAAATTGGGAGGGCTTGGCTCATCAGTGGTGAACCCTCCCAGCGGTTTCGCCAATTTAATCCACCAGACCGCTTCTCAGAGCTCTAATACTGTATTGGATCATTCTGCTTTTATATGCTTTTCATCGCAGTAAGGACAGTAGAAGTTCGTTTTATCTATCAAAGAAACATTCGCGCTTTTAAATCCTTTTATTTCATATGTATAGATGGCGCGTTATTGCTTTGTGTTAATTTATTCCTAATGACCTTGTCTTTATAGTTTGCTGAAGAGCATTGCTCGAAGCAAATATTTGAATGTAATTCTACTGTCCTATAAGCTTATGTCCATAGTTTACTTGAAAACCATTTCTAAGATTCCATCCTTCAGTGTAGCATATAAAAGCAGAATGATCCAATACAGTATTAGAGCTCTGAGAAGCGGTCTGGTGGATTAAATTGGCGAAACCGCTGGGAGGGTTCACCACTGATGAGCCAAGCCCTCCCAATATATTTTTTCATCGCAGTAAGGACAGTAGAAGTTCGTTTTATCTATCAAAGAAACATTAGCGCTTTTAAATCCTTTTATTTCATATATAAAAATAAATAAATATAATATTTTAATTTGAAATAAATGGAAAATAATATTATAAATAATTTGAAATAGGTTCATTAATCATGATGCAACAATATAGCTATATTTTTCTAAGTTAGTGTTTTTCTTAAAACGTTGTTTTCTTATTATTTGGTGAATAATATTATTATATATATACATAATAATACATAATACAATTACTTTATACATAATACAAAGACACTATACATAACGGCGAATAATATTGGTATTTTAATTTTTGTAAATGTTTACGAACATTTGGGACATCTTGTAAAATGAACAGATTCAAACGTCTAGTGATGGAATACATGATAGAGAAATAATATATTTTTAAATTCAATGGAACAAAGATACCACACACACACCATTAAGCTAAATGAAGATTAATTCAGAAGACCGTCACGGTATTTTTTTCCAGTACTTAGCGAGCTCAATCCACCCACGCAAAGGTGAAATGTGAACCCAGAGTTAGGATTTCTAGTGAGCGTGATCTCTTGGAACACGAAAGATAAAAAACATAAAGATTCTATTTCAGTATTCCTTGTTAGTGTTTTTTAATCTATCTATATAAAAATGAATGTATGTGTGTGTGTGTGTGTCTGTCTTTTATGCCTGACCAAACCACTCATTGGAACGCCATGAAACTTTGGGAAGTTATTTAGTATAGTACTGGGAAGGTTTATAGCAAATAAAATTTTTGAAATAACTTTTCGCTTTAAAATAATCAAGATAAATATTATAATTTATCTGTTATAATTCAACAATCTGCTCTAAATATTATCATGATGATACGATGATTTTGTAATGTAGAAAATTAGGAAAGACAAAATTCAGGATGACACGGCAATTTATTTGAGACAAGAATAATGATACAATTCCAAGGCAAGATACTATTCCTTTAACTTCCAATTACCGAGGGAACCAATTAATATTGATTTTATTCAACTTATCGAGTATTTTTCGAGGGACCGGGAAAAAATGTTCACTTTATCGAGCGATTCGTTAGACAAACCTTTACTCGGGTAAAACCCGAGCGAAGCCGGGTACGTCCGCTAGTATTTTATAAGAGTGTGTCTTCTCCTGATAACACAGTCATCAATTGAAAATATTCATCAATTGATAGAAAAATATTCATTAATAGAATATTTTGATAGACCAAACCGGTATATACAAGAGTCACTCCAAATGTTTTTGTAATCACTTATTTTTTATTAAAGCTTCAAATTTCAAATTTTCAGAGTTTCTCAAAGTATTCATCCCTAGCATCTATGCAAGATTTCATCCGTGAAAACCAATTATCGAAGCACTTACACCAGTCATCTTCAGGGGATGGAATTTACGGCATTGATAAAGGCTTGCAGTACTTCATCATCAGTGTCAAATTTTATCCCTTTCAACAATAACTTAAGCTGGGAGGCGGAACACTGTGAGTTTGATTCCCATCTCTGGACACTTTTTTTCCCCCGTTCATCATTACTCTTCACAATTCATCCTTTCATACTTCATCCTTAAGGATAGAAATAGTCGTTATTTCTCTTTAAAATAATTAAAATTACGATTTTTCGTTCTGTGAAAATATTATTCGTGCTGTGAAACTTGTCAAATGTCGTTCTACAATCATAAGGTTGTTCCAAAAGTTCGTGTTTTTCTTAATTTTTTTTTTATTACTTGGCGAATAATATTATTACGGAGGATACATAATAATAAACATAAAGCAATTACTATATACATAATACAAAAATATTATACATAACGGCGAATACATAATAATACACATAATAAATTACTATATACATAATACAAAGACATTATACATAACAGCGAATGATATTATTACGGCGAATACATAATAATAGATAATGCAATTACTTTATACATAATACAAAGACCGTGCGGCCACGCGTCGCGCGAGCTCCGCATTTTTCGCTTCTGGCGAGTGATGAATCATTCATAAACATGCCGAATTCGGCATCACCAAGGAGCCCAGGACCTGCTGGACAAGAGCCTGGAAGGCCTAGCGTCCTATCTCCAAACGGTGGGAAGATATCACAGAAAAACGAAATTCAGAAACTAATCTCTCTCCCAAGAGAAAACTCTGAAAATCGTTATCATGCAAATCCACCAACAGCCGTCGGAGATGCAAATCTGGCCGCCGCGCGCGTTGACGTCACATCCGGCACGGCGGCTACTTCGTCATCTAATGGCGCTGCCCTTGCCATCAGAAACTGGGCAGATTGTGACGAAGACTTGAACACCGGGACAGACGACGACTTTACCGTCGTGAAGACGAAGAAGAGGCGCCGCGAATCCGCGAATTCGCCTACAGCAGCTGCACCATCCTCCAACATCGGAGGTGCAAGGACAAGTCGCCGACCGCAATCTTCGGCAGGATCTGTGCCGCGGGCACAAGAAATAAGAACGACCAGGGCCCACATCTCAGAGGCCCGGGCGCGGCAGGCATCCTCCTCTGAGGAGCACTGTGTATACCTGGAGCACGGCCCCGAGCTACAGCCCTTCCACTACCTGAGGGCGCTCGACAGGATGCTTGGAGGAACCGCCGGAGTCATCCAAGTCTCCAAGGTGAACGGCCACCAACTCCTGGGACTGGCGAACAGAGGCCTGGCCGAGCGCCTCATAAACGAGGGCCTCGAGGTTGAGGGCACACTCCTCAGGGCCTTTCCTTTCCGCAAAAGAGCGGAAAGGATAACAGTGGGCAACCTCCCCTTCTTCGTGGAGGACTCCGCCATCATCAGCGCCCTAAAACCTTATGGGCGCGTAACATCAATTGCGCCCAAACTGATGAAGGCCGGCCCATACACCTACAACGACGGCCGCCGCGAGGCATTTATTGTCCTCCGCGAGGGAATGACAACTGAGAGGCTCCCCACCCGCCTTGAGATCCCTATTAAAGGCGAGGCCTGGCCCGCATATTTGTCCTCGGGCATCAAGTGCTCCAGGTGCCACGGCCAAGGACATCTCAGGGCCAACTGCCCCCTGCTTGCAGGGCGAGCCAACAACACCAGATCGGCCCCACCAGCCTCTCCTGCTGGCGCCCCACCACCGACCACTCCTGCACCGCCTCAGCGGTCAGCAGCCCAGCCTCCTGCACCGGCACCCTCTGGGCCCAGCCATGGAGACTCCCGGCGCTCCTTATGCGGCCCGAGCTGTGACTCCATCCACAGCACCTCGGCCATCTCCACCAGTGGCCCCGGCCGTACCTATGGAGATGGCGCCTCCTGCCCCTCCACCTGTGACCCCTGCTCCGTCCCTGCGGGCACCTGGGAGTCACGAGCCTGCAGCCCCAACACCGGACATAGAGATGTCCATCATCGAGGAGACATCAACATCCTCCACTTCTTCGACAAGAACATCAACGAGAGAGGGCCTCATTACATTCATTGAGAGGAACCCCGGCGTCTCCTTTGCCGAGACGGACGCCCTTGGTCTCGGGCGGGAGGATGTCCTGAACCTACTATCCTCGAAGACCAGGGCGCGAAAGCGGGGACCCCTCCTGTCGCCTTCGCAAAGCGACGCTCTCTCCGGCCTAATCGGTCAACTCTTGACCCTGAGGCCCGGAGGGAGCAGTAATATATACAAAGTCCTCGGTCAGGTGAAGGCCGAGCTGAGGACCGCACTAGCCGCAGTGCCTCCAACTCCCCCACTGCCTGCGCCTCGGCCTGCTGAGACGGTGCCGCCCACTCCTCAAGGGGAGGAGTCAGCACCAGCTGAAGTGGCCTCTCCGCTTCCACTGCCTGTCAAGATGACCGGTGAAGCCCGTAGGAATTGGCTCCTCAACTTGTTCATGGAATTGAACTGCAATGGAATTGTGATTACAAAATCAGACAAAGGAGCCAACACGGTTATCATGAGCAGACTTGACTATGCAAAGAAAATCCACAATATTTTAGATGATGTAAGTGTCTTCAGACAGATCGACCAAACCACTAATTCGAAAACAGTAGCCCTGTTTAAGCGGAAACTGGCATCCTTAAAGAAAGAAAAACTGATAACCGACGCCCAATTCAAAGAATTCACATCTTCCACCAACCGAATCCCTTACATCTATGGGTTACCGAAGCTACATAAGGAGGATATCCCTCTGAGACCAATAATAGCGTACCATCTTTCGCCAGCTATGCCATTATCAAGGTTCTTAACTTCATTCCTGTCTCCAGTGATACGCCCTTACAATTCCTTTTCCATCAGTAACATACCTGATTTCATCATTAAATTACGGAATTCCAAACCAAATCCGGGATGTATCATGGGCTCCTTTGATGTTGTATCCTTGTTCCTTAGCTTACCGCACAATCTAATCGTGGAAAACCTGAAAGAAATACTGGCCCAAAATTCTACTGATTCCATTGAAAACAGTAGGGTCGTCACTTTATTCCAGCTCTGACTTTCATTGAATAATTTCAAGTTTGAAGATTTAATCTACCAACAGATTTGTGGTTCCCCTATGGGGAGCCCACTTTCATTGATAGCGGCTGAAATTGTCATGTTGAAAATAGACAAGTGGATCACTACCTTCAAACACCTTGGCATAAAAAGATGGCACCGCTATATTGATGACATCTTTTGCGAGTTTGAAGAGGACAAAGGAAACCTGATTTTAAACACTCTGAACAGTTACAACCCCCAGATAAAATTCACTATGGAGACAGAGACAGAGGCCGCCTTGCCTTATTTGGACATACTCATCCTCAGAACCGAACACAAATTCCATTCGACAGTTTATTATAAGAAAGGAATAGAGCCGTCATACCTCAATTTCAACTCATTTGGCCCGATAAGTCACAAGATTTCCATAGTCAAAACATTGACAAAAAGAATTATCACGCATTGCTCCCTTCCAGGCTTCAGAAAGATTGAAAAGAGCAACATCATCCGAAACCTCCAGAGATATGGATTCCCAGCCTCATTTGTGATGAAACACACTTATAAAGGGTTCCTTCCCCGAAACCGGCAGGTATATCGATCTAATTGCTATTTGCAGTATTCCCCTACTAATCAAAGGCTAGCAGATGTTTTGAGGAAATTTGGGATTAGGCCTGTTTTTGTAGGCTCTCGATCCATCGGCCAATTAGTCAGACATCCAATCACGAAATCTCAGGTTAAGACAGAACCGAGTGACCAGCAAAATGCGGTTTATTCATTATCTTGCCAACAATGTACCGCTTCTTACGTGGGGGAAACCGGCCGAACTGTTGGTACCAGAGTTAAAGAGCATATTAGGAACGTAAAGAACCGAGATAGCAGATCTTTTATTTATCATCATGAGGATTCTACTGGCCACCATTTCAACCTACAGGAAGTCAAGTGTTACTTCCGAAATATATTCTCCAAACATAATAGACTTATACTGGAATCCTTGGTTTCGAACGATAAAAAGAGTATTAACAGAAGGATCGATATACCACAGCAGTACCTTCATATATCCCATAGCTAAATTAGTTGTATAAATTCATAGTCGTTTTTTTGTCTTATTGTAATTTCCAAATCTTAATTTAGTCCTTTTTATGTAATCTTAGCGTATCTCAAATTTCATAGTTTTAAATTTGTTTTAAAATTTTTTATTTTTTATTTTATTTTAAAGTTTTCGGCACATTTGCATGTATCGGTGTATACGATATATTTTATTACAATTTGTTTATTTCCGGTAAGATCAGTTCTACGCCTATATATAGTTTAGATTTTGTATTATTTTTTAATATATATTTGCGAAATCGGCCTGATGATAGGCTAACGCCTGAAAGCTTGCCAAATTGCAGAATAAAAGAAACTTGTTGCAAAAAAAATTTTCTCCCTTAAATTACTGATTGCAATTATTTAGGTTTTTATAGTGAAAAAGACATTATACATAACGGCAAATAATATTTTTACGGCGAATACATAATAATACATAATACAATTACTTTATACATTATACAAAGACATTATACATAACGGCGAATAATATTGGTATTTCAATTTTTTTCAAGTATTTACGAACCTTTGGGACAACCTTGTAGCTGAAGAGTGAATGATCTATTTGCATATAACAGATCCGTTATCCACAAGAAGGAGTACATAGGAAGACAAAGAGAAAGTACACGAGGAGAGACAAATTGCTCAAGGAATCCATTGATAACCATGGCACTTAATCAACCATGTTAATTATATCACGAACCAACCAGCTCTTGAGTCTCTAGGGACTCTATATGCGAGCTGGACCATGATTTCATCATTTTATTATGATAAAACATGTATGATACCATATATAATTAATAGTTACAATAAAAGATAAAACGCAGCAAAACACTTTTTTTATATTTATTTTATTAATGGAAGCTTTCAGGCATACGTTTTAAGTTAGATAAAGAAGGACTTGTCTGAAAGATTCCTTTAATAATGTACAAGGTTGTCCCAAAAGTTCGTGAACACTTGCAAAACATTAAAATAATAATATTATTCGACGTTATATATAATATCTTATTTTTTCAGAGAACACCATCTGATTTTAATGAGGGGTGAAGACTTGAAATGTACTCTCTGTGGATCAGGAATAACAATGGAGATGTTGCACTACTTATTTGATTGTGTTGCTCTTTCTGAGGAAAGACGAAAACTAAATGATAAAACGGGGCAACTTTGTCCTTCATTTCTGGCACTAATTAATGAAATATCAAAGAATAGGTATATAGCGATGGCGATATTTAGTTTCCACAGGATTATATCTCGGAAAAAAGCGACACAGTGTTCTCCCCATCCCTTGTGAACTGGCGGATCCTGTATAGGGCGAGAGGCCCTAAATAAAGGCTTTGTTTGTTTTGTTTTGTATATATAATATATTTGTATTATATATAATGTAATTGTATTATTATGTATCCTCCGTATTAATATTATTCACCAATTAATAAGAAAGACAACGTTTAAAAAAAACACGAACTTTTGAGACAACCTTATAAATGAAGAAAAGAGTCGTGGCGTGTTATGACTTTTTATAATTTATCGTAAAGATAGAGGCTGCCTGGCCGGCGTTCATATTTCTTGAAAATAAAGATACTTCGGCCAGTAAATCTTTTTATTACCTCGACGTTTCGACAAAAATCTTTTGTCCTCGTCAGGAGCAAACAATGTTTTAATTTTTGTTTGCTCCTGATGAGCACAAAATATTTTTGTCGAAACGTCGAAGTAATAAAAAGATTTACTGGCCGAAGTATTTTTATTTACAAGAAATTTTTATAATTTGTTGAAATCGGTAATCCTGTGATAATGATTAATTGATAATATTCACTATTAAGAACCAAATATTAACAAGGTAACCAGGTAAAAGACTGTCCCTGTCTCTTCTCGGCCCCCTCCTGACTTAGCCGTATCATAATTTTTTTTCCAAAAATTCAATCTAGAGGCATTTTATTCACCTGATATACCCCCATGTGGATTCTTTTTATTCCCTTAACTACTTATAAATTCTATAAGAGATTTTAAAAAAGATATTAATGATTTATAACAAAAATTGATAACGGAACTGAACAAGGTCTCAGAAAAGGAATTTTTCTGACCTTCTATTGAATATCAGAAAGGATGGAGTAGAGATAGATTAGTATATAGACTCATAGACAAATTTTAAGGAAGTAAAGACTCTTTGCCAATATACCTTAGATCTTTTCGGATTGAAAAATGGTCTCTCTCTCTCCTTATAATATTTTTTAGGGACGACATCATATACGCGGTTCTATATCGCCCTGAGAGGAAGGATGTCCTCGAGATACTCTCGTCTGAACTCAAGAAAATTCTGTGTGAATTCCTCAACATTGACATTGAGCATGTTGGTGACAACAACTACACAATAAGCAAGGACCTGTCTACACTCAGGTCGGCTTGTAGCACCTGATCCCGACATCCCTTCAGAGAAGTCTGATGTAAATAATTTTATTACAATAACAAAGTTTTTTTCTGTAAATTTATTATTTTGCCATTGTCTAGGAGTCACTAAAGTTGTTAAATGTCTCTCCTTATAATTCTTTAAAAACAGACTCATAGACAAAACTTATGGAAGTGGAAACTCTTTGATGTCGCCGGTTGTCTGTTTTTTGAAGGAGACAGAGGAAATTTTGTTTATACTTGGTTATCTCATGTATCATTATGAAAGGCTACTATGTATCAAATATCTTTCAGAGTTATTGTATGATTCTCGATATAAGTACGACTTATTTCATGTTTGAACCATGAATATATATTGGGATTTTTAAAAAAGGAATTGAAATTAATTTCCATTTTGTTTTTATTAAAAATTATCTCGATATTTTTAGAAATAAGTTTATTGTGATGATAAAACATTTATTTAATTTCATTACACAAAACTGCAGTTGTACATTGAGGTGGATAAGCTCTAGTCCGAAAGTTTCTTTTTGTGTAATAAAGATGAGGTGTTTATTGATATCTTATTATATCTATATAATAAAATATCAAAAAAGGCATATCCTAACGATGTTCAGATGAACTTTTATATGGCAGAGCGCCATCTAGTGGAACAAAAATCAACTAAACGTTAATTTAGCCTGTTCTTTGATATTTGGCCTACCCATTTTCTTGTGTGTTAAATCAAGAAAAATCAACCACGAACGCGTTTAGGGCTGTTGGCCCTCGTCAGCGTGGTGCAGACTGTACCTCTACGACCAAAGCTTTTTGAGAAACAAGAAATGGGTATTTAATTTGGGTTGGCCAAATATTAGGGAACAGGCTAAATCAACATTTAGTTTCTTTCTTTTCCACTAGATGACGCTCTGCCATCTAAAGAGTTAATGTTAACGTGGCCAGGATATGCCTCTTTTGATTCTAATTTATAAAAACTTAATATATGGCGGCAAGCTTTCGATTAAAAGGCCAACGATGAGATAAAAACAAAATGGTATAGTTTCTAGCCTAGGTAAATTAAAAATCTGTTTTAATATTTTGAGATTCGTATTTATATATGGATCTGAGTAAATATATTGATATATACGCTATGTGTGTCTTAAGGTACTAAGCCAGGAATTGGTAAACTGCGGCTCGCGAGCACATGCGGCTCTTTGGATGTGAAGCTCTTATATAGTTCCAAACGTAAATATTATTTATGCGAGTACTATTTATTATTGGCATTAAAAAAAAATGTTTTGCTCTTTAAAAACTTTGAAATTTTTTAAATTCCAATTTTTGACTCTTCCGACTCAAAAAGTTGCCGATCCCTGCACTAAACAAAATTTACAAATGTATTGGACAGTAGAAACTCTTATTAATGACAGTCATAATGTAATCTTTTTAAAATCCGAGCTTAATCGAATATTCTTATCAGAAATATTACCAATAAAGGTGATGATGCCTTCTAAAAATCAGCTTTCTATAAAGCAAATATTCTACTTCACTTTATAATCAGAATCTTTCTATATTCAAACTAGAAAACTACTCTATTCATAAGTTTCTTCACTATAAATATACCTTTTTGAAAATGAGAAATTTTGATAACTAGCAATAATTCAGTAAACCAAACTTTCATAATATATAAAAGGAATTTTATAAATTTAATTTCCATCAATCGTTAAAATTTACACAAATGAATTGATCTCTATAGAGATTAATTTTGAGAAACTGCTGAGAGGGCTCACTACTGATCAGCATAACGTGGGTAACACCCTAGATTCCCGACAGTCATGAACCGGGATTTAATCCCGCGTTAATCTTTTGTTTAACATCTAAATAACTTTCACATATTATTCAGTTTTTCAATTATCATAAACCAGGTTGCTTTTTAGAAAGAGGGAATCATATATCGCCGCAACTCTTTTTTATTAACGCGATTAAGGAAGCTTTCGGGCAAGCCCTTCTTCAGCTAATTATAGTGTACAAACAAGGAGAGATTATATATCGTTTTTAATATAAAATAAAATAAAAGAAAATTACCACGCCCCTATCGCCCTCGTTTCAATAGCACCGCGTGGCCACGTCATGTCTGATCCTAACTTCAAATATAATATAGTACAAAAATATCTTAAAAGAAATTTACGTAATTGAATAAATATAAAGAATCAACTATAAACAGTTCAAATGATTTAGTGGAGACTTTTGAAGATTTTTAGGATAGAAGGGGAACGTACTGTGATGGCAACTGTATACTTTTGATTAATGGTTTAGGGTGCTTCATGGTTTCTATTGCTTCAAGAATGAGTCTTTGGGTTTTAGTTTTGGCATTTGTTGAGCGGTACCTAATAAAGTGATTTTGGAACTACTGATGAGCCAAGCCCTCTCATTCAATAACTCATATAATTCCAGTAAGGTCTGGAAAGATAATATTTGATGATATTTAAAAGAAACGCATTGCCAGTAAATTTATTTGTGTAAAGTTTAACAAAAGGAATTATCGTAAATATAGAAGCTGCCTGGCCGGCATTCATAGTTCTTGAAAATAAAGATACTTCGGCCAGTAAATCTTTTTATTATCTCGACGTTTCGACAAAAATATTTTTTCCTCGTCATGAGAAACCAAAAATTAAAATATTTGGCAAGGCGTTAAAAATTATTCTAAGGTTCACGTGAGAACGCCCTTGGAACCTTAGAATAATTTTTAACGCCTTGCCAAAAGTTTTAATTTTTGTTTGCTCATTACGGGGACAAAAGATTTTGGCGAAACGTCGAGGTCATAAAAAGATTTACTGGCCGAAGTATCTTTATTTTCAAGAAACAAAAGGAATTCACACACTTTAAATATTTTAAAATTATATTTATAGGTCGTTTACACTTTTTTTATTCTTATATACTGTTATCATAGCTTTAAACCTTTGGAAATTCTTTTCAATGAAGAGGAATAATTGCGTCTATTTTAAATTATATTGTCAAGTAGCTCTGCAACCACAGGAAGCTCCATAGGACACCTGTCAATCATCCCTGGATTCCGGGGGGGGGGGGGGGGGGGGGAACCACAGGTGTGAGGGGTTCTCGGAATCTTATCTGTAAATAAGGAAAACGGGACGGTGGCTGACCACTATCATTATTATTATCTTGGGATAAGTTGTTATCTCTCTCCCTATAAATACTTCTTGTGAATAATATTATTGGGGAAATATATAAAAGGTGAATACCCTTTATAATAAATTAATTCATAGAAGCAATGGGCGCCAAAGTTGGTGTTGTGGCTTTGTCACCGACCCGATGCCGCTAGTTGCGGCGACGGTCAATATATGGCGTCAGATTCTGACGTTTATTTTGACGGGAGAAGCGCCCATTGCTTCTATGGATTAATTTCCTCCCGGCAAATTTTCCAATAAATTAATTATCCCCAAATTTGCCCTTGCTTTATTTATCTCCGTGACAATATACACTGGTTCGCAAAATTAAAGGAACAACACATGTTTAAGAAAAAGAAAAGTTATATTAAGGGATATATATCAAGTGTTGGTATATTCAAAAGCTTCCATGAATTAAGAGAGTATGTAAAACAGAAAAACAAATAAAGTTGTTCCCAATATGCAAAATACCACCGTCTACGTTGACTCCGCCTCCAGCACGTGCCTGAGTCTTTCTCAAAGCGTCCTAATTTTACGCTCCACTAGATTTTCATTGAACCTTTTTGTTTTTAAAAGTTTTCATGGCTTATAGGCAACATTTATCACAAGAAAAAAAAAATGGCAAGCTATTGGAAAGATGGAAGCAGGCCAATCACAGGCAGAAGTAGCAAGATGGCTTGGAGTGACAAGAAACGTTGTCTCAAGGCTTTGGAAAAAATTTCAAACGATAGATAATGTTGCCAGTACACCCGGACAAGGACGGCCAAGGGTCACAACGTTAAATCAAGACCGTCATTTGAGTCTCCTTGTGCGTCGCAATAGAAGAATGACAGCATCGCAACTACGAAGTGACCTCAATGCAGTTACAGGAGTCTTAGTATCAACTGATACAATACGCAGAAGGCTTCACAAGAAGGGCCTCTATGCTCGACGACCCATAATTTGTGTGCCATTGACACCACCTCAAAAGAGAGCAAGGAAACTTTGGTGCAGACAACATGTCGCCTGGAATCCAGATGAATGGAGGCGTGTAATGTTCACTGATGAGTCCAGATTCTCTCTAAACAGCGATTCTCGTCGTGTCTTTGTCTGGAGAGAGGTAGGAACCAGAAATAATCCCCGGAATATGGTTGAAAGGGATCCCTACAGAAGCCAAGTTTTTATGGTCTGGGCTGGAATCTTCTTGGGCGGTCGCACAGCACTTCATATTTTTCGGCAAGGAACCCTGACTGGATAGAGGTATCGGGACGAGATCTTGGCAGCATATGTGATGCCTCAAGCATTGGACATAGGAGAAAACTTTCTTCTAATGGATGATAATGCCCGTCCACATAGGGCTGGTGTGGTCGACACTTTTCTCCAAAACCATGCAATTGCTCGGATGAATCGGCCAGCTCGATCCCCAGACCTAATTCCCATTGAGCATGTATGGGACAACCTAGGACGGCGGATCTCATCCCTCCAACCCCCTCCTAGAAACACTTATGAGCTAGAAACACTTTAACACAAGAGTGGGCGTTGATTCCAACAGGAGCTGATAAACTCCCTAATTCTTAGTATGGGTCACCGATGTAGAGCCTGTCTATCAGTTAAAGACGATCACACCCCATATTAACAACAATATCCAATATATTTATGCACTGACTGCAAGAAGATCATTGCTTGACCGGCTAACTTGCATAAAATACGTGTTAGAATTCTTTGATTTCGGGTATTCTAATCAATAATGGAATAATAAAGTTGTATATAAAATTTGATTGATAAATGTTCAATAAAATTTGAGAGAAATGGAAAAAATATGTTGTTCCTTTAATTTTGCGGACCAGTGTATATTATGATAAAATAGTCGGCTTATTGTTATAATAAATATTTTGATAAGAGATAGATAGAAATTAATTTACTTTTCATTACATGAGTATTTTATGATATCATTATACAGTCGTGGAAAATACAATAGAACAGTTTAATCACAATTTGCTTTAATTATGCTGATTAAAATAACTTAAGGAAGTATTATTTGACTTAAGACGTTAAGAATAAATAAAGTTGAATATTACGTATTTACATATCTACCGAGGAAAACAATAACAAGTCTAAAGTCGTGATATCTGGCGGCCGACTTGACAGGTCGACTTGTGAAAGAAACGACGATAAATCGCTGAAATCGTTGAGAATTCTGATTTCTCTTTGAGATGATTTCTATTTGGAGGTTGGTGTAGGTCAGGTCAAATCTGTTTTGTTTTTACAAAGGCGACTGCTCATCAAACGGGTCGCTCAATGAAGGTTCTACTATGGAGTAGATACAAATGTACGGCAAAGGGTAGAATACACACGGAACATCCTCCCTGACTACACGTCTTAAAAGCTAACGGAGGAGGCCGCTCATCAAACGGGTCACTCAATGAAGGTTCTACTTTATACTATGGAGTAGATACAAATGTACGGCTATGGATAGAGTACACACGGGATATCCTCTCTGACTACACGCCTGAAAGCTAACAGAGGAGGCCGCTAATGATAAAATCAATGATGTTTACCTTACTGGCGGAATGACAACTTGCTACCATCATCGATATTCTATTTGTCAAGATGTCGCTGATTGTGACTGCTATTTGTGCAGTTCAGACCTTTGTACAATATCCACTTCTTGGCCCGTCTTCTACGTTGGACTGTGTCATCGGTACGATTTTAAAACACAACAATTTTCACAGAACCTACAGAACAATGAGTGGTGAACCATCTTAGTGATTTCTCCAGTTCAATTTATTGAATTCTTGTCCCTACAGCATTATTTGGGACTTGAATAGGAATGCTATGCTACAATATTAAACATCACCTTTTTTACAAGAGAAGGAATCGACTGACATCATATTGAAGAAGGAACAAAAGTTAAAGGTGACGTGTTTATTTTATAAGGTTGAAGTTTAGATGACATTTCCATTTGGCCAGTTGGAGGGAATTTTTGCATATAAGTTTCTTGTATCGTTCTAGGAGTAGAAGATTTGGATTCCAATTACAAGAGAAGGAATCACCTGACATCATCTTGAAGAAGGAATAAAAGTTAAAAAAAAAAAAAACTCGCCTCCGTTAACTTTTGTTCCTTCTTCAAGATCACCTTTTTTGTTGGAACTATCTTGAGTTGAGGAGGATGATACTAATAAAGACTAGTACGTTGATTGCTTCTTTGATTTTGGATGAACTTCCTTAATGACGCTCAGAGATTATGATGATAATATGGTGATTCCGAAGATCATTTGTTGGTTGGAAGTTTTGATTGATGTAGCTATATTGTTTCAATGATAAATATATTTTTGATTTCCTCACACAACAGTGTGAATCATCTCAGTGATTTAACCAATTTAATCTATTGAATTCTTGTTACTACAGCATTATTTGAGGTTCGAATGCTGCAATATTGAACATCACCTTTTTTGTTGGAACTATATTGAGTTGTGGGGCATGATACTAATAAGGTTTAGTACGTTGATTTCTTCTTTGATTTTGGATGAACTTCGTTAATGATGCTCAAAGATTATGATTATAATATGATGATTCCGAAGATCATTTGTTGGTTGGAAGTTGATATAGCCAAATTAACCGAAGATTCATTTTTAATCATTCCCCTGAGGGGGAATAACAGCAAGTCATTGAAACGTATGGAGTTAAATAAATCATTGGTTGATGTGACTGTGGTTTTTCTGAATATGGTTAATGTTATCCATTATAAAGTGAATAAAGCTTCCAGGGTTAAGTTTCTTGTTCAAATTTTTATTTTCAAGCTTTCGGACTTGTAAGTCCTTTTACAGGAGTATCACGATAATAAATTGATTATATATATACTATTTTTATATACAAATTTTCACATATTTAAATATTAATGATATTGAAAGGGGGAAAAATATATATTACATTCTTTGTGTGTTGTAAACAATTTTTTTGAAAATATACGTGCATGGGTGGAGGATACGTGCTGGGGTCGAATGATATCTCGAGATCAATGTAATCCATGTTAGATCTACAATTAGAATGTGAAATAACGCGAAAATGATTAGTGATGCGTTGGTTCTATTATAGTAGATACCTGACGAACATCGAATCAATTGCTCTTCAACAAGGCTGTAATTTCTTCAGTTCTACTGCTAGGTCCATTGAAAAGCCTTTTCTAGTTGGGAAATACTCGCTTTTATACTGTTCAATTGAATTTTAAAAACCTATAGGACATAAAACAACTGTCCTGGTGTGGAACTAACACCTATCCACATATTCTCATGCCCAGAAATGGCCGCAGCCTTGCAGAAAATTGACATGGACCCAGAACAGCAGCTCTACACACCCAAGATAGTGGACATTGCTGCTGCTGTGATAGAGATGCATGGAGACATCTGAGGCTCTTCTTTGGACACGACAACAACAACAACAAAAATAAATCTCTGAAAAACTCTTTATTTGTTTTACTATAGTTTAGAGATTTGTGAATATCTACTATTGCATCTGGGGGGATGTTTGGTTTCTATATGTTGTAATCATAATATCGGATAAGGTATTCAGATGAACTATGGACATGGGGCGGTCGGTGGAAGGATGGTCAAAACCGTTGGTTTTCGACCGCTACGACCCGGGTTTGATTCCCGCATTGGGCACTTTTTTTCTGATTAAAAAATGCTTCATTGGTTCTTGGGCTCAACAAATGGGGCTCTGGCACATTTGTAAGTGCAAAGCCGAACTGCCTTTCACATGTGTAGACATGTGGTGCACTTACTGTAAAAGCAGTCACCTACTTCTACCCACCATGCTTATATATGGACATGTGTTAGCTCTTCTAAGGATGTCTCAAGCTTTACAAGCTTGACACCCTAATGTGATTGAGTGGAGATAAGAAAGAAGAAGGATGTACAGTTATGAGTAAAATATCTAATGAACTCTTTTAAAAGGCCGACCTGATCAGCCTACAATGAGATTCCTTCATTGGGAGTATCTATGTTTCTTTTAGATGATCTCTCCCATAGCGGAGTTACTGGCTTCACAAATGAATGCATCGAGTAGTGAGTGACCTTTTCACCAAAATAAAAACCATTATGATTCTTCAATCTGCTTATGTGAGCAAGAAGATCACAACCCTGAGCATATTTTAATCCGGTGCCCACTTGTTGCTGATTTGAGAGTACAATGTCAAATGAACAGTTCTAGTTTAAGCCAAATGGTTTCCAGTAGAGAAGAATATAGAAAATTTGACAAGTTTTGTAGACTCTATATCAAATGCCGTGGACTTGAATTACATTAAGAATTTAAATTTCTAGTTTTAATTAGTATATTTGTGCCACTGGTTTAGTGGTTGTAATTCTAAATATATATTGGACCTTTGATGATATGTATGTAAATAATCTTTGTTTCTTGTATAATATATTGCTCTAAAATGTAAATTTGAATAACTTTCACTCTCTCTCTAAAACTATAAATAATTTGTATATATATATATTTAAAAACTATGTACATAAAATAGTTCAAACATTTACATGCAAATATCCACATAGGATATAGCGTGTGTTTTGTAATAAATAAATAAAAAATAAATAAATAAAAACCATTAAGTGTAAACATTAAATATAATACACCAGAATTGAAGAGTTCGAATCTTTAAATTTAAATAAAAATAAAAATTGTTACAGATATAACTTGATTGATCTATATGTGATAATTATGATGAAAATTCTAATAAAGAGGCCAAAACCTTTTTGCAAAACGTTTCTTCATTATTACTTTATATCGGCATTCGTTCGTTCTTTAATTGTCAAATTATATTGAGACAAACATAAGCAGTTTTACGCTTCTCAGTATTTAGCGGGAAGAATGTTGTTAAAGTTTGTTTGTTAAGTGAACCGATCTTTCACGTCTTTTCATTGGACGAATATGGCCATGTTTGTATATAAGAGGGGGCTATGGGAATGCGAGAGACCAGTGTGGTGGATTATTGTGTGGAGACGCTTAAAGTGTACTCTACGTGATTTATCCGTGTCTGGTGATCTCCTCACATACCTGTGTGACCCCGGTCCCATCCCTACCAACGCTACAATAAAGGATAAGTACTGTTTTGTTTTTATATAATAATTTGTGAGTTTTTATTTGACTCCCTTTTATTGTTGCTGTTGTACTCTACGCTTTGCTGTGTGTTAAGTTACTCTTACTTTAAGCCTTAGTAAATTTCACTTTGTATAATAACCCGTAAAAGTTATCTTTTGTCATAACGAGTCAAAATATCGACTGAAATCCAATCAATATCTGATTAACAGGTTCACCAGGGTATATATTTATATAAAGAGAAACGTATAAATTACAAAATTCTCTCTTTCAAAAGTTAAAGAGAATGAATGTGTTGACTTTCTGTGACCTGTCATGGTTGAGTGATTACAATGTTAATTCACCTTTGTTGCAAGTCGCAATGTCTCCGTGTCATCTAATTTGTCACCGTGGGGTGTTATAATTGGTTGCCTTTGTTCGGAAACTCCTCCAATAGACAGACAAGACCATCTCTACGTCAGTGTATGTGTTGGAAAAAAATAAGAATAGTAAATCAATGATCTTGAAATACCTTTAGACTGACAACACTGTAATATAAAAACTAGAACAAAGGAGTGTTTTGTTTTGTTTTACAAAATTAGTAATTGTAATGTAAATTGTTAAATGTTCTTTTCTCTCTCTCTTTGAAAATAATAAATTTAAAATACTTTCATAAAAGGTAAAATTGCCTAATTCTTTAAAACCACTTCAACTGTAAGTAAACCTGTTATTTGTTGTTTCATTGTCTGACCCATAAGAGATTCCCAACAGTATGAACAGCCACTGATGAACATGGGACCTACGGAGAGCATCATAGAATTTTGTATGCGTTGTTTACCGCTATGAGTATAATCGTTCAAACTTTGATTTTATTCTTTTTTGTAACAACACAGTTCCACTAAGGATAAGTTTCTCACTTTATTTGAACAATTTCTCAAATATTTTCAAGTATCACAAATCCATCTACTGGAGTATACAACGAAATGAAATTTTAAACTACTATTTATATCTTGTATATTACAAGGTTATCCCAAAAGTTCGTAAACACTTGAAAAAAAATAAAATACCAATATTATTCGCTGTTATGTATAATATCTTTGTATTGTGTATAAAATAATTGTATTATTTGAAAAAAAGTAAAAATAAATATCAGGTAAAAAGTTTCTTTTTAATTTAAATTTGCAAGCTTTCGAGCAAATATAATGCTCTTTAACGGGCTGATATTCTATGTACAAACTCTAAATAATATATATATACAGAATAATTGAAAACTTTTGTTATTAGCATGTGCTCTCGCGGGCGTGAATCAGACTGTTACCAGATAAAGTAATTGTTATATACAGTTATCAGCGTCATAATCAATTCTGTCACAGTTTGCTTTGTGAATGGAATAAATACCCAAATATGGCCATTTCTCATAACCATCGGTGGTTCAGTGGTAGAATACTTGCCTGCCACGCGGGCGGCCCGGGTTCGATTTCCGGCCGATGCATTTTTTTTTTACAATTTTCAAAACTCATTTATATATTATACAAGAATGACATCCACGGCGCCAATTTATAATTGTAACGAATAATATTTGAATTAAAGCATTTAATCGGGTAAAACCCGGGCGTTGCCCGGATCATTCGGCTAGTAGATATTATACTGGGATTAAATATATATTATTAATTCGCCATATAATATTATTCGCCAAGTAATAAGAAAAACAACTTTTTAAGAATATACATAAACCTCTCTCTTTGGACAACCTTATATTTACATATCTTTAGAATATGCGAAGAAACTATTTAGGATTTTAGTTAATGTTTGTTTCATGATGTGATATAATTAAAATTGAGTTTTATACTTTTTATATTCAAACCTGCTAAATAATTTTTGTTATTTTGATATTGTAATAGAATTAAGTTTTATATATAAAGGTTATTCTTATATATTGCGCTAATAATTATAATAATGAAACTGAATGCCAACAAATGAGTATTTAAACGTTTAGTTTGGTTTGGTATGGTGGAAGATACTGGCTAAACTACTGAGAAGTTTCACTACTGCTGAGTCAGGCCTTCCCAATATATTATATCATTATAAAATGAAAGGATTTGAAGGCACGATGTTTCTTTTACACATAATACAAACTTCTACTGTCCTATAAGCTCTTATGTCCATAGTCTTCTTTAAAACCATTTCTGAGATTCCATCCTTCAGTGCTACGTATATAAGCAGAATCCTCCAATACAGTATTAGAACTCTGAGAAGCGGTCTGGTGGATTAAATTGGCGAAACCGCTGGGAGGGTTCACCACTAATGAGCCAAGCCCTCCCAATATATTTTTCATCGCAGTAAGGCCAATAAAAGTTCGTATTATGTATAAAAGAAACATTCGTGCTTTTAAATACTTTCATTTTATATGTATAGATGGCGCGTTATTGCTTTGTGTATATTATATCATTGTTGTAAGGGCAGTAGCCAATTGTTTTCTACGAAAAAAGAAACGCTCGCACTAATTTTTTCATATTTTAAAATCTAGATGGCGCGCTTTGTCTTATAATTAAATTCATGTTGCGCTATTGTGTGTAACTGTCAAGGTAAGGCTTCAATGATAGTTACAACACACATACAGATTTATTAAGACCATCGGTCTTATACAGATTCACCACAACTGAAATATTGGCAAATAAACATTGATTTATTTACACAATATTTAAGGTATACATACCTGCAACCTTAAAACACATTATTGACTGTATTAACTAATCCATTGATGAACTCTACTCATTCCTAGCAGACACCATCAAAAGTCTCAAGCTCTACAAGCACAATACCCTTCTTGTCTTCTTTCTTATCTCCACTCAATCATATTAGGGTATCAAGTTTGTTTGACAACCATCATGACTATGTGAAGTAGAATGCGTCTGCCTTTGTCATTAAGACTGGGAGCACTACTCAGTGGCAGGCCGACTTGGCTCCAAAAGAAATGGCCGCCTCTGACATGCAGCCGCTCCTAACATGGAGTACAAACTCTGCTCATCCTATATCCCTGGATTAGGAGCCCTTACAGGGTACTATCAGCCGGGCCACTGAACCCAGGTTTTTTAGTGAGCTTGTTACTGCTCCCTCTCCTCCTTTTTCATCCTGGCTTGGGACCGGCAAAGGCGGAGTTGCTTGATACCCTAATATGATTGAGTGGAGATAATGAATAAGAAGAAGAGGTAAACATAGTTCATTTAATCATATTTGCTTCCATTTACTTTTAATACAATTAATCCAAACAAAGGAATCATTGTGGTTCATCTATAAAGGCAAACTAACGGCACGGCGGTGGATAAACGGCAAGTGTCCCTCCAGGAAAACACCACTTCTCACAGCCATTGATGCCTTATACATACAGCTTTATTAAGACCACCGATCTTATATAGATTTACCATAGAAAGGAAAAATAGATGGAGCTCCTATACTCCAGCTAGCACAGAACTCAACAGGTCCGACGCATGTCCAATAGCCACAGAATCCATTGTGCATAGTCTAACGTATCAATCATATCTTAAAGATAGAGGCTGCCTGGCCGGCATTCATATTTCTATGCAAAAATAGACACTTCGGCCAGTTAGAGTTGAGTCTATTTTTCATAAAAGTATCACTGATAGCTATAAGAAACAGGAAGTGAAAAAAGAAGATTGAATCAATATCCATATAACCATCAAATTCCCCTCAAGAAGTTCCAACAGCCTATTTCGAACCTAAATAATAAATTGGCAGTTGTTGGGTTATAAAACTGTTGTCGTCCCAACTTTTTGTTTTATTAACCTAACAAAGGATTATATCGTCCAAATTTAATTTTACAACTTTCTACAAAGTTCCTGATGTTATAAGAATTTAATTTTGCGCGATTTATTTTTGTTGAGAAGTTAGCTCTTGACTTTGAGAATTCATTTTCGTAAGTTTTCTTTTTATTTACAATGTGCTGTGTATGTTAAATAAAAGAAATTGATACATTCGATTTAAGATATAACTGAATTTAAATATATATTATATATATAATACAATATAATGCGGCTTGTGATTGTGAAACGAGATTTGAAAATTATCCCGCAAGTGTTTCTTTTGAACGAAAAATCAAAATTTATTCCAAGGAGAAATAAAGATTATTTCTAACCTTAGAGATGAAGTATGAAAGGATGAAGTGTGAAGAGTAATGATAAACGGAAAAATAAAAGTGCCCATATAAAAATGAGAATATTGAGACCCGAATGCTTATTCAACAAATAAAACAAACTTCTACTGTCCTTTTTGGCAATAAAAAATATTGGGAGCGCTTGACTAATCAGTGGTGAATCCTCCCAGTGGTTTCGCCAATTTAATCTAACAGACCTCGGCCTGCCATTGAGTAGTACTCCCAGTCTTAATGACAAAGGCAGACGCATTCTATTCCACCCAGCTTGATGCCCTAATATGATTGAGTGGAGATAAAAAGAAGAAGAAGATCTAACAGACCGCTTCTCTAGAGCTCTAATACTGTATTGAACGATTCTGCTCGTATATGTTACACTCTCTCTCTCTCTCTCTCTTAGGTTGGAATCTCAGAAATGATATTCAAACAAACTATGAAATTTTCAAATTAAAAACTAAATCGAATTTTGAACACCAAAATTTCAAATTTTTTAATTCAATTTAAAATATTCAAAAATATTTATTTAACATTGCTTGTCTATTTGTGTACTTAACACAAAAAAATATTAAAATCGGATTTAAATTCTTAGAATAATCAAAAAAATACCTAGCAATATTTTGTTTTAGCGACATCATTGCAAAGACAACAAAATATTAATTGATCAAACGTTCACTTCCCAGTTGAGAAATTTGAAAGAATCTCCTGGACCGAATGGAAAGAATGAATCTTAGAAGATAATCCGTATGATCGGCAAATTTTTCTTAACCCAATTATTGGGCTGAGGAATTTATACAAATTCTATGGTGAAATCTGAGTTAAGGTAAATGGCAATATCACACACATCATATCGCCACTTAGATCTTGTCGGGCGTTCATCAAAATGGACGGCGACTTATTGCCAATTTTTAAAATCGATTATAACATTTTTATAATAAAAAATATATATAAATATACACTCATGGACAAAATATAAGAAATTTATCAAAATTCGAAACTATTATAGACGCGTATGTTTCTTTTGAAAAATGAACAATTTCTACTATCCTTACAGCAATCGAAAAATTATTGGGAGGATCTGTCTCAGACCTAGGCCTTCCCATTAATTTTTTCATTGCAGTAAGGACAGTAGAAATTGTTTTATTTTAAAAAGAATCATACGCGTTTATAATAGTTTCGAATTTTGATAACAGATGGCGCGCGAATGTATCATTATAAGAAAGTTATACCTTTTAGCATGTATATCGGGATTCAGACAATTACTCTGAAAGATATTTGATAGACAGTGACCCTTATTGAAGATACACAAGATAACCAAGTGTGAACACAACTGTCTCTATATTCTTGAAATAAATACAACGGTCAATATCAAAGACTTTCCACTTCCTTCAGTTTTGTTCATGAGTGTATATCCATTCAGACTTAACATTGCTGATCTAATAACTTTAGATAAATTGAGATTCGGCTCTATAAAAATTATTTACAATACAAAAAAAAAAAAAAATTAAATTGCACAATGTATATTTTAAAATAAAAATACAACTTTTCGCAATAGCATTAATCGTAGAATAGATATCCCAGAACAATTTTGTCATATTACATACCACAAAAATCAGTTTTCTCGTTTATCCAATTCATAGTTTAAAACTTAACTTTATTAAAATATTGAAATTTAAGGTTAATTAATTTATTTCCAATTGTTAAACATATAGTAAAATAGTAATAATTTATGTAGATTTAATACTTTTCTTTCTGATATTTTATGTAAAAAAAAATTGTAACAAATCAAATGTATATAACTGTCTCTCGTGGATCAAATGTTTCATTTTTGCCTGTAGAAGGGCGGCTCCAGCCCGAAGGCTCGCGCATATCATAATAAAAGAAAATCATTGCAAAAGGTTGTAGTTTTATTTTTAAAATTTTGTAGCGCAATTTTTTCGTTTACAATGTATATTATCATACAGACTATAGAGTCATTTAAACTTGATTTTCGGAACTATTCCCAAAATCTACCAAAGCCAAACTTATTCATCACTGGAATCAATTTTATCATTATTATCATTAGATATAAAGCAATAACGCGTGATCTATACTTAAGAAATATCAAACAAATGCAACAGTTCTCTGAAGATAAGCTTCTTTTATCTTTATTAAACGTAATCTCTAACTTTCAAGCATTTCTGCCCTTCTACAGGCGTACATAAAAACATATAAATGCCGTTAAGATGCTAACACATAAGAAATATAATTATAATACACACAAGAATGGTTATTTTCAAAACAAAATCCTATTATTTTCTAAGTGATGAAAATATTTTCAATAACAAAGGAAAAATACATATGGATACCTGAAAGATCAACGTTATTTGCAGAGATTTTAGGGAGAGCTTATGGATCCTGGAATACCTCGATTGAGAATACACCTATCCCCCGATTTACACGGTAGATACGTTCCTGAGAAAAACGTGTAAATCGAGGGATAGGTGTACAGGGTGATCCAAAAGTCCCGCACAACTTTAAAAATTAATAACTCCCCGAATATTTGCGCTAGAGCAATGCGGTAAACACCATTGTGTTCAGGATGCAATGGGATTTTTTATGGCAAATAATGAAAAATTCGAAATTGATTTTAGTTACAATTATATTCGCCAGATGGCGCTCTACCAGAATCAGAGATTCAGCGGCCAAATTGTTTGATAAATTGAAAAATATAACTGATCGACACGTATTTTTCCTTTTTGAATTCCAGGAAAGAACCCTAATAATATCAAATAACAAATTAATAAAACACCACTTCGCCAAAAGTATGAAGAATTGGTTAACGATTTTCAAATACAATCAGAGATATGTAAAATAGGTAAATGCAAATTAAAACATGTAGCAAAAAGAAAATTGATATTTTAGAAACGGTTTGTTTCCGAAGATGATAAATTTCTAATATTTTTAATTCAACTCTCACTCAGTATCGATTATGTTTATTTTAATTCATTTGAAAAATATGTATCTAGCTCTGATAATTTATTTTACTCTGGAATGCCGTTGTTGTTTTTGTCGTGTCCAATAAATAGCCTCAGATGTCTCCATGCATTTCTATCACAGCAGCAGCAGCAATGTCCACTATCTTGGATGTATAAAGCTGCTGCTCTGGGTCTATGTCAATTTTCTGCAAGGCTGCGGGAATGAGAATATGTGGGTAGGTGTTAGTTCCACACCAGGACAGTTGTTGCATGTTCTATAGGTTCTTGTGCCATCTGGATGTATTTTCATTCCTTTATAATGTTTTGTTCTAAGTCTTGTTATAGTTTTTGTCAGTTTTCTCTCAGAGTTTATTTCACATATTTGATCTTTTCTTATTTTTTGTTTAATTATCTTGTATTTTGCCAAAGCATCAGCGTCAAATACTGACATTTGTTCTTTATTTTGGTTCAGCTTTCTGGCTTCCTTTGCCAATTCAACTGCCATTTCATTACCCCGATCTCAACACGGGCAGGAATCCATTGTAGAATGCAGTTATTCTCCAATGATTCCAGTTGGGTAAGTAACGAGTGTATTTTCTGTGTGATTCTAGTATTGCCCTTCTGAATTGCTTCTAGAGCGGATATGGAGTCGCTGTATATTAAAATTCCTTCTGCTTGATGCAGGGATGGTTGGTTAAGGCATAAATCAAGAGCTTTCCAGATAGCTGTCAGTTCACAAGTGAAGTTTGACGAAATCTGTCCTGCTCCTTCTTTGATTTTGATGTTTGTTCCATCTTGCAGTATTATGTTAATTCCGGCCCCTCCATTACTCAGGGTAAGGTCTGAAGATCCATCTGTATATGCTGTTAAAGGGCGTGGCCTAGCATTTTTAATCAAGAATTTGTACTATGAGGACATAGCCGTTAATATTACAAACACATTAGACCTCGAAGCCCAAGGTATCAAAGTCTACCTCAATCAAAACAAATCCATCAACATATACAATATGTATCACCCTCCAAACAATACATTTATTGACGATGGAACAATGGCTCAATTTCTTACAGACAACACTATTATTGTAGGTGACCTTAATGCCAAACATCAACTATGGGGATGTCCTACGCCAAACCCAAGAGGCAAAATACTATCAAACATATTTGACGACAATGCCTTCATGTGCTTAAATGATGGGAATCCTACCCATCATTCATACAAGCTATAATACTGCACAAGCCCTTGATATAAGTTTTTACTATCCTGACATTTTCCACAAATGCAAATAGCAAATATTAAAAAGGTTTTGGAAGTGATCATTTGCCTAATTTGATAGAAATTAGCACCAAGACCAAAACTAGCTCAATTAAGAAAAATTCAGGAACTTCAAAAAGGCTATTATGATATCTTTCGAAAACACCATTATTAAAGCAGCCAAAGTTTCAATACCAAGAGGTAATATTAAGAAATGGATTCCAAATTATACAAACCAGGCAAAAAATATTCAAACACTTATAACTAAAAGAAATGAACTACAAAAAAGTGCACCCAAAACCAAACAAATTGTATAACTGAACTGAACATTGTGATTGCAAAAATAAAAAGATTATACGTATATGTGAAAAGGAAAAAATGGAAACAAACTTGTGAAAACCTGAACCCAAGAAACCCAAATACAAAACTTTGGAATTTGGCAAAACAAATTGACAGAGCCCAGCCAAAAACTGAAAACACAAATATGATTAAGAATACAGATAGTACACCAGCAACTAATGACAAAATTGCTTGCAATCTTTTAGGTAATCAAATAAGTAGTAAAATCAAGGTTGAAAAAAGGCCCGAAAGATTATTCATGACTGTAAAATGTCACCAGCACTCATGATATTTTCCATGAAAAAAATCAATATGAAAAAGCTAGCTTATGCATTAGAAAACACTGACCTAAACAAGACTCCTGGGCCAGATGGAATCCATGGCCGAATGATATCAAACTTGGGCAAAATTGGCAAAGAAAGACTTCTTAATATTTTCAATAACTCCTGGAAAACTGGAAAATTGCCTCAAGACTGTAAAAATGCAACAATAATTCCCATTAAAAAACTTGACAAATCTGCTGATGACCCAAAAAACTACCGACCTATCTCCCTAACAAATATTTGCTGCAAATTAATGGAAAAAATTATACTCAGACGACTCACCTACCACCCCGACACAAGAAATCTCTTACCAGAAGAACAATATGGATTTAGGAAAGGACATGGGACAATAGACCAACTCTTATTTTTCACACAAAAGGTAAAAGATGCACAAAACAAAAAAAAACAACTAACCACACCATAGCTGCTTTTTAGACCTTACACAAGCTTTTGATAAGGTATGGAAAAACAAGTTAATTACAAAATTATACAAACATTTCAAAATTGATGGAAAAGCTATCACTTGGATAAATAATTCCCTTAAAAATATATAAATCAGGGTCAAATATAATGGCACTCTATCTAAAACCTTCAAAGTGTACCAAGGATTACCACAAGGATCAATCCTTAGCCCAACTCTCTTCACCCTATTTATTGCTGGCATAGAAGAAAAATTTTCAAATAAAACCAATATTGGACTTTTCGCTGATGACATTATTCTATGGAGCAGTAACACTAACTGGAAAAAAGCTGAAAGAGATTTGAACAAGACTCTTCTCCACCTAGAAAAATTTGCTAATAAAAATAAATTAGAATTTAACCCCCAAATATTGAAACCTGTCTTTTTACTACCGATAAGAAACTATACAAAATAAGACCAAATATTATTCTGAAAGAACAACAATTACAATATAATAAACATCCTAAATATCTCGGCTACACCCTGGATCCAGAAATTGAAGCCAGTAAGCATATTGAAGGAGTTGTTAGAAAATGAAGAGACCGACTAAAAATCTTGAAATATATTTAAGGAAGAGTGGGGAGCTGAAGCAACAACACTAAAATTAACTTACACATCTCTAATGAGACCTATCTTGGAATATGGATATCAAATCTATGGTACAGCATCTGAAACAAATATAAAATCACTGGAAAGGATACAACTAAGTGCAGCCAGAAATTTTACAGGTTTTCGAAAAATCTGCCCTAATAATACTGTACTTTACGAGGCAGACATTATGCCCTTGAAGGATAGAATAAGCTACAATCTGCCAAAATATATAAACAAAATCAAGAGTTATGAAAACAAACACAGAACTTTCAATTACATACTTAATTGGGAACCCAATATAAGATTCAAAAAAGAAGGCCCTCTCCACCTGGCCAAAAGAAATGGATTTTTAAAATATAAAGTGGAAAAATATTATTTAGCTGAAAAAATATCTCCATGCGAACCATTAACAAAATCTTATTTTTAATGCCACTTTAAATGAACCCACCAACAGACAATACCAAAATCCAGAATACTTAAAACAATTATCATTAGAAATAATTAATAAAATTCCTAAAAATGCAATAACATTCTATACCGATGGTAGCAGAGACGAGTTGGGACACACTGGCAGTGGCTGTCTCATCAACACCACAAATGGCATTGAGAAAATGAACAGAAAAAACCCAGATTTTTGCTCAGTCTTCAGATCAGAACTTATAGCCATCTATGAAGTCTTAAAATCCATCAGAAACATTAAACATCACGATATATGGATTCTTACTGATAGTAGAAGTGCCATACAACACTTGAGTCACACAGGGGATCTTAGAGACAAAGTAAGCAGGAACATAATTGGTTATCTCCAAAAACTCTCAATACCTCAAAAATTCACCTTCAATGGATACCTTTACATGTTAGCATTGAAGGCAATGAAGCTGCTGATGCGCTAGCGAAAAAGGCACAAAAGAACCCTTGCTACAGAAAAATAAAATTACTTTAAAAGAAATAGAAACAGTAGCCAAAATAAACAAGAACTGGAGGATCCCACCTAATCACAGTTGGTATACCCTAGAAGCAGATGGCCACCCAGACCTTTAGGTCCACAATCCGGCATGCGAAGCATGCCCTTCGCTGCTATTCTGTTCAACTCGTAAGCCAAGTAACGGTATCCAAGCTAGTGCTTGGACATTGTACCTGGAAACACCACCTCCCAGACAACGTGTCTGGAAGGATTTCTATACCGGTGGCCTTTAATCATAGCAAAATAGTAAACTATCTACTGTGTCCAGCAGGGACCGCGGGGAGGCAGCCCCCGGTCGACTCTGTTCACTCACAGCTGAGGAAAAGCTCAGCTGCCACGTCGTGGGCTTTCTCAAGAAGCTTGCTGTGATTTCTCAGCAGCTTACTCTTGATCGCGCCCCTCGCCCTCCTTTTCTCTTCTTGCACACCCACTACCCTTGGACAATCCAAGACGTAGTGGCGTGCATTCGTATCCCTTTCTCCATAGACGCAATCAGGGTTTCTCTTAATTTTAAATCTGTGGAGACTTGGGGAAGAGCCCATGTCCCGAACTACCCTAATGAGTTTGTGGGACATTACCTTACAGAGGTACTTGGGTGTTGTTAACCCATTGAATACCTCTCTCCCCTTCACACTGTTCCTCCATCTGTCCAACCATAAGTCCTGGACGTGCTCCCTGATCCTCCTATAAACTTCTTTCTTGGTCACTGGGGTCCTCAGTGATCTACCTCTAAAGCATCCTGCCTTAGCGATCCTGTCTGCGAACTCATTACCTTCGATGAGGCTGTGTCTCCTAAACCAAGGGAGCTCCGGAGCCCGCATCATCATCTCCAGCTCCTGGATTATTTGATGCGCGAGTTGCCCTTTCTCCAGATTGATGGCGACGAGGGCCGACATACAATCTGAATAGAGGCAGTCCGGGCTGAAGTTCTTCTCGGCACACACTCTGAGGGCTACCCTGATCGCAACCAGCTCGGCTGAAAAGACCAATTCGTCCACTCTGAGTGTTAAACTTTCTTGGAAGATCAGCTCTCCATTAGTGAATATCACTACCCCAGCTCCAGTATTGGTTCCAGACTTACTACAATCAGTGAAAATCTCCGTGCCAATCCCTGTCGGCCCTCCAGGACTCCAATTCCACTTTGGCAACCACTGCGGAGGCTTCCTTGGATCCCTATTCGATTCCAGGGCTCCCGCTTCAAATCCCAGGGAATCTTCCCTGTTCTCTGATGTCTGATGGTCTCCTCCTCTAGTTTCAATCCCAGGGGAATAAGCCCAGCGAGGACCAAAAAGGCCTTACTGCTGGTAGTGCGATATCCCCCTGTGATTCTGAGTGCCGCTGTCCTCTGCACTCTCTCTAGAGTTGTAGCCACCTTCTGATCCCTGTTTCGGCGCCACCAAGCCCCAGAAGCATATAGCAAGATTGGCTCGACACAGGAGAGGCAGAGGTTCCTAAAAATAGTACCCTCCTTCTCCCCCTCCCCTGTTGAGAGCCAACCAGGACAGGACTGCACAACGCCTCCCTGCCTCTCGCCACCATCTCCTCCGCCTGGTATTGCCAACCGATCTTGTCATCAATGACCACCCCCAGAATGGTCATCCTATTGACCAACGCTACCCTCCGTCCTTCCATCCGTATAGCCGGCGTATGTTCCCATTTGATCCCTTTCCTTTTAGTTCTTATGTCCCTAGGCTTAAAGCTGAGGGCTTTAGTTTTGGAGACATTGAACTTAAGGCCAGAGTCATGGGCCCAGATCGAGAGAATTTGGAGAGAAATTCCAACACACTTCTCAGCCTTCGCTCTCGAAGCAGCCTCAATGATGAGGAACTAGTCGTCAGCATAGAGAACCAGCCTGGCTCCCTCAGGGAGCTCCTCCTGGAAAACGGTGTTTACCAGGATATTCCACAGAATAGGTCCGCAGCAAGAGCCCTGGGGGCAACCCCTAGCACAGTTTCTTTCCAACTTCCGCCCACCAAAACTGAGGCTAATCCGTCTATCCCTCAGTAAGTCACGAACCAAGCTGCACAAATTATCAGGACAACCCATGTCCATCAAATATCTCATCAGCTTGTTCCAGCTCATGGATTTGAACTCGCCATTCATGTGCAGGGCCACGAAAAGAACCCAAGCACCCTTATTTAAGCCCATCTCAACCCCCTCTAACACCTCGTTCAGAGCTGTGGTTGTGGACTTCCCTTCCCTAAAACCATGTTGGAAAGAGGAAAGGAGTTCATTACTCTCTAGCCAATGCTTCAGTCGCTGAGCTAGTAGGCTATCCAGGACCATACCTAGACACACTAGTAAAGAAAGCGGACGATAATCATTAGGAGAATTACCCTTTACCAGACTTTTCGAGAAGCACTACTCGGGCAACCTTCCATGCCTCAGGAAATGCACCAGTGTCCAGGCACCTATTGAATAACCTGGAAAGAAGCGATGGGTGCATCCTTACCAGGGCTTTCACGACCGTGTTATCGATCCCTTCGGGACCAGGAGATTTCCTTTTCCCGAACTTGAAAGCCGTCAGTTTCACCTCATTCTCAGAAAAGGGCGGATCTACCAAACCACAAGTGGTCAGAGAGATCTCGTCCTCTGGTTCCTCGGTTCCGAAGTGCCGATCCAAGTTGTTTTTATTTTGTCTTCCCTGCTTTCGAGCGAGCAGGTCTAGAACACATTCTCTCTGAATTTTCTCATTGTTGGTGGATGAAAGAGCACCAGTGATTATTTTGGTCGCTTTTGCTTGAACACTGTCTAGTCTTACTTTTAGTGATGAGCTTGAGGGAGCCCAGACCGGTGTTGCATATTCCATTATCGGCCTTATTAAGGTGGTATATCTTGTTCTGAGAATTCTGGGTTTTGCTCCCCAATTTGTTCCACATAGCCTTCTCAGAATGTTTAGTTTTCTGATAGCTCTATTTGAGGTGCTAATTATGTGTTCTGAAAATTCCAATTCCTCATCAATATTAATTCAAATAATTTTGTTGACACATCTTGTCAATACATGCACAGTCTGCACTATTAAAAAAAGATAATATGCATTATATACACTATGTACAATGAATATGGCGCCTCTGCCAGCGCTGCAGAATTTGGTGGAGAATCGCCAGTGGGTCTCCAGCGACACCACGCATTTTGCGATCTACGATGAATACGTAGATCGCGTACTTCGCCGCTTAGGAGATGGTGATGGCGTGGTCCTCGAGACCAACTGGAAAGATCCAGGACTGCAGTTTCACAACTAGGTATTATGGATTTCTAATTTTAACAAATATTTGTTTCTAAAAGAGGTAAAATCTTCCCAATTACATTCGTGGTTGTCGAGGCCTTGCTATCTCTGAGGTATAATAGCTTAAATAGACATATAGATGTACCTGAGCCGTATATAAGCTTATTACATAAATAGCCATTGATGTTTCCCGTTTATTTCATTTTATTTTAATATATTTTAATATCCTTTTAATACTGTTTTACCCTGTAAATACTTATGGTTTTTATCATGGTTTCCGTCGTATTATGGAGCGTCTTTTAGTCTTAATGCATTTTACCTTAGGCCTTTTAATAATCGTATATTTCTCATCTTAACAAATTTTATTAATTTGCTTATGTCTCGATGTTCTTTTTAAACAAAAATTCTAAGTATCACCGATTATTTCAAATTTTTTTTTTTTTTTTTTTTTTTTTTTTTTTACAACTAATTTCTTATAATCCATATGCAAAATTTTTTTCTTCGTGTATATAGTGTATCATTTTTCTTATACATTTGATCCTGTAGAAGGGCCTCGCTATGCCCGAAAGCTTGATGTCATAATAAATTGATGAAGAAACTTATCTTCTGAATGTTTTGTCTTTACCACAAATATTTGTTTGTTTATGCTTATTTTGTGGTTATATTTATGCCTTTTTCCCTGTGAGTGGAGAAGACGCATAGGTTTGGTTTTATTGGGTTTATGGTCATTTGGAGTTCCATTGCCCACTTTTCCAGTCCTCTCATTGATGTGTTCAGTATTTTTTACGATTTTTCTATGCTGCTACTTGTGTGCCATATGACTATATCATCTGCATAACAGGCAACCTTTGTGTCTTCAGTGAGGTAAGGATGGATGTCGTTAATATATAGCAGATAGAGTAGAGGACTGAGCACAGATCCCTGAGTTACACCAGCCCATGTTCTTCCTTCCTTGGAAAATTCTCCATTGACCCGAACCTTTAACCTTCTTCCCCTTAAGAAGTCTGCAATCCAGATTAAGGTTTTTCCTCTTACTCCGATGTTGTGCAGCTTTTCACGTAATTTCTCCCTCCACACTCGATCAAAAGCTGAGGTCATATCAAGGAATATAGCCGTGGTCTTCTTTGGCGGTTTTTCCTGGAAAGAATCTATTATTGATTGACAGAAGTAGAACAGTTGATCAGTCGTACAGTGCTGGGATCTATAGGCAGTTTGGTAGAGGTTTATTTTATTATTGTTAGTGAGCCAGACTATGAGCCTAGAGTGGATAATTCGTTCTGGTATTTTACAAAGTATGCTGGTGAGAGCAATTGGCCGATAGTTCTTGTATTCCTTGCATATTTGTTTGGCTTCAGTATTGGCACTATAATTGATATCTTCCAATTCTTTGGTAGCTTACCAGTTTGCCATTAAATGTTCAGTATTCGTAGGAGTTGATTATTAGCTTTGTCTTCAAAGTGTTTAATCATTTGACCAAAGATTAGATTATCTCTTGGTGACCTCTTGGATTTTTTTATTGATAAGTTTAGCTCATTCAGTGTGAAGTCTCTCGAGAAATATCTTGTTGATGGAAGTTTCTTGCTCTCTTGTTTAACTAATTGGTTTATATTATTTTTAGAGTCCTGTCTTCATTCGTATAGTTGAGTATGGAAGTGCTTGAAAGATATTCAGCAATTATGTCAGCCATCTGTTTGTTCTCGTTCTCGCCGTTCTATTCATATCGGTTAGAGTATTGGAAAATTGGTGTTGGTTTTGATTGTTCTCTAACACTCTAATCACATTCCAGTGTTGGCTGTCCTTTCTTGGATACATTTTTTCGCAGAACTCTGCCATTTTTCTCTTGTTTGCATATCCAAATTTCTTGTTCTATTTTGTGATTAATTTCAATGTGTTACTTTCTCTTTTCTTCTGTTCTATTTTTTTAAAGAAGTTCATTGATATTGTCTCTCTCTGCAATCATTGCCTCGATGTTATGGTCCTTCCAGTAAGGTATCCACAGGTCTAACGTCTCCTTCTAGGTATCGATGCTTTTGCAGCTTTTGATATATACGAAGAGAAGTTTTCCAAGTTTTTGTCAAGCGTTCTGTAATTCAATTTTTCGTTGCACAGTTCTTCAAGATTTTCTGTGAATTTTTTTCAAGTCGGCTTTCCTAAAGTTCCATGTTCTTTTATTCTAATGGACATTATCAATTTTGAAGTTTAGGGTTGTTAAAATTGGTCTGTGGTCACTGATTGCACCTCTCAGGATTTTCCATTGTGTTGTGGGTGCGATGTTGTAATTTATCGCTGTGGTGTCTATTGCGGATTCTGTGCCTGTGGACTTAGATAGGTAGGTGTTCTCTCCGTTATTTAACGGTGCAAGGTCGAGGTCGGTTAGCATGTCCTCAACCTGCTGACTTTTGTTATCCTGGACAGGTGATCCCCAAATTGAACTTTTGGCGTTAAATTCGCCGAGTATGATTGTGATATCCGAAGACGCTTCACTTAATGTTTCTATTATGTGTACCCATACAAATTTCAAAGATTTCACGAGCTGAAAGTTGGCGATTTTGAGATGCGTCAAGAATTCGCTGCATGGGTTTTACGGCAAATTGATATTGATGAAAACTGGCTGTCGAATGTTCTGTGGACAGATGATGCTCACTTTTCTCTAAACGGAGAATTTAACATTCAAAACAGCCGCATTTGGGCAACAGAAAACCCTAGGATTTTTACAGAAATGCCACTTTACCAGCCTAGAGTTAGTTTTGTGTGGGTTCACTTCTTTTATTATTGGGCCATTTTTCTTTGAAAAATCAATGGAAGAACTTTTAAAACCGTTTTTGTAACTGGTGAACGTTATGTTCAACTTTTGAGAGAAAAGGGTATTCCCATATTGTGCAGGGCAAAAGCACTAAGCGAAATAACATTCATGAAAGATGGAGGACCTCCTCATATCTCCCGAGGTGCCAAACAATTGCTGAAGGATACGTTCGGTGGAAATCGTATGATAAGTCGCCACTTTATATACCAGTGGCCTCCAAGATCACCAGACTTGACGCCTTGCGATTTTTGTCTATGGGGGTACATTAAATCTTGTGTTTATCGATGCTGGCCTACCACATTGGCCATGCTGAAGGCTTCTATCAGATGGCACGTTTTATCAATTTCAACAGATATGTTATTTAATGCTGTCCATTCTGTCATTTATCGTCTCCAGGCGGTGATTGAGAATAAAGGGTGCCACATTGAGCAAGGATTGTGACCTAATACAAGAGAGAAAGCAGTTACCTCATGTGTTATATAAGCTGCCATGTATTATATTATCTACCAATATTTTGCAGCTCTTTGTGTTGGGATATGGGGATAATAAATGCTGTCCTCACATCTTGACTCTATTTTTTGTGAACAGTAATATTTTGTTTGTCATTTGCTCACATATTATGTCGTGCAAACCAGAGTGTTATAACTTCTCGAATAACACTGGTACACACAATTTTCCCCCTTATGTTTAGTTTTCGCTTTTCGCTCATTAAAAGAAATAGCATAAGGAATATTTTCTGTACACCAATAACTTTAGAATTTTGTGAAAAAAAAATAATACAAAATGATTTTACTACCACGTTTTTCAACGCAAAAGGTCGATTTAAAAATTATTTTTATTTGAGGGGACACATTTTTTAAAATTGTGTACAGTATAATAAACAATGATAACATTTGACAAGCCCATAGGATATTTGGAATAAAGTACGACAAATATATTTTGTCACTCCCCTCTATATTTCATTTGTTGGATCTTGACAAATATCCAGTTAAATAGTCAAGGGTCGCCAATCAGTCAAGAAACTACACATTTCTTATAGCAAGAAATCCTATTAATAGTGCCATCATAATTTTTGGTACTATATTAATATTTCAAAAATTCGTGTATTGATATCAGCAGTGTTTTTCAAACATTCAATCTATTTCACAAAACCCCATATAAAATATACATATTTTTGCTACATGTTTTAATTTGCATTTACCTATTTTACATATCTCAGATTGTATTTAAAATCGTTAACCAATTCTTCATACTTTTGGCGAAGTGGTGTTTTATTAATTTGTTATTTGATATTATTAGGGTTCTTTCCTGGTATTCAAAAAGGGAAAATACGTGTCGATCAGTTATATTTTTCAATTTATCAAACAATCTGGCCGCTGAATCTCTGATTCTGGTAGAGCGCCATCTGGCGAATAAAATTGTAACTAAAATCAATTTCGAATTTTTCATTATTTGCCATAAAAAATCCCATTGCATCCTGAATACAATGGTGTTTACCGCATTGCTCTAGTGCAAATATTCGCGGAGTTATTAATTTTTAAAATAGTGCGGGACTTTTGGATCACCCTGTATATTAAACTGTCAAATCTGAATAGGTGTTCGCCCCCTCATGAATCAGAGCCTCCCAATATTCTTTTCAACATAGGTAGTATAGAGTAGAATATCGAATTTTAGTATAGTGCGATAAAAACAAAAAAAAAAAACTTATTTGGAAAACCGTGTAAAAGCGAAAACGTGTAAAACAAGTACCGTGTAAATCGGGGGATAGGTGTGTATAATGAATAACATGGTCAAGCAGATCAAAAAATCAATGTTGAAAACTGGTATGCAAATTGAGACAAAAACGGATAACCTAATGTCGAACCCTTAGTTTGATCATGATTGCTACATAGCGAAAAAGACCATGAAAGAAACTCTGGCAAAATATACTAAATCGAACAAAGATTTAGATAGTTTAGAATATGTTAAAACACAAGGAATAAATATACGTCGATTATCAATATTAAAAAGTAAAAATACGCTAATCTATGCATGGTGGATTCTGTGGCCACTGGACATGTGTCAGACCTGGAGGCTGTTGTTGGGCTCTGTGCTGCCTGAAGTATAGGAGTTCCATCATTTTCTGTGGTAAATCTGTATAAGACCGATAGTCATAATAAAGCTGTATGCGTGTGTATTATTTTCTAAGTAAAAATTTCCTTATACATTCTCCTATTATCTCCGTATAACAAAAATTACTAGAACAAAGGAGAAATCATATTATTATTACTAAGTAATGTAAAGTCGTACAGCGGATATACAAGTGAAAACGAATTCTCTCGGAGACGGCATCAATCTAAACGAATTTACCCCTTCCCCCCATCCCAAAGAACTTCTCTAAATAGAAAATTTAGTCAATTCGTTAGAGTGCTTTTACCCTTACCAAGAATTACTCGCCTAAAATATAGTTTAGGATATATATAATTGTTTATCCGGATTGCCTTACTAGGGTCAACAGATTGTCAACAATCTATTCCAAGAAAGCTAATGCATCTTGCTATGGATTGTCAACAAAGTATTCCAAGAAAGTTAATGCATGTTGCTATGGATTGCCAACAATGTATTCCAAAAAAGCTAATACATGTTGCTATGGATTGCCAACAATGGATTCCAAGAAAGTTAATGCATGTTGCTATGGATTGTCAACAATGGATTACAAGAAAGTTAATGCATGTTTCTATGGATTGTCAACAATGATTCCAAGAAAGTTATTGCATGTTGCTATGGATTGTCAACAATGATTCCAAGAAAGTTAATGCATGTTGCTATGGATTGTCAACAATAGTTTCCAAGAAAGTTAATACATGTTGCTATGGATTGTCATCAATGGATCACAAGAAAGTTATTGCATGTTGCTATGGATTGTCAACAATGGGGTCCAAGAAAGTTAATGCAGGTTTCTATGGATTGTCAACAATGGATTACAAGAAAGTTAATGCATGTTGCTATGGATTGTCAACAATGGGGTCCAAGAAAGTTAATGCAGGTTTCTATGGATTGTCAACAATGGATTACAAGAAAGTTAATGCATGTTGCTATGGATTGTCAACAATAGTTTCCAAGAAAGTTAATACATGTTGCTATGGATTGTCATCAATGGATCACAAGAAAGTTATTGCATGTTGCTATGGATTGTCAACAATGGGGTCCAAGAAAGTTAATGCATGTTGCTATGGATTGTCAACAATGATTCCAAGAAAGTTAATTCATGTTGCTATGGATTGCTAACAAAGATTCCTAGAAAGTTAATGCATGTTGCTATGGATTGTTAACAAAGATTCCAAGAAAGTTATTGCATGTTGCTATGGATTGTCAACAATGGAGTCCAAGAAAGTTAATGTATGTTGCCATGGATTGTCAACAATGATTCCAAGAAAGTTAATGCATGTTTCCATGGATTGTCAACAATGGATTACAAGAAAGTTAATGAATGTTGCTATGGATTGTCAACAATGGATTCCAAGAAAGTTAATGTAGGTTGCCATGGATTGTTAACAATAATTCCAAGGAATTTAATGCACATTGCTATGTATTGTGAACAATGGATTCCAACAAGCTAATGCAGGTTGCCATGGATTGTCAACAAAGATTCCAAGAAAGTTAATGCAGGTTGCCGTGAATTATCAACAATGGATTGAAAAGAAAACCTGTGTTTGATGCTATAAAAAATGAAAGAAACAATGAAATTTAAGAAAGTTCATATATTTTATTTTGCATTTAAGGTCAACAATTGAGATTCAGCATATGTAACGATCAATATTTGTAAAGATATCAGCCTTTTAAAAGTGCGCAACAATGTTTTTAAAATAAATGACAAATAGAAACTAGAAATATATTCAAAAAGTAAACTGTTACAAAGATATAAAACATCTACCTGTTTATTACAAATGAAGACCCAAGCCACGTTTTCAAAATTATATTTGTCACTTTCACTCTGGAATAAACACTTTTTTCTAGAAAACAATTGTGCAACGGAATATTTCAATGCGGGGAGGGAAATAACCACTGGAAATTCGCAGTTACAGAACAAAATATCTCAAAATGGACTAAATTACATTTGCGACGCTATTGAAGTTGTTTTTATTGCTGCATGTGCGACTCAATTCTTGACTCTGTTTGAAGAGTAAAATTAAAGCATAATTTTATCTCTAAAGTTAATTCTGATTATCAAGTGAGAAATTTGTAATTATAATTTCTGTCTGTGTTTTTGTCATCGTAACGCCTGTAGAAGGACGTCTGAAAACTTGCGAATAAAGTTCTTATAAGACACTTATCTTCAATCGTAGTTATATTTTGGTATAATTTCTGTCTGTCATAGAAATACTGTCAGCACCTGTTAGATTGGTTAAAGCACTGATAAACTGAGAAAGATGGCGTCTAGTTTTGACGTTTATTTTGACAGGAGCCGTAGTCTTTTAGATCAATTTCCTCCATACAAATATTCCATCAATATATATACAGTTAAACCTGTCTATAGCGCCCCCTCTAAATAGCGCCTTCCTCTCTATAGCGCCCGATTTTAAACAATAAAATATAAACATTTTACATTAAAAGTGACCTGTCTATAGCGCCCCCTTTAAATAGCGCCTTCCTCTCTATAGCGCCCCGATTTAAGCATTAAAATGTAAACATTTGACATTAAAAGTGACCTGTCTATAGCACCCTATTTTGGTGAGTCCCAAGAGTGGGGTGATATAAACAGGTTTAACTGTATATATTTAACTTATTCTGATTGTAATTTTTATAATATTTTTTTGCATGCACAAATTTCCCCCAACTCCTTGTATTTTTGAAAAATACTTCAACTGTGATATTATAACTGTAGTATTTTAAATAATTACAACTCTCTTTAAAGCAACAAAAGAATTATTTATTGCATTTAGGAAGACAAGAAAGCAAACAAAAACAAACACGGAAAAGCCAAACCAAAACTTATAGGTCAGTTCCCTATTCCAAATCTAGCTTTCACACAGAGTATTCAAAAATAAAATACAACAATCCCTCCCCTGTGTGGAAGCTTCTATCAAACAAGTCCGAGAGAGTTTATACAGTTTTTAAGTTTCTCCTTGGGAAGACTCTTTGTTAATAGGTCCGCTTCCATTTGGTCACTCCTAACAAATTCAAGGTCGATTGTTCCTTCTTCCACAGCATCTTTTATAAAATACAATTTTCGGTTTATATGTTTCGTCCGGGAAGTTATTTTTTCAGATTTAATCCACTTGATAGCAGATTGACTATCTGTTTTAAGCGTTGTAGGAAAGTTCGCATCCTTACATATTTCTTCTAAAACTTTTTGAGTATCTCCCTTTTTGCGACCTGACCTTACAATTCTTTCCTCGTTAGGTTCGTCTAGCGTGGGAATCGTTTCTTCATTTAGTTCTGAGGTTTCTGGACGCGTCCGAAGGTCGATTTCATTATCATTTTCCTCTTCCTTTTTATATGCAAAATGGTCGTAATTTGTGTCTTCTTGAAGATTTTTTGCATAATCAATTCCTTTCTCATTTTCGACAAATTTTACTGATCTTACTTCTTCTATTTTCTTAGTGATTATGTCATACACTCGATAAGCCTTTCTTTTCAGAGAATAGCCTACAAAAATACCTTTTCGACTTTTAGGCATAAATTTACTTCTATGTTGTTGTGTAATGGGCCAAAACGCCAAACAACCGAATATTCTGAAATGTCGAATGGAGGGTTTTCTTCCTTTCCATTTCTCCATTGGTGTATCAAGCTTGATTGACCTATGTGGAGTACAGTTTTTGACATATGATGCAGTAGCGACTGCCTCCGCCCAGAAAGCCATGGGTAATCCTGAATCAAACAATAATGTCCTTGCTGTTTCAATTAGGGTTCGGTTTACTCTCTCAGCAACTCCGTTACTTTGTGGCGAGTAGGTGGTGGAGAGTTGGTGGTGTATTCCATTTTTAATTAAGAAATTCTTGAATCTGTGATTAGTGAACTCTGTGCCATTATCAGTTCGCACATCCTTTATTTTCAGGTTTAGCTCATTTTCCACTCTTGCCTTAAATTCTTCAAACTTCCCCAAAGTTTCATCTTTGTTTTTCTGAAAGTAGATAAAGGTTCTTCGGCTGAAGTCATCAACCAGAACAAAAAAGTATTTTGATCCACCTAGAGATTGGTATGGCATTGGACCACACAAATCCATATGCACCAATTCAAGGGGTTTGGTTGTACAATTGGTGTTAACGGAATGGTAAGGTTGTCGAGTCAATTTCCCCATTATACATGCTTCACATTCTGGCAAGTTCTTAAATTTAACATTAACCCCCAATACCACATTCCGTTGAATTATCTCTTTCATGTACGCTTCGTTCAAATGATTCAGTCTTCTATGCCACAAGCTGATATTGTCATTTGAGAAATCATCTTTTGTGGTCATGACATTCTCCGTCTTTTCCGAGTATTCATCTCTGGACCTTGTTTCCATTACATACATCCTATCCTGGATTTGAGCCTCTGCAATTAAATCATCCTGTTCATTGTAAATCTTTGCTCCATCTCTATTGAAAATTACAGTATTTCCTTTGTTAGTTAATTCGTATATTGATAAAAGATTAGACCTTAAGTTAGGTACATGCAGAACTCCTTTAATTTGAACATTCTCAATTCCGTTTTCGGTACAAGTAGAAACCTTGATATCACCTTTAGCTGTAGCATGTGTAACTTTACCTTCTTCTGCCAAATTTATCTCACTTTCATAAGGCATTACATTTTCCATCCAGTCCAAGTGTGGGGATAAGTGCGTAGTACACCCTGAGTCAAGACACCAGGTTTGTATATGACTATAATTATTTGAGGAGTTTTCAAAAACTCGATCTGTGTTGGTATTGAAAGTTTGTTCCGCAGGCTTGCTTGAGACGGTATTCGCATTATTTCTGAAATTTTGTTTGTTATAGTTCGTATTTGAATTTGCATTTCTTTTCCCATGTTGTTCTTGAGTTCGCTTATTTTTGAACCAGCAATCTTTAGCTAAATGTCCTTTTTTATGGCAAACAAAACACTCCTTTTGTCGATTCTGTTGATAGTGATTTCTTCTGTCTTTACTTCTGTAAGCCTGTTCATTTTCATCAGAATGACTCCCATTCATCTTAGAATTCATTCGATTCTCTTCCTCTCTAAGTGACTGCCGAATTTCATCAAGAGTTAAGTCTCTTCTAGTTCTCAGTACAACAGTGATCTTTTCCAATCTTGGATGGATACCTCGCACAACATGAAACGCTAGTTATCTTTGGGATATTTGGTGTCCGAGTGAAGAACTTTGAGAGGCAATATTTTTGGCTCTAGCCATATATTCATTTATGGATTCATTATTTTTCATCTTGATATTCTTAAGTTGAAGTCCAATATCAATGATCTTATCTTCTAGGTTGCCTGTGTAGATTTTCTTTAATTCATCCCATACTTTCTTTGCTTTAGTTTCATCTAGAAACATTCCTGCTTGTTCATCTGATAGAGTTGTAACTATAATTCCAAAGGCTTCGTCATTCTTTTCACTCCATATTTGCCAAGCGACTTCATCTTTTATATCAGGCTCGGGATCCGAAATTACGCATTTGAATAATTTCTTTCCACGTAAAAGTGCTCCGACTTTTAAAGCCCAAATCGGATAATTTGTTCCTGTTAAAGGTTCAATTTTTGTCGTTGGCGAAAAATTGCAATCCATTTTAGCCTTGTTTTTCAACTTTTTAAAAATAAACAATATAGTTTAAAGGTAGTTTATAATTAAAAAGTGTTTTTTTTTTTCAATCCTTATATTTAAAACTTTCTTTTATCATTATAATTCAAATTCTATTGAAATATATTTCAAAATTTACATACCTTGATGCAGAAGAGATCTTGGTTTACCGATTAGAATAAACGTATCAAACTTCTGATAAAATATTTTCGCTTTTTCTCAAGTTTTAAATTGAACCGCGGTCTGCTACCATAAATTGTAGTATTTTAAATAATTACAACTCTCTTTAAAGCAACAAAAGAATTATTTATTGCATTTAGGAAGACAAGAAAGCAAACAAAAACAAACACGGAAAAGCCAAACCAAAACTTATAGGTCAGTTCCCTATTCCAAATCTAGCTTTCACACAGAGTATTCAAAAATAAAATACAACAATAACACTATGCGGCGATGAGTTTGTTTATACAAAAAAATGTAATGTCTTGATAAAGGTTGGCGTTTAGCCAATCGAAATATTGTCTGTTAAATTTTTTTATTCAATCCATTAGATTGGTTGAAGCCGCAGATAAACTGACCAAGATGGCTTCTAGTTTTGACGTTTATTTGGATGAGAGAGGAACCCTATTGTTTTTTAAGATCAATTTCCTATTGACAAAATTTCTATTTATATATACAAATGTACCAAAAAAGGCACCTCTTCCTTCAATTATATATCCGAACGATGCACGGCACAACACCAGTTCTGGTAAATTCATAAAAAACCTCAACCTGTCTATCTGTGTTGTTGTGGCCCAATCAAATTTACAAGTCGGTGGATGAGAGGGTAACACGCTCGATTCCCGACAATCATGAACCGGGATTGAATCCCGCGTTAAAAATTGTTTAATATGTGAATAACCTTCACATATTATTCATTGTTCAATTATCATGAACTAGGTTGCTCTTGCTGAGCGATACCTATTAATGTGATTTGAACCAGGGTGTGGCCCATTCTTCATCATCATTTGTAAGGTTTTTTTTACCAGGATGATGCACAATGCATCGTTCTGATCCATAATTAAAGGGAGGTGCCTTTTTGGTACGTAAATATTATTCTCGTGAAATTATGTTTTTATCGTTCAGTTGTATTTTATTCCGAAAGATGGGGTAAAAATCATCTGCAAAAGAGGTTTATTTGCCAGATCAGGAAATACTTTGTTATATTGAGGTATGTGGGAAAATTATAGAAAAAAAAAACAATAAAATGGTCAAGTGTTGATATTATAAATAAAGAAGGCATATCCTGACCAGTAGCCCATGTGCTTTTTAGATGGCAGAGCGTCATCTAGTGGAACAGAAATCAACTAAACAATGATTTAACCTGTTCCCTGATTTTTGGCTAACCCATTTCTTGATAAATCAAAATGGGTTGGCCCATTAATGTTGAGTTGATTTTTGTTCCACTAGATGGCGCTCTGCAATCTAAAAAGCACATGCTCTCCTAGTCAGGATATGCCTTCTTTATTTTTAATATTGAAGTATGTTTGTGTTAGATTCCCTCACAAGAGTGTACGGTGTTGTCCAGGTGACGGACGCTTGCTTCGCCGATGAATTCGGTGTGCTTTGTGTGTGAGCTTCCGATCCAGGCTCACCAGTCGTGGGGGGCATGGCCAGCCTCCAGCCACTCTCTTGAGGACCTGCCAGAAGAGGCCCCTGATGAGGGTCCCGCAGTGTTCCACGAAGACTGCCTCGTGTGTGAGACATGCGGATTCCGGCTAGCAGGGTCCAACTTCCAGCGTGCGCGGCGTTACAATGACAAGATATACTGCGCGCTCCACTACGCTGATGTATCGGGCCAAAGTGCAGGGGACGAGTTCATGCATAAGCTGCGGGAGTTCAAGAGACAGAGTCTGGGTTTGTGCGGAACAACGACGGAAAAGCTCGACGACGCTACAGTTTCCGACGCCCGTTCAGGCCTGTCCAGGCTCTGAAGCATGTCCTCGAGCCCCTCACTTTATCCGACAGACCCCTGGGTACTGGATCGAATGCAGCGGTGAGAGTGGAATCAACCGCAGCTTGAAACCGGATGAGGAGGGCTACCTGCCGGCCTTGGACAGAGAGCCTCACGTGGAGCTGGAGCTGATGGCCGTGGAGGAAGACGCCTACGACAACAACTTCTACGGCTCGGAGCACTGGAACTACTTCACCAACGACGAGGCCCTGGGCCCAGTCATCCTCAGCCTCAAACAGCAGAACGTCAGCGGCAGGGACCAGTTCAGGTAAGTCCTTTCCTAGCATCACATCAATCTCAACACTCTACAACAAGTTAACCGATGACCTATCTAATCCTCTCAGAGCTTCACTTCCTTGAAGAGTCTCTTTATAACATCGTAAGCTCTTCTTCTGAATTTGTCCATAAATTTAATTCTCGGCATTCTTATTCCGAGTCTTTCTTCCACAAATCCCTCTAGCAAATCACGCCGAGTATCAGACAAGATGCCCAAGCATTCAGTTTCTAACCCTCTCAAACATCTCCACTAGGCCATATCTCACCTTGACCATTTTTAGAACATATCCGTTGGTTTTCTATTTTATATATAAATCACGAATACAATCAAATCTTTTTATGGATGAACTGCATGATGATCGATCAAATTTGTGTCATCAAAGCTAACCATCTCCGCCCACAAACTTCACTAAGATATCGTTTTTATAGAGACACGAAGTTGGTCGGCGTCTTATGTGAGTTTCTATTGTACTCCTGCCAGCCCAGAAGTCCTCCTCTACGTGGCGGGCGGGAGAAGCAGCACAAGTAAGGGACTGCCCTGTAGTACGGTGTCATGAGCCCCGAGCCGCTACGGTAACCGTGAACAGGGAACTCTGAAATGTGGCTGACTAACGGGGCAATGGCACTCCTCTCCCCCCTCTTTCCATGAAGTGAACAAGACACCACCACCACTGTACTCCTGGTTCCTTTTGAAGGTGGTCTCTTATTGGAAGTTGGCTTAAATCTGATCAAGTTAGGCTCAATTCTAAAGGTGGTCACTCATCAGATGGTCGTTACAGTACAACGGCATGTTTTCCGGCAATTATATGATCTTATGTGAAGTCTTTTCAAACATGTCGTGTCACGCTGAGCTACGAAACAACTCTATAATTTTTGAACAATAATTATTCATTACCAAGCCAAAACTACAATAGACATCTAAGTAACAAGACATTTCGACTCCTAATTCTTAACTGGACTTCTCAATTTCATCCATACGTCCTATTTATAGCCCAAATAAGTTAAATTATGTAAATTGTGATTAAAAAAAACAAATATGCAAAGATTATATATGCAAAGACACAACTAAGATAGCGTGACCTTTAATCTTAAAACCCATTTCTGGAATTAAACAGATGTGATGAAGATAATCTTTATCGGTCTTCAATGCACAGCCACGATGATCAGAGACAACAGTTCGAACAGTTGGTTGGGGTTTTCTTTATAACTCAAGAAAGGGACATTTCTCTGTAGAAAATATTAATTAATATTATTTTACATGATCAAGAAGGGCGTTCCTATTGTATAATATTGCCACGTGGAAAATTAGGGAAGACAAACTTCAGGATGAGACGGCAATTTATTTCAGGCAAGAACAAACTATGAGTGATAAACATAAGATAAGGAATGAGGGAAGTTTACAGAGTAGAGTTTCATACGCCGCGCCCAACTCCATCTGTTATCGTCTAGAATCAAAGGTTGCCATTCCAATATCCGATTTATTTCTAAGTCTGTCAAGGGATTGATCTTTCTGGTCTCTCAGCTACTAACCAATCCAGAAATGGCCGATCTGTTGCAATCCATCACAAGGGACATTCGGCACCAGAAGAACGATATAACGCAACGTCACAACTCCAAGCTTCATCACTGATCAAGAAGTACAACTTCCCTGCCTATCTACTAGAAGCCTATCTTCCCCAGTCACCCCAAGGAGTGGTCAACCTCTCGGACTATGTCTTGCCATCTGCTGATGCTGAGATTCTGTCATTGGGCCTAAAATACAGACTGCCTGGGCCTTCTGATATTCCTCGCATCATAGCTGGTGTGGAACCCGCTCTCAGAGGCCTTAACCACCAAGACACCCATAAGATTAGGCATTTTGTCACCTCCACCCTTCAACGACCCTACAATATCCCTAAAACCGTCCCTAGCCATGAATAGGGTTATCTCCCGTCTTAAACGCAATAGAGACATAGTTATAACAAAATCCGACAAAGGCTCACAGACCGTAATTCTCAACACTACCGTTTACAAGCAAAAAATGCAAAACGTTCTCGACCAACACTCCATTTTTCTGCCATCACTGAACAGGAACATAAAGCATCCGTTAAGAATTTCCGTTTACTATTGTTAAGATTAAAAAGGTCCCAGCAGATCACTAAAGAGCAATATAACGACTTCACAGCTAACCTCGCCCAAATAGCCTACATTTACGGCCTTCCAAAAATTCACAAGCCCGATGTTCCCCTCCGACCAATCATATCTTACCATCTCTCTCCGGCATATACCCTGTCAAAATTTTTGTCCAACTTCTTGACCCCCCTTCTACAGTCTCCCCCATGGGAATATACCATTGCAAACTCCCCTCGTTTGTGTCCTATATCACCAGCCTCACACCTCCCCCCAGGTCCATAATGGTTTCTTTCGATGTAACGTCTCTATATCTCTCACTTGCCCACCCCTTGATCATTAATAGTTTACGCACTTTCCTCGAAAATGCCCCCCTGTTAGACACCCTCACCGCGGAGACGGTTGTCGAGCTCACTTCCATATGCCTAGGCATGTCCACCTTCACATTTGATACCCAGTTTTTCAAGCAGACCAAGGGCTCCCCCATGGGTAGTCCCCTCTCAACCGTGGTGGCTGAGGTTGTCATGAGGTCACTGGACCAATGGATCACTTCACGCCATTCTTCAGACATCTTTCTATGGAGGCGGTACATCGATGATACCTTTTGCTTGGTAAGTGAGGTATCTGCCTCTCACATCCTATCTGACCTCAACTCCTTCCACCCAGACATAGCCTTCACCCATGAAACAGAAAATCACTCAGTCCTACCTTTCCTAGATACACTAGTCATACGCACCCCCAGCAGTTTCCATACCACAGTATACTATAAAAACAACACACCCCCACACCACACAAACTTCCGGTCACATTGCCCAACACCACACAAAATCAATACAGTTAGAGCTCTCACTAAACGTATCTTTACTCATTGTTCCCTCCCGTTATTCCAAACAATAGAAAAGGCTAAAATATTTTCATATTTATCCAAATCCGGCTACCCGATCCCCTTCATTCTTAAACACATGCATGACCCTCACCACAACAGTGCTCCAGCTATACACAGAAATATTTGCTCCCTTCCTTTTTGCCCCCAGTCTATCACCATAGCCAGGTTTTTAAGGCAACATGGCATTACAACATACTTCCAGAACCCACCTAACATCGCCACACTAATCCGACACCCCATTACCAGATCTTCCCTTCATGCGAGTGCTCTCCGTTCTGGTGGTGCTGTCTATTCCGTCTCTTGCGACCAATGCAATGCCACTTATGTCGGGGAGACGGGTAGATCCGTCGCCATCAGAATGGTTGAGCATTCCAGAAACATCTCTAATAAAAACCTAAATTCCCCTATTTACAGTCATTCTATGCAAACCGGTCATACATTTAATTTAACAAATCATCCATTCTATACAACAATATCAATAATAAGTACCAGAGACTTTTACTAGAGGCATTTGTGTCAATAAAAACAAACAGCATCAACAGGCATATAGATATACCGGAACAATACCATATGTTATGTGAATAGCCATAAGTTGCATTTACCTGCCCTTGATTAACACCATTCATAGTGCATATGTACTTAGTCCAGATTTATTAGCATTTAATCCCTATAATCTTTTTAGCATATTTGTTCTTATTTTTATCTTTAAATACTTTTATCTTTTGCAATTATGTAAATTTTCTTTTCAGCTTTGTGTATATATGGATCCTCAGCGCGTTTATTACTCTTACCTGATGAAGGACGATATGTCCGAAAGCTTGTGTGCATGCCAATAAAAAGAAGCTCCTCTTCCCACTTTGTAAACTCGTTATTAACCTTCAGTGAAGAGCAGTTCTACTTAATTCGCTTATTTTTACGCTTTTTATCCTGGAATTCATCATGAATCCTTCCGCTGAAGACCTACCTCGTTATACCTATCAGTTACGAAAGAAATCGTTACAGTTGTCAAGATGGCGCCTCCATTTGAATTTTAACAAACTGTGTGAAACGGCTGATTTTATACCTCCATCCCTTCGAATCAGGGATCCTGTTCGCAATCCATTTTCATCCGTCGTCATACGCCGCGCCCAACTCCATCTGTTATCGTCTAGAATCAAAGGTTGCCATTCCAATATCCGATTTATTTCTAAGTCTGTCAAGGGATTGATCTTTCTGGTCTCTCAGCTACTAACCAATCCAGAAATGGCCGATCTGTTGCAATCCATCACAAGGGACATTCGGCACCAGAAGAACGATATAACGCAACGTCACAACTCCAAGCTTCATCACTGGATCAAGAAGTACAACTTCCCTGCCTATCTACTAGAAGCCTATCTTCCCCAGTCACCCCAAGGAGTGGTCAACCTCTCGGACTATGTCTTGCCATCTGCTGATGCTGAGATTCTGTCATTGGGCCTAAAATACAGACTGCCTGGGCCTTCTGATATTCCTCGCATCATAGCTGGTGTGGAACCCGCTCTCAGAGGCCTTAACCACCAAGACACCCATAAGATTAGGCATTTTGTCACCTCCACCCTTCAACGACCCTACAATATCCCTAAACCGTCCCTAGCCATGAATAGGGTTATCTCCCGTCTTAAACGCAAATAGAGACATAGTTATAACAAAATCCGACAAAGGCTCACAGACCGTAATTCTCAACACTACCGTTTACAAGCAAAAAATGCAAAACGTTCTCGACCAACACTCCATTTTTTCTGCCATCACTGAACAGGAACATAAGCATCCGTTAAGAATTTCCGTTTACTATTGTTAAGATTAAAAAGGTCCCAGCAGATCACTAAAGAGCAATATAACGACTTCACAGCTAACCTCGCCCAATAGCCTACATTTACGGCCTTCCAAAAATTCACAAGCCCGATGTTCCCCTCCGACCAATCATATCTTACCATCTCTCTCCGGCATATACCCTGTCAAAATTTTTGTCCAACTTCTTGACCCCCCTTCTACAGTCTCCCCCATGGGAATATACCATTGCAAACTCCCCCTCGTTTGTGTCCTATATCACCAGCCTCACACCTCCCCCCAGGTCCATAATGGTTTCTTTCGATGTAACGTCTCTATATCTCTCACTTGCCCACCCCTTGATCATTAATAGTTTACGCACTTTCCTCGAAAATGCCCCCCCTGTTAGACACCCTCACCGCGGAGACGGTTGTCGAACTCACTTCCATATGCCTAGGCATGTCCACCTTCACATTGATACCCAGTTTTTCAAGCAGACCAAGGGCTCCCCCCATGGGTAGTCCCCTCTCAACCGTGGTGGCTGAGGTTGTCATGAGGTCACTGGACCAATGGATCACTTCACGCCATTCTTCAGACATCTTTCTATGGAGGCGGTACATCGATGATACCTTTTGCTTGGTAAGTGAGGTATCTGCCTCTCACATCCTATCTGACCTCAACTCCTTCCACCCAGACATAGCCTTCACCCATGAAACAGAAAATCACTCAGTCCTACCTTTCCTAGATACACTAGTCATACGCACCCCCAGCAGTTTCCATACCACAGTATACTATAAAAACAACACACCCCCACACCACACAAACTTCCGGTCACATTGCCCAACACCACACAAAATCAATACAGTTAGAGCTCTCACTAAACGTATCTTTACTCATTGTTCCCTCCCGTTATTCCAAACAATAGAAAAGGCTAAAATATTTTCATATTTATCCAAATCCGGCTACCCGATCCCCTTCATCTTAAACACATGCATGACCCTCACCACAACAGTGCTCCAGCTATACACAGAAATATTTGCTCCCTTCCTTTTTGCCCCCAGTCTATCACCATAGCCAGGTTTTTAAGGCAACATGGCATTACAACATACTTCCAGAACCCACCTAACATCGCCACACTAATCCGACACCCCATTACCAGATCTTCCCTTCATGCGAGTGCTCTCCGTTCTGGTGGTGCTGTCTATTCCGTCTCTTGCGACCAATGCAATGCCACTTATGTCGGGGAGACGGGTAGATCCGTCGCCATCAGAATGGTTGAGCATTCCAGAAACATCTCTAATAAAAACCTAAATTCCCCTATTTACAGTCATTCTATGCAAACCGGTCATACATTTAATTTAACAAAGCCATCCATTCTATACAACAATATCAATAATAAGTACCAGAGACTTTTACTAGAGGCATTTGTGTCAATAAAAAACAAACAGCATCAACAGGCATATAGATATACCGGAACAATACCATATGTTATGTGAATAGCCATAAGTTGCATTTACCTGCCCTTGATTAACACCATTCATAGTGCATATGTACTTAGTCCAGATTTATTAGCATTTAATCCCTATAATCTTTTTAGCATATTTGTTCTTATTTTTATCTTTAAATACTTTTATCTTTTGCAATTATGTAAATTTTCTTTTCAGCTTTGTGTATATATGGATCCTCAGCGCGTTTATTACTCTTACCTGATGAAGGACGATATGTCCGAAAGCTTGTGTGCATGCCAATAAAAAGAAGCTCCTCTTCCCACTTTGTAAACTCGTTATTAACCTTCAGTGAAGAGCAGTTCTACTTAAAATGATACTCTGTTAATACTTGTGTAAAATAATAAATGCTTGTAAAAAATAATAAATACTTCGCTACAATATATTTGAAGCACTAAATTTCTATGTTTTTTTTCCACTCTATGATTGAAGTTTCGAGCAATTTTTATTACAATGTTTTAAAAATCCTAAAGAACAATCTTTTGTTACGTAGAGATTTTACTTCCAATAATTCGATAATGTTTGAGCCTGAAATATTTTCTAGAGCGACTATATACATAAATATACAATGTTAGGATATATTTCAGAGTTAAAACCATTATCGTTTTACTTTTTATATCGGAGTATATTCGAGTTATAAGGACTTTAAGCAGCCATTTTATTGAATTAGTCATGTATAATTTTTAAAAATGTTGTTTTTATAGATAAAATATTGATAAATATTTTATATTCTTGCATTGAAGAATAATTATATTGTGGCAAAGAGTATTTATTAACACAAAGCAATAACGCGCCATCTATGCATATAAAATAAAAAGAATTTAAAAGCACGAATGTTTCTTTTA
>CP092880.1:24536416-24570308 GCA_030710605.1 Cordylochernes scorpioides
AGGATCCTCCTGGGGAACCACTAGCTCCCGCTGCCTGCAACCCCATCATACTGTCAACAAGTGTTACTTACTATCAGGTAGTGTTTGTGTAGACACCATTTCTTCTTAAGAACAGCCCCCGAGTTCCATCCATATACAGTAGAACCTCCCTTTAAGGACACCTCTCCACAAAGGACAGTTTTCATTTGCAAAATTACCATTTTTACTATTTAGCAACTCTCCGGTAAGAGGACACTTCTCTATAAAGGATAGTTTTCATTTACAAAATACCATTTTTACTATTTAGCAACTCACTGGTAGAAGGACACCTCTCCCTAAAGAACAATTTGGCTCTGAAATTAGGCGCTGTCCTTTACAGGGAGGTTCTATTTAAGAAAATAAAACATTTAAGCACGAAAGTCTTTTAATATTCTGAGATGTTACAGAGAGTTGTAAGAATCATGAAGAAGTTGAGGGTTACAAAACAGTACAAGTACTTTACATGTCTGCACATATACAGGCTGGCTTTGTATTTATAAAGTGTGAATTTGTTTTCCTCTTCAGAAAGAAAAAAGTTCTTTACAAGACTCCCATGAGACATTGTGTCATTTGAAAGATTTCTCAAGCTTGGCCTGATATGACAGATCTTTGAAAAAAAGACCACCTCCAGGAAAAACTGGGTTTAACCATGTTTTTAGGCTTTGGTCTCTTATGGGAAACTCTATACTGTATAGGTTAGGTTTTCTTAAAATACAAATTGGGAGCTAAAGGTGACCAAGTTCCTGAAACACAACTTTCTATTGTTTTAATATGGTAAAAGAGTCCTTGAGAGAAAGGTGTTTAACTATATTGTTGCGGAGATAAATAAAGCAAGGGCAAATTTGGGAATAAATAATTTATTATAAGGGGTATTTGTAGGGAGAGAGAGTTTTGTACAACTTACCCCAAGTTAAAAAGTTAATCCTAATGAACGGCGTTAGCCACCGTCCCGTTTTCCTTATTTACATATCAGCTTCCCAGAAGCCCCCACACCTGTGGTCCCCCCTCCCGGGGTCCAGGGATGATTGACAGTTGTCCCATCTGGAGGGAGCTATTTGACAATATGAATATTGGCACTTTATGTTAGTATCCTAAATTATATTCAAATAACTACCTTAGAATATTGATGTATGTTTGGGAATATAAATAAAATTTAGGATTCATATACAGTAGAACCTCCCTGTAAAGGACAACACCTAATTACAGAGCCAAAGTGTTCTTTAGGGAGAGGTGTCCTCTTACCAGAGAGTTACTAAATAGTAAAAATGGTAATTTTACAAATGAAAACAGTCCTTTGTAGAGAGGTATTCTCTTACCAGAGAGTTACTAAATAGTAAAAATGGTAATTTTGCAAATGAAAATTGTCCTTTGTAGAGAGGTGTCCTCTCATGGAGGTTCTACTGTATATAAACAAATTGTTGTCATATCTAGAGAGGCTATCATATTTCACCAAAGAATTCCCAAAGACAAATGAATAGAAGGGAATGGACTTACCCATCTTTCTTAATCTGGAAGGGCTTGGGATGAATGTAGGACTGAGGGAACAGGCCCTGTGGACACAGTTTACTGTAATACCTCCAGCACTGTATATAGTATCTGTTTTAAAACTCTTTATTCAGACATTAACTACATAACATTCTTTACATAGTAATATTTACATATGAAAATATCCATAGCTATATATACATAGTAAAGTCAGCTTTACATGAGGCAAAGTGTTAGTTTAGCAAGTAATGTTGAATATAGAGATATTGAGAGAGTATATATTTACACCATTTATATATACATTAGACATGAGCCTCTAAAAGTCAGTTAAACTCCATGTTGCAGTCATAGTTAAAATCAATGCTTATCCAGAATTTGTACATTACATATTTGGCGATGGTAAAAATATGCGTCTTATCCGTTGTTTCATAATCAAAAACGAATTTCCACGATCAAAATACAGTAAAACCCCTCTATAGTGAACCCCAATGGGACAGAGCTTTTGGATCACTATAGCCACGGTTCACTATAGCCACGGTTTGGCTATTTTTTTTTACTTTTCAAAAATTTTAGACTGTATAATTAAAAAACAGCCATACACACAAGAAGAGGCTGCCTCTTAATAGTGGTCACTTTATTTTAATTCCCTTAATTGACTAATTTCCTTATATTAATACTGAATAATAATAGAAATCATTAGATAATAGGTTCTTCTTATGATTAATATACATGTACCTCTATGTCTAAGTTAAAAATCAAGACAAATCCTAGGCAAAGTATTATTAAATATATATTCAAAGATATGAAATGATTTTAAAACATCATTATCACATATTATATAATACAATTTTTACTTGAAAAAATGGCTCTAATACCTAGTTGTTTCAAAGCATTCTTCCAAGCATTGCACCATTCAAATAAAGTTAGTGTTTTTCTTCCATTTCATGTTTCCCCATATTCTAGGTCTAGATTTTTTTTTTTAACCTGCCATGCAAAACATTGCTGACTTTAAAATCACCATAGTTAATGGCATAAAAATAATTTTTGTTTCATCACGGGACCGTTTATTTGGACTTTTTTTTTTTTTTAGCCCTAAAACGTACGATCGCGATCGCGGCAAAAGTTGAAGTTGATTCCTCTTTGTAACAATTTTTAATAACTTTATATTTTATCTTTTATAATAGAAGAGTTATATTCTCTTATTTTAATATGTTCTTAACATTTTGCCTGTGTTGTTTCACTTTGAAAAGTTCTGAAAATGGCCTTTTTTTTTTTAAAGAAATAATGCTTTTGTTTTTAAAATGCCTTTGTTTTCTTCATTTTGGAAGCCATTTGCATTTTTTTATATTTCAAATTTAATGGATGCAAAGATATTCTAATTAATAAAAAGTATAATGTGTAAAAATTTATACAAAATACAGCAAAAATAAAGTGCAAAAATCAAACAAACAATGCCGCTAAATTTATTGTTTTGAAATCGCGATCCGCGAGCTTTAAACATGCTTAAAATTTTGTTTTTTAATTTTTTTTTTAAATTAAAATTCTAAGTTCGTTATAAGCATAGTATTTTAAATAGATTTTATCATTTTGGGACCCGAAATAGGTTCGTTATAGGGGTAGTTCGTTATTCTAAAAATCGCAAAGTTCGTTATAACGATGGTATTTTCAATGAAATGGAATTGGGAATCGGCGTGGGTTCGTTATAAGGGAAGGTTCGTTATATCCAGGGTTCGTTATAGCGGGGTTTTACTGTATGTATGTAATGTAATGTAAAAATGTGTAGTATCTGCCAACTTTGAGAAGGTGTATATGTTGAAGTGAAACAGCCTCCTAATTAGATGTGGGACATGCTACCTACCATAGCTGTCCTCCTCCTTGTAGAAAAACCTCGGAACCAGCCTGGACACACAAACAGTATATATAAAATGAAAGAATTTAAAAGCACAAATGTTTCTTTTATACATATTACAAACTTCTACTGCCCTTACTGCGATGAAAAAATATATTGGGAGGGCTTGGCTCATCAGTGGTGAACCCTCCCAGCGGTTTCGCCAATTTAATCCACCAGACCGCTTCTCAGAGCTCTAATACTGTATTGGACGATTCTGCTTATATACGCAGCACTGAAGGATGGAATCTCAGAAATGGCTTTCAAGAAAACTATGGACATAAGCTTATAGGACAGTAGAATTACATTCAAATAATCTGTGGTGACCTACGTGGTGAATCATCATCCGCCATGTGAAGCTAAGCGAAGCCAGAAAGTTATTATTCTTTGAGTGTGAAAGCTTGTCTTCTTCTTTCTTATCTCCACTCAATCATATTAAGGTATCAAGCTTGTAAAGCTTGAGACTTTTGATGGTGTCTGCCGGGGAAGAGTAGAGCTCATCAATGGATGAGTCACTACAGTCAATAATGATGGTGAAAGCTTGTAAAAAATAGGAACTTACCCTCTATTATTAATTTGTTTATTTTTTCCTTGTCGTCTGTTTTGCACAAGTTGAATCTGGTTAGAACGATGTATGTAAATTAGATGATTCTTTTGTTGCTTTAAATACGAGGTAATTAACTCTCTCTATATCTAAAAATGTTTAAAGTTCAATTTTATAAATCTGAGAGTTGTTTTCAAAAACGATCCAACACTAAGTCAGTGTTTAATTTGTAAATATTTTGTTTTTATATATCTCTTAAGTTATATATTTGAGATATGGTAAATTTTATAAATACTCTTTCCTTATTAAAATAAATTTATTTGAAGATTAATCGTTCTGGTCTCATCTATTACCTTTTTTTTTATTATTATACCATAGGTAAGATTACACAAGGTCATGAAGTTTGAAAGCAATAATTTTTTCTACTATAGTTTTGGGATTCTTGTATAGGTCTTATTCCAATACAGTCCAGGATATGTGCTGGAGTTCCAGTGGAACATTTTGAGCAGATAGGAAAAACTTTTTCTCCATCAATGAACATAATGGGGTCTAGTATGTCCGGTCTTTAATCTTGCAATTTTTGTGGATTCATTTCTAGAAAGCTGTGATGATATTGAGTACCTTGGTATGGACCAATGGAATAATGTAATGAAGCCCCAGGAGGACTATGCAACAATATTTTGATGTGAGGAAAGTATGCAAAGTCAGAGTTCCTACACCATAGTCCCCAACTTATATCGGATGTTACAAAATATTCATGTGATCAAACATTCTGATAGTTTCACAAAGCCTTTCTTAACTTCCACTTTTTACTTCCATTATTTAAGACAAATCCTTTTTTTTTTTTCTTTCAATGCAGTTGATAACTTTTTGGTGCTTCTTTTTATAATTTAAGATAGAAACCAGAAATTTCATAGAGGTTTCATAATAATACCAGCTAAGTCACCCTTTTTAAAAAATATGGAAAGCTATTAATGAAGTATAATCTAGACAATATAATGTTGTCTATACAGTGGGCATTCAAAACATCAGGACAATATATATATATATTTTTTTAAAAAGGGGCCGATGAATCTTGAATGGATCATAAACACAAGGTAATAAGACCAAATCCAAATAAATAGTCTGTGACATTTCAATAACAGCGTTGTTACTGTCTTCAGACAAAAGTACTGAGTACAAAAGTACCATTTAGTACTTTTGTCTGAAGACGGTAAAAACGCTGTTACCAAAACGGCACACATTATTTATTTATTTGGATTTGGTCTTATTACCTTGTGTTAATCCAAATTGTGCCTTATCATTGAATGGATCATATAATCCAACCTACAATGAAGCTTTCAGAGAAGTCACATAATTTAAGACAATTGAATCTTTCTTTCTCCATTATTTCTTTACTAGCCGAATGACCCGGGCAACGCCCGTGTTTTACCCGATTGAATGTTTTGATTCAAATACTATTTGTTACAATTATAAATTGGCGCCTTAAATAAATGCATTTTTTAGTTAATAACTATAGCCTATGTGCTTTATCTGTCTATGTAATGTTGGCTTCCGTAGGCGTCTCTTACTGGGAAAAAGAAAGAGAGTATTCCATTTGGTTATTAACTAATATATGCATTTATTAAAGGAGCGACCCGATCCAAAACAATAGTTACAAAAACGAAAAAGGGAGTGGGGGGGGCATGATGGAGGGGGGGGGGGGGGGGGGGCAAAGGTGGTGTGAGCGTAGCCAACCAATAGGAAGGTTCCATTCCAAAAAAAAGGCGAACGGTGACAGAGACGAAAACTGATTAAGAGATGAAGAATGACGCTCGTAACTGTATATATTATACCTGTAAAAAAAAAGGCTTCTTAAAAAGTCAGACTCTTGACTCTGAGCAATGTGTGGTAGATGTGAAATGTTGAGGCAACTTACCCTGGCATTCTTCAAGGATCTCCACGGTCTCTCCAATCTCCAGGGACAGTCCGTACTTGACCTTGCTTCCATCAAAGTTGTATATACCTGGGCCACACACAGTTTATAGAGTGAGGAGTCACAGATTTACTTCAGAAAAAACATCAACCAATGATTTATTTATATACAGTAGAACTACCTCTCTGTAAAGGACACCTAAATGCAGAGCAAACCTGTTGACTTTGCTTAGAATTTTTAATGAAACTGTTTCCAAGAATAATAATCAAACATTATATTTATTATGAAAAAGGCATCTCCTTATCGTGCAACTGAAAGTTGCTGATGGCTTGCGCCATCTATCGGAATAAATATCAACTATTCTCGTTGATTTTTAATTATTCCAGAATAATTGTTGCACGATAAGGAGATGCCTTTTTCATAATTTATGTACCTTATCCCAGTACAATGTCACATTTGTACTATTTTTTCACATTATATTTATTGATTTACAAGAGAGAGAACAAAATATAAAGGGGAGATTGATATTTAACAAAGGAACTTTTTCTGTTACATTTAACGCCTATTTACCCATGAGCTTACACACACACACACTGTGGGAACAATTAATATACAGTTAAACCTATCTATAGAGCCCCCTCTAAATAGCGCCTTCCTCTCTATAGCACCCGGTTTTAAATACGTAGTACGATGCAATTAAAAACGACCTGTCTATAGCACCCTATTTTGGTGAGTGCCAAGAGGGGGCGCTATAGACAGGTTTAACTGTATATACAACAAAACGTGTACTTTAGGGAGAGGTATCCTCTTACCGGTTTTGGTAACAACGTTGTACATTCAGTACTTTGTCTGAAGATGGTAACAACGCTGTTACCAAAATGTCACACACTATTTTTTTATAATTTGTATTTGGTCTTATTACTTTGAGATTATACCGTATCAATTTATCCAGCCATGATGTTATGCTTTACAAAATGTTAAAAAATCCTTTTTCAAAAAGAAAGAAATGATTTTTTAATTACAGTAAAACTTCTTTAATTCAACACACTTACTTTAATTTAAGGGGGTCAGTGGAAGTGTGGTCATTTAGACAACGGTTTACGTTGGTTTTCGACCACTACAACCCGGGATCAAATCCCTCATTAGATGCATCATGGATGAAGAGGTTGAGTGAAAGGTCGGTGGAAGGGGGGTCTAAATCATTGCTTTTCAACTGCTACAACCCAGGATCGAATCCTGTATTGGGCACTTTTTTCTAATTGAAGAATATTCTCCAATAGCCCCCGATTCTTGTAAAAGTTCAACCCCACTAGCGAGTGCAAGTAACGAGGCTCTGGAACATTTATAAGTGCAAAAGTCAAACTGCTTTTCACATATGTAGACATGTGGTGCACTTACAGTAAAAGCAGTCGGCAACTTCTACCCACCATGATTGTCATGTGGCCTCTACCACGTGTAGTAGGGATAATAAAAAAACTTTAATAATTTTAAAATCCCAATCAGCCTATTTACTTCAATAACTGACAATAATTTAACAGACCTTTTGAATTCAACTAAATATTCTGATCCCTTGGAGTGCTGAATTAAAGAGATTAGACTGTACATTTCTAATGTAAGCTATGAATATTTGCAAAATGCACATTTGTTTTCAAATTTGGTTAGCTTAAAAAAATCTCAATTTTTCAATATCCATGTAACAAATAGTGTATGACATTTCTGTAACACAGCATTGTTTACCAAAAATGTCACCCATTTTTTATTTATTTTGATTTGGTCTTATTACCTTGCATTTCTAATTGAAAATCCAAATTGTGCCTTATCAACAAATTCCCATGTAATAATGACAAATGCTGAAAGTAATAAAGACAAAATCCACAAATGAATAAAAAGTGTGTAATGTTTCATTAACAGCATTGTTACTATATTCAGACAAAAGTACTGAATGATTTAGTATCATTCAGTACTCTTTTGTCTGAAAATGGTAACAATTATGTTACCGAAACATCAGACACTATTTATTTTTTAAGTCTTATTTTCTTCGGATTAGGTCTTATTTTCTTGTTTCTATAATCCAAATTGTGCACTATCATAAAGGCATCCTGTTTAAAGAGGAAAGTTGATTCCAACATGAAATGCCAGAAGTAAGGCTGCCAAGACCAACTGAACCATTCAGTACTTTTGTCTTAAGATGGTAACAATGCTGTTACCGAAACATCACACAATATTTATTTATATGGATTTAGTCTTATTTCCTTGTGTTTATAATCTATAATCCAAATTGTACCTTATCATCAATGACAAATGCTACAACCAAACTGTGCCACAAAAGAAAGATGGAATATTCTCTCAGGGAGAAGAAGCTCGACATCTATTTGAGAGCTACGCCATTGGAACTGACATGGCTTGACCACTGTGAGACAATAGAAGGATGAAATGGTTGACTTGTAGCTGACTGATCATTTGGCAGGTAGCTGGTCTTGGCAGCCTTGCTTCTGGCACTACATCTTGGCATCAAGTCTCCTCTTTAAACAGGATACTTTTATGATAAAGCGCACAATTTGGATTATAAATACAAGAAAATAAGACCTAATCCGAAGAAGTTAAGACCTAATAAATAAATAGTGTGTGATATTTCGGTAACACCATTGTTACCATCTTCAGACAAAAGTACTGAGTGATTTAGCTGTTCTTGGCAGTCTTGCTTCTGGCACTACATCAACTCTCCTCTTTAAACAGGATACTTTTATGATAAAGCGCACAATTTGGATTATAAATACAAGAAAATAAGACCTCTAATCCGAAGAAATTAAGATCTAATAAATAAATAGTGTGTGATATTTCGGTAACACCATTGTTACCATCTTCAAACAAATGAATGATGCTGTTTCCTTCAGTACTTTTGTCTGAAGATGGTAACAACGCTGTTATTCAAACATCACACACTATTTATTTGGATTTGGTCTTATTATAGATACAAGAAAATAGGACCTAATTCAAATTAAATTAATAGTGTGTGACGATTCAGTAACAGCGTTGTTACCATCATCAGACTAAAGAATGAATTTATTCTAAAAAAAGGTCCATGTTGCTCTTTATTTCTTGAGTAATATTTGTTCAAAAAATTATTTTGATTGAAAAATTTCAACAGAAAAGGTATTTGTATTTTAAAGAATTTTGCCTAAATAAGCATGAATGCAAGTTCTGCATTTACTGTATTCACTGTAATTGCTATTTACACCCACATTTTATGGCTAATGTGCCTGGTGTTTAAAGGATTAACTTTATATGAAAGGGCAATGGTTTCAAACAACAAGATATTTGAGTGATAAGGCACAATTTGGATTATCCCTATATATAGTCACGACCGTCTTTCCTCATCGGCCTCTGTCACGGATGTGCGTGCACAGAGAGGTCACGTGCTCGCCGGCAGCCAATAAAAATTAAAAAAAAAAAACTCCCTCGAGCCGGATTTGAACCAGCGACCTAAGGATCACTGTTGTAACATTTACAGTCCTCCGCTCTGCCAACTGAGCTATCGAGGGATACAAACTGTATGAATAAGTTTACCTTATAAAGTCAACTAATCCTATTTCTACACAAAATGTACTCATACATATATTATACTAGCGGATGTACCCGGCTTCGCCCGGGTTTTACCCTAGTAGATTATAAACACAAGGTAATAAGACCTAATTCAAATAAGTAAATAGTGTGTGACATTTCGGTAACAGTGTTGTTACCATCTTCAGACAAAAGTGATGAATGAGAAAAAATGGAAATATCTTTATTTACGGGGCTGCTAACCAGAATGGGTGATTTTTGAGCCCCAATGAGAAAAAATATCACAGAAAGTTTTAAATAGTTACTATTATCATGTTTGTAAACAAGATAGCAGATAAGAAGAAGATAATTTTCTGAGAAGAAGAATATTTTAGGTTTCTCAAAAAACTATCTTCTTCTTATCTGCTATCTTGTTTACACATTTGGTAACAGTAACTATTTAAAACATGCCGTGATATTTTTCTCATTCAGAACATTTTGGCAGTCTTTTCCTGTGTGTATGGCTATCCTTTAATTATAGAGTCTAAAGTTTTTGAAAAGTAAAAAATAGCCAAACCGTGGCTATAGTGAACTAAAAGTTCTGTCACCTTGGGGTCCACTATTTTTTTTGCTTATCCCTAGTACACGTGGTACAGGCCATGATAATCATGGTAGGAAGAAGTAGGCGACTGCTTTTACTGTAAGTGCACCACATGTCTACACATGTGAAAAGCAGTTTGACTTTGCACTTACAAATATGCCAGAGCCCCGCTTTGGTTACTTGTACTCGCTGGTGGGGTTGGATTTTTGCAAGAATCGGGGGCCATTGGAGCATTTTTTTTTTAAATCAGAAAAAAAGTGCCTATTGTGGGAATCTAACCCAGGTTGTAGTGGCCGAAAACCAACGGTTTAGACCATCCTTCTAACGACCCCCCCGGGGTTCACTATAGAGGGGGTCAGTGGAAGGGTTGTCTAAACCATTGGTTTTCGACCTCTACGACCCGCGATCAAATCCCACATTAGATAGTTTTTCTAATTAAAAAAAGAATGCTCCAATGGCCCTCAATTCTTGCAAAAGTCCAACCTCACCAGCGAATGCCAGTAACCAAACGGGGCTCTGGCACATTTGTAAGTGCAAAGTCGAACTGCTTTTCACATGTGTAGATATGTGGTGCACTTACAGTAAAAGCAGTCACCTACTTCTATCCACTATAATTATAATGGCCTGTACCATGTGTACTAGGGATAATAATTAAAAAACTGTATATTTGAAATAACATACAGAATAAGTAAGGCATGCATGTCTTTTGAAGATTGATCAGCTAGTTGGAATGCAGAATGAATAAAAGGTTTTAGTCTAAAAGCAAACAACCACAAAGGATTCATTAAAAGATAATCATTGTTGATAAGATATATCAGGATTATAGATAAGAAACCAAAGGTAACAAGACCAAATACAAATTATTGAAGCGTTCCTGGCACACACTCCAATAATTGGTCTATTACCTTAAGCTTCTAATTAATAATCCAAATTAAACCTTATCAATGTGTATTAAAGTAATTTGCCCCTCACTGAATCATGAAACCTTCTAAAGTAATGAAAAAAGGCAAGTGAGATATCAATTCATAATATTAATTAAAATAGATTACATTAGAGTATTTTCTAAAAATAAAATACATTACAGTAGAACCTCCATGAGAGGACACTCCCACTAGAGGATACCTTTCTACAAAAGACAGTTTTCATTTGCAAAATTATAATTTTTACTATTTAGCAACTCTCCGGTAAGAGGACACCTCTCTAAAAAAGACAGTTTTCATTTGCAAAATTACCAATTTTACTTTTTAGCAACTCTCCAGTAAGAGGACACCTCTCCCTAAAGGACACTGTGACTCTTCAATTAGGTGTCCTTTACAGGGAGGTAGTTCTACTGTAAATATATACAGTAAAACCCCGCTATAACGAACCCTGGATATAACGAACCTTCCCTTATAACGAACCCACGCCGATTCCCAATTCCATTCCATTGAAAATACCATCGTTATAACGAACTTTGCGATTTTTAGAGTAACGAACTACCCCTATAACGAACCTATTTCGGGTCCCAAAATGATAAAATCTATTAAAAATACTATGCTTATAATGAACTTAGAATTGTAATTTAAAAAAAAAAATAAAAAACAAAATTTTGAGCATGTTTAAAGCTCGCGGATCGCGATTTCAAAACAATAAATTTAGCGGCATTGTTTGTTTGATTTTTGCACTTTATTTTTGCTGTATGTTGTATAAATTTTTACACATTATACTTTTTATTAATTAGAATATCTTTGCATCCATTAAATTTGAAATATAAAAAAATGCAAATGGCTTCCAAAATGAAGAAAACAAAGGCATTTTAAAAACAAAAGCATTATTTCTTTAAAAAAAAAAGGCCATTTTCAGAACTTTTCAAAGTGAAACAACACAGGCAAAATGTTAAGAACATATTAAAATAAGAGAATATAACTCTTCTATTATAAAAGATAAAATATAAAGTTATTAAAAATTGTTACAAAGAGGAATCAACTTCAACTTTTGCCGCGATCGCGATCGTACGTTTTAGGGCTAAAAAAAAAAAGTCCAAATAAACGGTCCCGTGATGAAACAAAAATTATTTTTATGCCATTAACTATGGTGATTTTAAAGTCAGCAATGTTTTGCATGGCAGGTTAAAAAAAAAAAAAACGAAATCTAGACCTAGAAGAATATGGGGAAACATGAAATGGAAGAAAAACACTAACTTTATTTGAATGGTGCAATGCTTGGAAGAATGCTTTGAAACAACAAGGTATTAGAGCCATTTTTTCAAGTAAAAATTGTATTATATAATGTGATAATGATGTTTTAAAATCATTTCATATCTTTGAATATATATTTAATAAAACTTTGCCTAGGATTTGTCTTGATTTTTAACTTAGACATAGAGGTACATGTATGTTAATCATAAGAAGAACCTATTATCTAATGATTTCTATTATTATTCAGTATTAATATAAGGAAATTAGTCAATTAAGGGAATTAAAATAAAGTGACCACTATTAAGAGGCAGCCTCTACTTGTGTGTATAGCTGTTTTTTAATTATACAGTCTAAAATTTTTGAAAAGTAAAAAAAAATAGCCAAACCGTGGCTATAGTGAACCAAAAGCTCTGTCCCATTGGGGTTCACTATAGAGGGGTTTTACTGTAATTGAAAAATAATATTTTATTAAAAAGTGTTGTGATATATTTTAATTAACAATGTGAATTGATACCAATGGAGTGTTCATTGAAGTATAATCTGCGCTACAAGGGCCAATAGCATGAAACAAGTTCAACGTTGGCTTTTCTTGATACAGTATAACCTCGTTAATTTGACACACGATAATTCGACCATGTTTTGACATCCCGACTTTCGGCCTATCAAATATCAAACAGTAATTTTTCGATAATTCAACACTTTTGATAATTCTATAATTTCGATAATTCAACCACTTTAAAATTCAATTTTTGACAGTTTATTGTTGTTTACATACAACTTTACAGCTAAAAAGGTATAACAGAGATGAACAGCGGCCACCGGAAAGCGAACTTTAGGATTGCGCCTGCGTACTTTTGGTTTCAGGTTAACATTCACTTTGCAGTGCCGTTGTGAATGTCTTGTGTGTTATTGTTTTTACACGGGCTGCTTAGGCATCATGCACTTTGAAATGAATGATAATATTTTCTTCTTTTTATTATTTTTGATTTTCAACATAGAAATATTTTAGTTACTTTTAAATAGAGTAGAACCTCCCTTTAGCGGACATCCCGCTAGCAGACACCTCTCCACAATGGACAGTTTTCATTTGCAAAATTACCACTTTTACAATTTAGCAACTCTCCAGTAGGAGGACACCTCTCCCTAAAGGACACTTTGGCTCTACAATTAGGTGTCCTTTTCAGGGAGGTTCTACTGTATATTCCATTTAAATATGCAAATCTCATTATAATGAAGACACAATGATTATGAGAATATTTATTTCAATCTTCCATTTCTAGACTCTAGTTTCCTGAGTCAATAATCCAAACCTCAACATAAATTATGTTCTAGATTTTTTTGCTTATCCCTAGTACAGACCATGGCAATCGTGGTGGGTAGAAGTGGACGACTGTTTTACTGTAAGTGCACCACATGTCTACACATGTGAAAAGCAGTTTGACTTTTGCACTTACATATGTGCCAGAGCCCCATTTGGTTACTTGTACCTGCTGGTAGGGTTGGACTTTTGCAAATATCAGGGGCCATTGGAGCTTTTTTTTTTAATCAGAAAAAAAAACCCTCACTGTGGGAATCGAACCCGGGCTGTAGTGGTCGAAAACCAATGGTTTAGACCATCCTTCCACCGACCCCTGCTAGATTAGGTAGTAAAGCAGAGAGCTAATCCTGAGGCATTTCAACTATTGACAAAAGGAAGGTGAGAGGCCATGTCCCACACCAATAGTAAAGGCTCATTCCCTAATTGGTTAAAGGAACCATTTTTCAGTTAAAATGTCTAACACTATCTACACTAATCAGTGCTACTTTTATAGAAACAGTATTTATATACAGTAAAACCTCCCTTTAGCAGACACCCTTCTAGCGGGCACCTTTCGCAAAGGACAGTTTTCATTTGCAAAAATATCATTTTTACTATGTAACAACTCTCCGGTAAGAGGACATCTCTCCCTAAAGAGCACTTTGGCTCTGCAATTAGGTGTTGTCCTTTACAGGGAGGTTCTACTGTATATATACAGATATCTCTAAGTCCTTATATATATAAATTTTATAAGGTTTCTTTAAAATTATCACATGCAAAATATAATCTTAAAGATAGAGGCTGCCTGGCTGTGGCATTCATAGTTCTTGAAAATAAAGATACTGGCGAGAACAAAAGATTTTTGTCGAAACGTCGAAGTAATAAAAAGATTTACTGGCCGAAGTGTCTTTATTTTCAAGAAAAATGCACAAAATATTATCAGAAAATTACAATAATTATTTCATCATCTATCATTAAAATTTGTAATAATATATATTTATTTTGTCACTGATGAGCTAAGACCTCTCATCTAGTATTTTTCATCATTGTAGTAAGGGGGGGCTCGGTAGAGATAATATATTTTTTATATATGAAATACATAACCGAAAAATAAATTATTAAAATTGTAACAAAATATTATGTTGATAAAAATATAAAAGTGACATAAAAGTTTTTTATATTTTGAATGAAAACCTCTTAAATATAAAGAGATGTTATATTTTATTATTAATTTTACATTTTTCAAACAAATAATGGCTTGAAAGTATATGTAATAGTTAATACTTAAGGAACTTGAATTATATCTTTCTCTAAGCAAACGAAAAAATAATGATAATATATTTATATATAGACACCTGCTCTATAGAATGAGAGATTTTGCGTGTATATTGCAAATTAAAATAGAAAATGATTATATATAGAGATAATAACTCCGCTTTTTAAAAATTGCAATGAATGTTTTGGCAAATATAAAACCTTCATAGTGTGAGGAAAAGTATAAATGAACATACAAACGCCGTATCTTTTGTCATGAGTTGGGGTCCACATTTCATGTCAATTTACGTCTATTAATCTCAGTATCATTTATAATATTCAAAACTTTTGTGAAGCAAATACCAGCGAAATACACAATAAAGCCGGAGCTGCCATTTTTAAACTCCCAGGTTTATATTGATGGTGGTGCCATCTTCTGTTGGAAAATGAAAGATCAACAAAATATTGAAACTAAAGGTAAATGTGTCAAAATTTTGACTAAAAAAGAATTTTGAAAAAACTCAAATACTTGAATTATCATTTTATGGTTTAGCACCCTTCATTTCTGAAAACTTATCAGAACAAATATATTTTTTAAAGTATTGTGAGATGCACATTTTAAAATTTTGAAAAATCTTTAGCTTGGTAAAATCAAAACTAAAATTCTAGTTAATATTAATGCATTCGCATATTATGGAAAAAAAAGGAGATTTTTCATTGTGTAGAATGCAAAATAATTTACAAGAATTGTGAACTCATACTAAGTTGAATGTTCAAATTTTCCAATATAAAATCTGGAAAACCTGCCTGAAAGGAGATCGAGAAGCCAGTTATAAATAAACCACACTACTTACTCAACAAGTTATGAATTCTAATGCTTAAACAAATATTAAAATGTTTCAAATATACAAATTTCAAATAAAAATAAAGCATATAATGTAAAAATGTGGGTATTATAAAAAAAAAAGTTTTAAAAGTTGAAGTTTAAAATAAGTTGTCAATAAGGTGTAAAATTTGTCATTAAAGTATACAATATTTTGTCTTAAAATTAGAAATTTAATAGGAATATCTTAACCAAAATAGTAAACTTATTTGATATCTGAGTTCAGCTTTATTCTATCCAACCATGTATGCGTTTCGGGCTGTTAGTACTCGTCAGCGTGGTGTACCGGTTATGGCCAAATATTTGTTCCCAGAGGCTTTCTGAGAAATCAAGAAATGGGTATTTAAGGCCAAATTAGCGTAAATAGGCTTGAAAAAAAATATATATATATATATACCACGCTGACGAGGGCCAACAGCCCGAAACTCGCATGTGGTTGGCTTTTCTTGATTCATCTAGAAATTGGGTTGGCCAAACATCGAGAAACAATTTTAGTTTATTTTTGTTCCACTAGATGGTGCTCTGCCATATGAAAATGGTCATGTGAGCACTGTCAGTATATGTCTTTTTTATTTTTAATATCAATACCTGACCTTATATATATATTGAAAACACCAAATAAGTATTTAATAGCCTTCAAATGAACATTTTAGATGGCAGAGCGCCATCGAGTGGAACAAAAATCAACTAAAAATTGATTTAGCTTGTTCCAAAGGTATTTGGCCAACCCAATTTCTTGATAAGTCAACAACGTGGCTCTCGTCAGCGTGATGCGGACTGTACCTCTACCACTAGAAATTTAATCCCAGAGGCTTCCTGAAATTAGGAAATGGTATGTTTTTCATATGTACACCTGGCCATTTAAAAAACATCTTATTTTTCACATGAAAAGCGTATTTACGCAAACTTGGCTTTAAATACCCCCTTTTTTTCCTCAGGAGGCCTTTTAGACAAATTTTAATCATAGAGGTGCAGTCTGCCCCACGCTGATGAGGGCAAACAGTTGGAAACGCGTATGAGGTTGACAATTTCTTGATTTATCAAGAAATTGGGCTGGCCAAATATCTTTGGAACGAGCTAAATCAACGTTTAGTTGATTTTTGTCCCACTAGATGGCACTCTACCTTCTAAATTGCTCATGTGAGCGGTCAGAAAATAACAATTTTGTTTTTAATATCAACACCTGACCATTTTTCTATTTTCTTATTTTTTCAATGAAAAGCGTATTAACGCAAACATGCCTTTCTTGATTATTCAAGAAATTGGGTCTACCAAATATCTTCGGAAAGAGCTAAATCAATGTTTAGTTTATTTTTGTTCCACTAGTTGGCGTCTGACATCTAAAATGCTCATGTGTGTGATCAAGAAATGGCAATTTTGTTTTTAATATCAACACCTGACCTTTTATATATATATATATTTTAAATATTGAGCAATCCATAATAATATCTATAAATAAATATAAAGCATATATTGGATATAAATTTATTAATCAGCCAATATTTCTAGGGGCAACACGCCTCTCTTTATCAAGGCTTTTCTTTGATTTGAACTAAATCACGTGGGCATGTGATCCACTCACGCTATACAAGACCAAAGTAAGAAACCATCTAATGAAAAATTCACTGTATATAAAATGTATTTACAATTGCTATATTTAATAATAATTAAAAGAGTATATAATTAAATAACCATTTGATTAAATAAATGAAGAGACTGATAAATATTAGAAAATAAAATGAGTGAGGATTATGATTCAATATGTTGTGTTGATATATATAAATAAAAATATATTACAAGTATAAATATATACAAAAATAATGAAATAAAAAATAATAAATAAATAAATAATTTAGGAAGATATAAATTCTCTGTAAATTTCTGGTAGGTCAATTTTCCTATTTATGCTTTCTGAATCTTTTATAGAGGCCCAACTTTCTAAAAATAACCTGCAGTGCTTTTCTTTAATATTCTGGTATAAAATGGATGCTTTGTCAAATTCGGGTATATGATTATTGTTTAGTGCATGGTCTACTAGGATAGATAATGGTTTATGGATGCGTAGAGCTGCTTTGTGTTGGTTAATGCGTTCTTTCAATGCTTTTCTGGTTTCTCCAATGTAAAAACCTGTCCAGCCACTTACATTGGAGAAACCAGCAAAGCATTGAAAGAACGCATTAACCAACACAAAGCAGCTCTACGCATCCATAAACCATTATCTATCCTAGTAGACCATGCACTGAACAATAATCATATACCCGAATTTGACAAAGCATCCATTTTATACCAGAATATTAAAGAAAAGCACTGCAGGTTATTTTTAGAAAGTTGGGCCTCTATAAAAGATTCAGAAAGCATAAATAGGAAAATTGACCTACCAGAAATTTACAGAGAATTTATATCTTCCTAAATTATTTATTTATTTATTATTTTTTATTTCATTATTTTTGTATATATTTATACTTGTAATATATTTTTATTTATATATATCAACACAACATATTGAATCATAATCCTCACTCATTTTATTTTCTAATATTTATCAGTCTCTTCATTTATTTAATCAAATGGTTATTTAATTATATACTCTTTTAATTATTATTAAATATAGCAATTGTAAATACATTTTATATACAGTGAATTTTTCATTAGATGGTTTCTTACTTTGGTCTTGTATAGCGTGAGTGGATCACATGCCCACGTGATTTAGTTCAAATCAAAGAAAAGCCTTGATAAAGAGAGGCGTGTTGCCCCTAGAAATATTGGCTGATTAATAAATTTATATCCAATATATGCTTTATATTTATTTATATATATATATATATTTCAAACAAACAGAATCGAGTCTAAAATTATTGTTTCTCAAGAGGAAAAAAAATGATTGTAAAAATATTTAAAGCAATTTTCGATGTTGAAAAGGATTTATATTCCAATGAGAACCATTAAGAATCAAGTATTAAATGTTTATTTTCATAGCCATTGCTTCAATTACTTTAATATCAATTTTCGAATGAATGAGTATTTTTAAATCTATCTGTTTAAACAATTTCTTCAGAGAAATAATAAGTATTTTTCTTTTTTTTATATAGATATTGATATTTTAATATATCACATTATTTTATTTTTCATTTTTGATATTATTAAGTTTATAATCATGAACTTTAAGTTCATTATCAATTTTCAGGACATAATTATTGTATTTTGGTTATAAAATTATTTATATTTGATTACATTTCCCCATAATTTTTAAATTATAATAAATAAATCGCTCTATAAGAATCTCGTTTCCAACGGTCCAACAATGAGCCAGTCAGTTGGGAAGTGAGGTAGAAGGCGGGTCTGCTTTGAGACTCTGTCCGAATTTATGTTTCCTCAGATATTGAGGCTTTCCCCTCCCCTGACTCTTTGAGATGGAGTCCATAGCATCGGCAGACCAGTTCCTGGCAGGGCCTGGACCATCAGCTCGGCCGAGAGCGAGTTGGATGCTCTGGTTGTGCCAGAAGAGTGGAATAGGGCTTCTACGGGAGGCGAAGCGCCACTATAAACAAAGGCTAACGCGCTGAGCAGGTACCTCCTGGGTGGCATGGAAACCCTTTGCGAAAAAAATAATGACCTGGTCTGGTGATGCATGGACTCCTTGAGATAAAAAAAAAGATGATTTTATTAAACACATCTCAATAATAGATGTCACTAACCATCACAACTTTTCACTTAGATTTTTAGGCAATTTTTGTCTTGTTTTACAACATTAGACCTCAATGATTTGAAAACGGGTGATTATTTCAAACAAGGATTATGCACTCATTCCTGTAAATAGAACACTGCACTAGATAGAGATCGTGCGTTTGATTATATAATACTCTATATAATAGATAAGTTAATTTTACAGATAATCTTGTTGATATATTAAATAATTATGTTATGATGCACTAGCGCGCCATCTGTTATCAAATTATAAAACTATTTTAGAGGCGTAATATTCTTTTTAAAATAAAACAAGTTCCAAAAATGCAATATAACAGCGGTATGGTAGATTAAACTGGCGAAACCGCTGGGAGGGTTCACCACTGATGAGCCAGGCCCTCCCTTTAATTTTTCCATCGCAGTAAGGACAGTAGAAATTGTTTTATTTTAAAAAGAATATTACGCCTCTAAAATAGTTTCATAATTTGATAACAGATGGCGCGCTAGTGCATCGCAACATAATTGTTCAAATAAAAGACACAATTTGATATTTGCGGAAGAGCGATTGCTCGAAGCATATTATATATTTATAATTATATTTAATTCTGCCGTCCTAAAAGCTTATGTCCATAGTTCTTCTAAAATACTCATTCAAAGAGTCTTACAACAGTCAACTATAAAAGGAAGTTCCAAAAATGCAATATAACAGCGGTATGGTAGATTAAACTGGCGAAACCGCTGGGAGGGTTCACCACTGATGAGCCAGGCCCTCCCTTTAATTTTTCCATCGCAGTAAGGACAGTAGAAATTGTTTTATTTTAAAAAGAATATTACGCCTCTAAAATAGTTTAATAATATTAAATAATGATTATTAAATATTTTTATATTTAAAATTGTAATTAAAAAGACATGTTATTTAAATGAATAAGGGCGGCAGTAAAGGGGTTTGAAGTGATCTCTTTAAGGCGACATCTAAAGCAGGTAGATATCAGTAAACAATAAACTAACGGGATGTTCTCTGTGAGAAGAATATTGTTTACAATGGAGGATCCCTTGAAATCTGAGCCTATTTCAGACAGTCCTTGACAGCAGGACGTCCCAAGGATACAAAACGGTGTTGGAGGAAATCTCTCTAGTTGACAGGTGCCTCCACATGTCCGGAAGTTTGCCTAGCCTTTGCGTGGAAAGTACAGAGCTGAACGTTTTGTGGGGGTTTATGATGATGCTCCACAGTTCAGAATGGAAAGTGACATCTGCAAGCTGTGAGAGTCAAACAGAAGGATTCTTTCAAATCATTCTTCTCATAAGTTGGAGCACAAAATATTTCATTTTATTTAGTATATTACACAAATGCTTGCTGCATTCCTATATACAAAACCACGTGTAGTTATTTGGGCCATCCGCACTTTGGAAAAGACAAAAGCGTTTGTGCCTATGCAACAATAAAGTGCATATAGAGCAAGACCGAAATATTGTGAGTATAAAGTTAATAAAGAATCAGCATTAAATAATAATAAAATGTAAATTCGAAACTATTATAGACGCGTATGATTCTTTTAAAAATAAAACAATTTCTAATTTATTTTTAAAAGAATCATACGAGTTATGAATCAAAATAGTTTCAAATTTTCATAACAGATGGCGCGCTAATGCATCATAAAATAATAAAATGTGCTCTCGGTAGATTCCAACTATATTCCCAAATGTGGCAACAAGACACGATATTTAAACGCACATTCCGCGAATTAACTCACTTCTGAAGAGATTTGCGCTTATATTCCTTAGATATATTCTCTAATTTTTCCTTCGCATGTACGACACACATTCTAGAGTGTTTTCACTATATTATATGGAAATAATATCCCTTCCCACAATACCTAACGTAAAGCCAGCAAAACTCTGTAAGTATATGATACTTCTAGGAATAAAGAGCTTTCTTATAATAGGAAAAATCTGTAATTTATTAATTGTTCTAATAAAAGACTCAATTTGATATTTGCGAAAGAGCGATTGCTCGAAGAATATTATATATTTATAATTGTATGTAATTCTATTGTCCTCAAAGCTTATGTCCATAGTTTATCTAAAATACCCATTCCAAGAGTCTAGTATCAGTATCACTATAAAAGTAAACCAAAAAAATGCAATATAACAGCGGTATGGTAGATTAAACTGGCGAAACTGCAGGGAGGGTTCACCACTGATGAGCAAGGCCCTTCCATAAATTTTCCATTGCAGTAAGGACAGAAGAAATTGATTAATTTTTAAAAGAATCATACGCGTCTATAATGGTTTCGAATTTTCATAATTTGATTATTTGGCTGAACGCCTACCAAGACTAGACAATCGTACACATCATAATTTTGCGGGAGGTAGATATTCAAGAAAAGAAGAACCTCTTTCGTTTTGAAAAATAATCTAAAACGTTGTTTCATCATATCTTCCCAGACGGTACAAATTAAAGATACTGTTGGAATATTACAGAGTAACAATGGCTATAGATGAGACTGAGGTTGAAAAGGAACTTGTATATATATACTGTTTTATGGTTTTTGTTGTTTTTTCATGTAGACATATATACCGAAATTTGTTTTGTATAATTGCTATTAATAATAAATAATTTGTAAAGTTAAATTGGTTACGGATTCATCCTTCTTACTTACTTTAATAGCTAACAGATACCACATTATTATTGACGAGAGACACAGCCTTGAAACCTTGGAATACAAGTTGTTGGCTTTATACCTGAAATTTCCAAAGGTAGTGTTTCAGCTGATGTCCTTAACAGAGATAGGGGGTGAAAAAGAAGCTAGGTATTTTAAAAGGGAGTATTATCTTTTTTTCATGTTGTTCGTTGTTCCAAAATCACTTTATTAGGTATCGCTCAACAAGAGCAACCTAGTTTATGATAATTGAAACAATGAATAATATGTGAAGTTTATTCACATATTAAACAAAATGTTAACGCGGGGTTCAATCCCGGTTCATGGGATTGAAAATGGTATTGGAATCGAGGGTGTTACCCACTCGTCCACCGACTCTTTATTATATTTCACACAAATTAAAATTGGTATATAAATTTTTTTATATTAAGTATTTATATATTATTAAAATATATATTATATTTATAGTATTATTGTCGCTACATTGAATTAAATCCAAATATGTATTCACTAAAAAAAAGCGGTTTTACTTTAGTTCACTTTTAAATTAGGTAATGAGAATTCGAAACTATTATTGATGCGTATGATTATTTTAAGAATTAAAAATTTTTCTACTGCCCTTACTGTAATGAAAAATTAATGGGAGGACCTGGCTCATCAGTGGTGAACCCTTCCAGCGGTTTCGCCAGTTTAATCTACCATACCGCTGTAATAATGCATTTTTCGGGCAAAATTCCACTCATCATTGTAGCATATATAAGCAGAATCATTCAATACAGTATTAGAGTTCTAAGGGGTTAAACTGGCGAAACCGCTGGGAGGGTTCACCACTGATGAGCCAAGCCCTCCCAATATATATTTTTTTTATCGTAGTAAGGACAGTAGAAGTTTGATATATGTGTAAAAGAAACATTCGCGTCTAAATGTTTTCTTTTGATATATTTAGATGACGTGTTATTGCTTTATTTTAAAACCGGGTATATTCCCTATATATTCTAAAATTTTATTTTTATTGTATTCGTTTTTCTTGTATGCATCTTTCTTGTTTCTTTCCAACTCTATAAACAGTAACTATTGTCGGCTACATGAACTCAGTAGAATTTAGTTTGAATATATCCGGATAAAAGATTACATGAGGAGCTTCTTTTTTAATTTATTGCGAGCTTTCGAACCTTTCGGTTCTTCTACAGGCATGGATAGCATGATGCATTAGCATGATGCTATCCACGCCTGTAGAAGAACCGAAAGGTTCGAAAGCTCGCAATAAATCTAAAAAGAAGCTCCTCATGTAATCTTTTATCCGTATATAGTAACTATTGTATAAAGTATAACGATATAACGAATGAAGACATTAAGATGCGAATGTTTATTTTCGCAATTATTGTTTGCGGTAAAACATTGCTCGATGCAAATATTTGAATATAATTCTACTGTCCTAAAAGCTTATGCCCATAGTTTTCCTAAAATACCATTTCTAAGATTCCACCCTTCAGTGCTGCAAATAAAAGTAGAATGATCCAATACAGTATTAGAGCTCTAAAGAAGCGGTCTGGTAGATTAAATTGGCGACACCGCAGGGAGGGTTCACCACTGATGAGCCAAGCCATCCCAATAATTTTTCATCGCAGTAAAGACAGTAGAAGTTTGATTTATTTGTGAAAAGAAACATTTGCATCTATTATATTACATTGTTTTTATTTTTACCATTATAATTTCTAAATTCAAAATGCAAACTTAATATATTACAAATAGCGATGTTCTTTGGCGCAGTTATTCTTTGTTGGGATATTGCGTCTAATTTGATATTAATGAAAAATAAATGAATAAAAAATAAGACTATATTTAATTAGGGCATTTAAATTATGTTTGAAAAAGAAAATAGATTTTCACGCTTTTTATTTTTATAATTGTAACGTTTCCTATTTAAAAATAAGGGATACTTACAATACTTTGTGTTCCTTTATTTTACTCGATTACAACAAGGTTAATTAAAATATATATATATATATAAACAAAACAAACTTATGCAAAATTACCAAAAGAAAAGTAGAGTGTTGACGACTGTCCAACCATAAAGAAAAATCAAAGAATAATTTTTGTGTATTTGCATACTTGGGATATTTGCAGAAATGCAAATATCCTCTTTGCATACTCGATTCTCACTTAATGTATAAATAGCGCTACAAGTTGTTAGCAGTCAGTCAGTCCATATTGTAGAAGTTAGTGTTCTAATAAACTCTAAGAGAATGTAGTGGCCTGGTAATGAGCAACCCACACAGAGGCAACACAACAATAATAAAATATTTTACACAAATAAACAAAGCATGTTACAATAATAATAATAAAGAAACTATTTTTTCACCAAAATCAACTTGCCTTAATTCAAATAATTTCTGGTTAACTCTCGTTTGCAATAAATGGATAAATACGTTTTTCAACTTATTCACAGAAGTACAAATATATTTTGATAGCTTTGTAAACAAGTATTATTATTTTTATAATATTTTCGCGAAATTTGTTTAGAGTGAAATCAAAGTAATTATTAAATATGTAAAAATATTTTTATTGTTTGATGTTATTTTATATTACAATATAATGCAGCTATGATTATAGAACGAGGTTTGACAAGTTTTACTGCAAATGTTTCTTTTTACAGAACGAAAAATCGTAATTTTGAATATTTTAAGAAGAAATAACGACTATTCCTATACTTAGGGATGAAGTATGAAAGGATGAATTGTGAAGAGTAATGATGAACGGAAAAATAAAATTGTCCAGGGATGGGAATCGAACCCACAGTGTTCCGCTTACAGGGCAGATGCCATGTCCACTAGGCTAGTTTGATGTTATGTAAATTTTGTAACTGGATATACAGTGGAACCTCTCTGTAAAGGACACTTATTTACAGAGCCAAGGTGTCCTTTAGGGAGAAGTGTTCTCTTACCGGAGAGTTACTAAATAGTAAAAATTGTAATTTTGACAAAATGAAAACTGTCCTTTGTAGAGAGGTGTCCTCTAGCATGAGTGTCCTCCCCTGGAGGTTCTACTGTATTTCTTCTTTCGATTGTTGTAAGGAAGACATCACACACTTCGTGTCTTAATTCAATAATAAAACTTGCTAAGATAGCTCTGTGTACCTCTATTATTTAATTGAGACAATATTAATTAAATTATTGTAATATCTATATATATAAAAATGAATGTTTGTATGTTTGTTGGTTTGTATGTCCGGTATACAAATTCGCAGTAGTTCACTAATTCAAACCAAAATTTCCATACATAGGTAAAAAATAACGGGGATGGCGATAGGCTATTTAAAATATGTGAGGTTCCACTTAACAAGAACGAGTTTTAAGAGACAATGAGAAGAACTATTACAATAGAAACTCTGACTTTATTACTTTCTTGACCTATATATACACATCGCGCTTCTCGCGGACATGCAAATATAACAACCTTTCATAAGAAACAAAATGTAAAAATATATAAAACAAAACAATACTATGCAAATATCTCGCGGTATGCGACAGACTCCCCCCCCCATGACCTCTCATCACTCCTGTGATGAGACTCCTGGTGGTTCAATGATCTTTCTAGGTCTTCCAACTTTTCTCTTTCCCAATAATCTTTTTAGGCCTACCAACTTTTCTGGCATAAAGAGCCGAGTATTCAGGATAGATTTGATCATGTCGATAGTACTTCCATTCAGCACTTTCTCCGTTCTCCAAATCACATCGAACAAATAGACCTGGAAGATGATAACGATCGTAACCAGCTGTATGAATAATAGGCGTTTTCAACAGATTATAAACCCTAAAATCTTCTTTAGTTTTCTTATCTCTTGATTTCTTAACAGATTTACAAAGTCTATCATGATGTTTCTGCATCATTACTTCAATAAGTGCTGTAAAAGTGATTATCTTATCTTTAAGATCAAATTCAAAGATACTTAACAATGCTAACTTTTCGTTAATGGTAGTATTAACTGTCTCCAAATGTCTTCGCATTATTTCAGAAGCAGTATAACAGTTGTTATCTGTATTGTCAATAAATTCTGCTAGGCATATTAGAAGTTTGCTTAAAGGCCCCTCAAGAATTTGATTTCTAAGCATGGATTCAAATTGAGATGGACCAATAACTTCAGGAAGACCTAACTTTTCACGAAAACCATTCAGGAATTCAAGAATATACATAAAATCTGCAAAATATTATTTAAAAGGTAGACAATCTATAGAATTAAGTTCTGGTAACTGAATATTATCATCTCTTGTTGATCTTCTTTTCTCTAATCTCATTTTCCTAACAATACCTGCCATTTTCTTTTTAAAAGCATCGCTTCGTTCGATTTCATCCCATCTACACTCAGGACCATCAATAATATAAGATGCAGGAAGAAGTTCATCATCTTTTGTAATAATTTCTTCAATTATATGGTTTTTACCATCTTCTTTATCTCCGTATTTAGAATTCACTTTATCAGGTTTCTGAAGAGGCTCCATAGTGTAAGGGATGCAATTGTCCTTTTTTGCTGCGTCATTGGAAAAGTCTACGCCATTGATATCGTGGCTATGTATCTCATTCAAATCCAAGCGTTTTAGCGCTTCTCTAGTCTGGTTACACCACATCATACTACAATCGTGCTTGAAAACATGCTGGTAAAAAACAGAAGGTTCGTCTTCATTGCCAACGAATAACATGGGATTAGTCCACTTAGGAATCATGTCACATAAATGTCCTATAGATGCTGGTTTACCTACGTCTTTAAGATATGCCAGAACAGGCTCGTCATAGGGTGGGATGCAATACACTTCCAGGCAATTTACGAGTAATTCCATCTTCGGTCTAGTTGGTCTGCCTATTTTGACACATCACTTCTGAGTTCGAAGTAGCTGCAGGTAACGATAGAACCTCGTGGCCTCTAAAGTAAAGGATAAAACATCCTCCCCAATCATGGCAATGTCACGTAGTCCTTTCTTTGTCCAATTCGCTTTCACAACTTCCTCGTATATACAGGATGTATATACAGGATGTATATATCTACAGGAGATCCTCTTTGTTCAACAGATATCGGTTCATGGAATTCAAGAATTGCCAAATCTTTTAAGATTTGAATTAAACCCTCATACAGTTGTAGAGATGTAGTTACTCTTGGCAGTTCAGGTAGTGCTGCACGAAGTTCCAAACTCATATTTATCATTTCAAAATAGAGTCCACTCAGCATAATTAGACTCCTTCTTGAATACTCAATTGGACATGGTCTCTTTCCATATTTACTAATCATCCTTTGTCTATAATCTATATCCTTAATACACCTGGCATTCCCAAAATCGATTACTTTAGCATTATATCCAAGAGTTGGGATTTTAATCTTTTTTGAAGCTACCTCATATTTGATTAGTTTCTCTTCTGTTTCTGCAACTAGAACATTGTTAATATGAAGATCATCATGTAAAAGTTCAATTTCCTCTTCACCAATTGCAAAAACTATACAGATCTGGCGAAATAATACTAATAAATTTTCATATGAAAGTCTCGATTTGATAGCCGTTTCGAGAGTTATTCCTCCATATTCCATTAGGAAAACAAAATAATTTTTTCGTTCTCCTTCACAATAGTAAGGCCATGGTTTTCCTTTTTCAAAGATATTTATGAGAAGCCTAAACGTCTTTTCAGTATCTTTAACAAGCATAAAGGAATATGGATAACATAAATTGACCTGACCATTTTTTAGGGTTCTTAAGGAATTGTAGATGGCCAATTCATTTCGTAAATCATCAATGTCATATTCCTCAAATTCTTCAGCTTCTCTTCTGAATCCACTTTCTATCTCTGAAATTTGCATCATTCCAATGTCGTATTTATCAAGCATGCTTTTTTGCATCTGGCTGAATTCTTCAGCATAAATCCAAACTTTTTGGCAGCGTGTTAATTTCTTTAATATTAACAAACGACGTCTTGCGTGATTGCCTTTATCGAAATCACCTATTCCTAATTTCATATTTCTTTTTTCACCGCTTGTTTGAAACGAATAGATTCCTTTCTTGAGAGTTTCCAATAGATAATCGTAACAAGGTAGCTCTCTCAAAGCTTCTTCGCCGGTACCAGGCTTTGGTTCTTTTTTGCCAGTACCAGACTCCTTAGTAGGTTCTTTTTCGCCAGTACCAGACTCCTTAGTAAGTTCTTTTTTGCCAGTACCAGACTCCTTAGTAGGTTGAGAATCGTCAATTGCAGACTTTTCGTCAGAATGTTTAGAGGCATCGTCTGAAGGCTTAGAGGCATCGTCTGAAGGCTTAGAGGCATCGTCTGAAGGCTTAGAGGTATCGTCTGCAGGCTTAGAGTTATCGTCTGCAGGCTTAGAGGTATCGTCTGCAGGCTCAGAGGCATCGTCTGAAGGCTTAGAGGCATCGTCCGCAGGTTTAGAGTTATCGTCTGCAGGCTTAGAGTTATCGTCCGCAGGCCTAGAGGTATCGTCTGCAGGCTTAGAGGTATCGTCCGCAGGCCCAGAGGTATCGTCTGCACTTTCAGTTTCTATAACTGACTTTTTATCAACTTGAGACTTTTGACTTTCTTCAACTTCTACAACAGACTTTTCCTCAACTTGAGCATTTTCACTTTGTTCAACTTCAACAGACTTTTTTTCAACTTCAGCCTTTTCACTTTCATCTGCTTCAACGGATTTTTTCTCAACTTCGGCTTTTTCACTTTCTTCAACGGCAATCTGCGTGGATGTCTCTTCAGATTTACTTGGATTTTCTTCAGGTTTACTTGGAATTTCTTCAGGTTTACTTAGATTATCTTCAGATTTACTTGGTTTATCTTCAGATTTACTTGGATTATCTTCAGATTCACTTAGTTTATCTTTGGATTTACTTGGAATTTCTTCAGATTCACTTGGATTTTCTTCAGAATCCTTTACACCTTCGCCCTCAGGCTCCGCTTCAGAATCATCTTCTTCCTCCTCCTCTTCTTCTTCTGGTTCCTCATTTCCCTCAATTTCTTCAACTTCTTTCTTAGTTTCAAAAATAATTTTCATCATAAAGCGTTGCTGTCTAGCCATCGCCCTGATGAGGCCCTCAATGTTCGATCCTGTCGTAGGCTGCGCCATCTGTGAGGTTCCACTTAACAAGAACGAGTTTTAAGAGACAATGAGAAGAACTATTAAATAGAAACTCTGACTTTATTACTTTCTTGACCTATATATACACATCGCGCTTCTCGCGGACATGCAAATATAACAACCTTTCATAAGAAACATAATGTAAAAATATATAAAACAAAACAATACTATGCAAATATCTCGCGGTATGCGACAAAATATATACAGGGTGTACCAGGTAAATTGGGAATTTCAACAATGGTATTTTAACTGAAATTTTTTGCAAGTAAAAATTAAAATATCCGAATTAAATTTGACACAGTAGTAGATAAAAGGATATAGGTTTTATTTATTCAATGTAGTTTCCATTATTAGCTACAACAGTCTCGAGGCGAGTGCGGAATGAAGCACAGGCCTTGGCGACGATGACCTTGTCCATTTGGGTCATCACCGTGTGAACTGCTTTCTTGACAGACTGGATGGTGGTATGAGGAGCTTTGTTGACATCTCTCTCAACAACGCCCCATAGATAGTAGTCGAGGGGATTGCAATATGGAGAATTAGGGAGCCAAATATCAGGACCCCAGTGACTAGGGACGTTAAGTGTCAGCCACGATTGTGTCTTTTTTGCCTTATGGGCTGGAGCTGAGTCCTGTTGGAAGACATACTTCCTTCCTGCGGCCACCATGTCCATCCAAGGCTTCACAACGGTCTCCAGAACATTGATGTAGGTGTCAGCGTTCATCCTAAGGCCCTTCTCAAAGAAATGGGGAGGCATGACATCACCTTCACCGCTGATAACGCCAAGGACCATTACGGAGGCAGGAAATTTCGTGTGCATCACGACAGGTATCTCTGAGGGGTCTTTACAGATCCAGCGATCATTCCTGGGATTTACCTTTTGGTCCACGTCAAAGTTCTTTTCGTCAGAGAAGAACCTTAGCATGCCAAAAGAGTCGTGTTTCAGGTTGTTGAGGAGGGCAGCAGCCTTTCCTTTTCTGTTATTCTTCATATTCTCAGTCAGCAACCGACCTTTCCGAAGGGCATAAGACTTGAGACCAAGGTCCTCATGGATAGTTCTGACAATTGTCATAGAGCCAACGTCCATTTCCTTGGCTATGGCCCTCATGCTCTTCTCAGGGTTTCCATCAATCTTCTCCTTGACATTTTTGACAAATTCTTCGCCTCTTACCCTGTCCGATCGACGCGAGTGCTTTTTCCTTGTAGCTATCCCCTCTTTGTTACTGTCGGCCTCATCAAACTGCTTCTTGACACGATAAATAGTGGTTTTGGGCAACTTAAGAAAATCCACTATCTCTTTGGGGCTCCTTCCGGCGCGCAGAGCAACGATGATGGCAGCTCGATTTTCAAATTCTCGGTTACTCTTCATCACTACACTGCGCACACATGTACTGTTGCATTTTACATGAATATGGCTATGTAATGAAAAAAAAAACAAGTTTTTAATCTCAAGTAGTTTTTGTTTTATGGACTGTCAAAGTTAGTCCCAATTTACCTGGTACACCCTGTATATATAAATCAATTATTAAAACTATATATTCAAATTATTCTACTTAGCTCACGAGCAGCGCCCTCTAGAACGCTCAGGCGACCTGCCGGCGGCGCGCGCGCCCGTTGGCTCCCGGCGAAGACGTGACTTCCCTGTGCGCGCGCATGGCGGGCGGTCGCGTGGAACAGCCCTCGCCGACAGCCATGCGCGCGCACAGGGAAGTCACGTGCTCGCCGGCAGCCAACGGGCGCGCGCTGCCGGCAGATCGCCTGAGCGTTCTAGACGAGAAGCTTTTTCTTAATTACAATGCAAGCCTTAACTATATTTACAGGTTTTCTAATTTATAACCATTTCACATATTTACATATATATTTTCATTTTTGGCTATAACTGATCTAATTCGCCGTTTAAAATAACGGCTCTTGCTATATTTGCTATGTTTTATTTTCCTATGTTTTATTGTTAGATTAAACTGGCGAAACCGCTGGGAGGGTTCACCACTGATGAGCCAGGCCCTCCCTTTAATTTTTTCATCGCAGTAAGGACAGTAGAAATTGTTTTATTTTAAAAAGAATAATACGCCTCAAAAATAGTTTTATAATATGTTTTATGTGTTTGAATAATACATTTAATCGTGTAAACCCGGGCGTTGCCCGGGTCATTCGTCTAGTTTTCTATAAAGATAGAGGTCACCTTTCCCATCAAAATAGACGTCAAAGCTAAACGTCATATATTGACCGTCGCTGTAAACTAGCAGCCTCAGGTCGGTGACAAAGCCACAACACCAACTTTGGCAAACTGAGAAACGTCCACCTGGAAACCATGGTTTCGGGATGATGGCCCTCGTCAGTCTAGGGCGGACTTTATTCCATGAGATCCACAAGGGTTCTAATAGAATCTGACTACTGGCCCTGCAGCGCCGTTCGCCCTGTCATCCGAGAGATGTTCTCCATCATCGGCCAGACCTGCAGTCCTGGATCTTTCCAGTTGGTCTCGAGAACCACGCCATCACCATCTCCTCAGCGGCGAAGTACGCGATCTACGTATTCTTCGTAGATCACGAAATACGTGGTGTCGCTGGAGACCCGCTGGTGATTCTCCACCAAACTCTGCAGCGCTGGCAGAGGCGCCATGTTCACTGTACATAGTATGATGCATATATATATAATTGAAAAAATAGTACAAATGTGATATTGTACTGGGATAAGGTGCATAAATAAAGAAAAAGGCATCTCCTTATCGTGCAACTGAAAGTTGCTGATGGCTTGCGCCATCTATCGGAATAAATATCAACTATTCTCGTTGATTTTTAATTATTCCAGAATTGGCCAAATACCCATTCTTGATTAATCAAGAAAAGCTAACCACGGACGCGTTTCGGGCTGTTGGCCCTCATCAGCGTGGTGCAAGCTGTACCTCAACGACCAGAAAATTGGTCATTCAGGCATCCTGAAAAATCATGAAAAGGGTAGTTAAGGCCAGAATTGCGTGAGAACGCGACAGAATGTGAAAAAAAAAATAGTACAAATGTGATATTGTACTGGTATAAGGTGCATAAATTAAGAAAAAGGCATCTCCTTATCATGCAACTGAAAGTTGCTGATGGCTTGCGCCATCTATCGGAATAAATATCAACTATTCTCGTTGATTTTTAATTATTCCAGAATTGGCCAAATACCCATTCTTGATTAATCATTATTATTATTATGCACCTTATCCCAGTACAATATCACATTTGTACTATTATTCCACATTGTGTAGCGTACTCACGCAATTCTGGCCTTAACTACCCGTTTCATGATTTTTCAGAATGCCTGAATGACTAATTTTCTGGTCGTTGAGGTACAGCTTGCACCACGCTGATAAGAGCCAACAGCCCGAAACGCGTCCGTGGTTAGCTTTTCTTGATTAATCAAGAATGGGTATTTGGCCAATTCTGAAATAATTAAAAATCAACGAGAATAGTTTATATTTATTCCGATAGATGGCGCAAGCCATCAGCAACTTTCAGTTGCACAATAAGGAGATGCCTTTTTCTTAATATATATAATTATCTTTTTTCAAATACTGCAGACTGTGTACTTTTGCATGTATTGACAAGATGTTAATAAAATTATTTTAATTGTCAAATTGTCTAATAAAATCTTCGCAATCTGCCAAAGAGGTGTTTAGCTGGTAAAGTGGCTAGGCCAAATCTATGGTCAAAATATTTTTATTTACATGAGAGTTGCTAAAACTGTTATTTAATTTTACATCTTGGTGTTCATTCTCTCATGTAAATAAAATTCTTAAACTTCAATTTCTTCAATTCTTAAACTGAAATTTGAAAAGGAAGATAAATGGTAGATATTTTGTGCTATAAGGTGTTCCATTAATACAACATTTTCTTCGATTTAGCGATATTTTTTGAGCCAATGATTATCGATAAATCGAATTATTACAAAATTTTATAAATATATATTTCAATGCTTAATTAAAAAGGCATATCTTGGATCAAAATATCATTTATTTTACCAATATTTCAGTTGGCTGAACGCCAACTTTATCAAAGTGTTATAACACATACTTTAAAATGTTATAACACCTTGATAAAGGTTGGCGTTCAGCCAACTGAAATATTGGTAAAATAAATGATATTTTGATCCAATATATGCCTTTTTAATTAAAGATTTATTAATGGATTGCTCTACTTTCAAAATATTTCAATGTATGTTACACAATAATAAAAACTGTAATCGTTGGTACAAAAAATACATATTTATTTGTCAAACACAAAAATATGCTACAATAATAAAGGATCTGGAACAATAATCCACATCTAGTAACATCAATAGGAAGGGAAAACTTGGAAAATAAGGCTGGACAAGATTTCATAAAAATAGACTCCTCTATAAAGAAATAAAAAGGTACAAATAATAAAAATAAAATTCATCAAATGTGGATAAAGCCATCAACAATGGATAAAATATTTAAGTATACGTCTGGCTGTAACATAAACTTCTGCAACAACAGGTGGAAGACACAAAAGTTTTTGCTTAAACAGATTGTCTAGAATAGAAGAAAGAACCAAGTAATCAGACGATGTCAGAAATTTGGTTAAGATGAGGTTTTATGAAATATTTTATAATTGAATTTGACCATGAACATTATCAATGATTTTTAAAATTCATACATAAAAATAATTAATAAATATGAATAAAATATATAATTTTTAATTGGAATATATACATATATAATTTTTTTTAAATAACATTTAAAATTTACAAATATTACTCTCAGATATCATAATAATAAAAGAAAAATATAATTAAAATATAATATACACCACATATATATA
>CP092880.1:24570408-24588174 GCA_030710605.1 Cordylochernes scorpioides
ATTATGTGTTCTGTAAATCGCAATTCCTCATCAAGTATCACACCTAGGTAATTTGGAGATCAAATTTTATCAATTATATGGTTGTTTATTAACACAAAGCAATAACGCGCCATCTATACATACAAAATAAAAGGATTTAAAAGCGCGAATGTTTCCTTTATACATAAAACAAACTTCTACTGTCCTTACTGCGATGAAAAAATATATTGGGAAGGCTTGGCTCATCAGTGGTGAACCCTCCCAGCGGTTTTGCCAATTTAATCCACCAGACCGCTTCTCAGAGCTATAATACTGTATTGGATCATTCTGCTTTTATATGCTACCCTGAAGGATGGAATCTTAGAAATGGTTTTCAAGTAACTATGGACATAAGCTTATAGGACAGTAGCATTACATTTAAATATTATTTATTATTTTGCATGTATAGATGGCGCGTTATTGCTTTGTGTTAATTTATGCCTAACTGTCCTTGTCTTTATAGTTTGCTGAAGAGCATTGCTCGAAGCAAATATTTAAATGTAATGCTACTGTCCTATAAGCTTATGTCCATAGTTTACTTGAAGACCATTTCTAAGATTCCATCCTGCAGTGTAGCATATAAAAGCAGAATGATCCAATACAGTATTAGAGCTCTGAGAAGCGGTCTGGTGGATTAAATTGGCGAAACCGCTGGGAGGGTTCACCACTGATGAGTCAAGCCTTCCCAATATATTTTTCATCGCAGTAAGGACAGTAGAAGTTTGTTTTATGTATAAAGGAAACATTCGCGCTTTTAAATCCTTTTATTTTGTATGGTTGTTTATGCTTATTTTGGAATTTTTCCAATTCATGCCTTTTTTCCTGTCAGTGAAGGAGACCTATAGGTTTGTGTTTATTGGGTTTATTGCCATTTTGAGTTTCATTGCCCACTTCTCCAGTCCTCTCATTGATGTGTTCAGTATTTTTCTGATATTTCTATACTGCTACTTGTGTGCCATATGGCTATATAATCTGCATAACAGGCATCTTTTGTGTCTTCAGTGAGGATGGATGTTGTTAAGGTTGTGTCGTAATTAGATGTACAACAACTCAAACTTGACCATGACTCTTTTTTTAGCTCTTATTCTTTTCGTTTGGCCAACAAAAATGTTCAATTTATATACACATATATTCTTACATAATGAGACTTTAAAGAATGCAAATATTCTTCATCTATTTACATACACAACACATCTCCCCCCTTAATAATACTCCAGTCGGTCTAGGGGTTCCTGGCTCTCTGAGGTCTAGGACTGCGGACGGGAATTTGCACAGTGGTAGGCTCCGGTTTAGGAGTGCAAGAGGGCACGTGCACAGCAACAGGCCCTGGTTTAGGAATGGAAGAGGGTAGGTGCACAGAAGCAGTCTCCTCCTTGTTTCCTGATGTAACCTCTGGAACCCCCTCTTCACTTTATTTCTGACTTCCACATACAGGCTTCTCTCCTGATGTTCGAGGAAGTATCAAATTTCTTGTCTCCACTTGTTTCTTTCTCACAGGTCGCAATTGATTGATATGCCTCTTATACACGAGGCCCTCGCAACTTATAAGGTAGTGACGGTAGCTCAATAATTTCAAAATGGTACCTTTTTACCGTTTAGGTCCAGTTGCATAGTTGCGGAAATAAACCTCGCAACCTGTATTAAACTGCTCGTGCCTTCTTACGGCCTCATGAAATACCTCTCGCGGATTTTCCATCTTGGTATTAAATTCGAGAATCTTGATCTTAAACTTCTCTTCATTAGCAGTTCCGCGGAGAAATTCCTTTATTACAGTTTGGGGGAATGCTCTATGAGCAAATAGGAATCTCTTCGTAGATTCGTCTCTAAATCATCCTTCCCATTATTCTTTCTCAAAAGGTTTTTAAACTCTCTTACATATCTCTCAGCTAAACCATTTGTACTAGGATTATAAGGAATGGTCTTAGTGTGCCGTATACCATTCATTTTGGTAAATTGCTCGAATTCACCGGAGACAAACTGTCTTTGGTTATCTGTAACCAAAAATTAGGGTAATCCAAATCTGGCAAAAAAATCTCTAAGATGATTTATAATCGTTTTGCTGGTAATATATTTGATGATAAAAATTTCTATCCACTTTGAGTATGCGTCCACGAGAACCAAAAACATTCTTCCCATGAAAGGACCCGCTAGATCAAGATGAAGTCGATGCCACGGTTTTTCGGGCCAAGTCCATTCCGAGATGGTAGCCGGGGGCATGCTTGCCGATTCTTGGCATACTCTGCATTCTCTAGTTAACTCCTCGATGTTACTGTCTATGACTGGCCACCAGAAAATACCGTCTGGCAATCATCTTCATTTTAACTATCCCCATGTGTATTTCATGCAAGTCATTTAAAATTAAAGATCTTAATTTTTGGGGAATTACCACTCTTTCACGCCATTGAAAACAATTAAACTCCAAACTTAATTCCTCATTGATATTATAATGAGGAGCTAGTGGGTTTTCTCTCGGTACCCTTGTGAATTTCCAGTTGCCTTCTCTAACATTCCTTAATACTATAGACAGTATTTTATCTTGGGGCGTCTCATATGCCACCTCCATAAAAGAGAACGGTACCTCATTCAACTTCCTGAGAAGAAGTACCTGGTTTTCATCAAGAGACTCCCTGACACTCGATTCTAAAGGAAGACGTGACAATGTGTCAACATTGGAATTATCACTAGTTTTCGAAATTCCACAGCATATTTAAATGCAGCTAATTTTAAGGACCATCTTTTAATTCTGGATGGTGCACATATGGGAATTGGTCTATGAGGTGAAAATATATGAATTAAGGGTCGGTTGTCTGTGACCAATACAAATTTTCGTCCCAGTAAGTATTGTCTGAATTTCTCAACGCCAAAAGGTATGCTCAACGCTTTCTTTTCTAGTCGAGAGAAACGTTTTTCCGCTTCAGTTAATGTTCTAGAAGCAAAAGCTATAGGGCATTCTTCCTTTCTATCATTTCTATGACTCAGAAAGGAATAATATCATGACTAGGTTGGCAGGCACCACGTGGGGCTGTAGTGCTGACACTCTACGCACGACTGCCCTCGCCTTAGTATACTCAGTTGCGGAGTACTGCGCCCCTGTGTGGGAAAGAAGCTCCCATACAGACAGCATAGATGCTCAACTTAACCAAACTATGAGATTAATAACGGGAAACATGAGACCTACCCCTATAGACTGGCTCCCATATCTCTCTAACATAGCACCTCCTGACCTCAGAAGAAAGAAGTCTACCTCCAACCTTCTCAGTAAAATTAAAGCTAACACTAAGCTTCCAATCAACACTGTTCTCGAAATTCCTCCCCCAACTCGACTAATATCAAGGAATCCTGCATGGGTGGCCGATGAAAATGTAGATCTTAAAGAAGAGTGGAGAAACCGATGGAGCAATCTTGCCATCGCCAACAAAGACCTGGTGGAGGATCCTAACACCAAACCTCCCGGCTACAACCTACCTAGGAGGACCTGGTCAACCCTCAATAGAATCAGGACCTCTACTGGTAGATGCAACTACCTACTAAATAAGTGGAACATGAGTCCAGACCAGAACTGCGACTGTGGACAAATACAAACAATGCACCATATCCTAAGGGACTGTCCTCGAAGATTCTTCCAGGGAACACTTGGGGATATCCACCGGTGCACAGAGGAGGCCCTGGAGTGGATTCGTCACCTCGACATTCCACTCTAGAGAAACTTGCCAACATTGTTGTATTGTGCTGTAAAAAACAATATCATACGCAATAATATATGACTCAGAATTACGCCTAGTCCATAGTCCATTAATAATGATTTACATTTTCTAAATACTCGTAACATTCGATATTCTTTCGTCCAATTCCATCTACAATTTTTATTCAAAAGTTGATAGAATAACGCTAAAATTTTTGCTATATTCTTTATAAATCTATAATAATAAATTAAGAGTCCTATGAAAGATCTTGATTGCGAAACATTCTTTAGGTTCAGGGGCGCCTCTAAAACTGCTTTAATTTTATTTTCTAAGGGATGCAGTCCATATTTATCCATTTTAAACCCTAAATATTCCATCGATTTCTTTTATAAATTTACATTTATATCTGTTTAACTTTAAACCTTTTTTAGCAATCATCTAAACACTAGATCCAACTTTTGTTCATGATCTTCAAAGTCTTTTCCTGCAACCAAAATATCATCTATGTAGCAGGCCACACCTGGCAAATCAGCAACTAGACCTTCCATAATCCTCTGAAATTTATTTGGTGCTACCGCTACGTCATATGGTAGTCTTTTATAAGAAAACAACCTCTTTGTTGTGTTTATATCAACAACAGCTTTGGCTTCTTCCAATAACATTACTTGTAAGTAAGCCTGTGATAGGTCTAGAGTCGAAAGTACGGTGCTTGTAGATAATTTTGAAAATATCTCGTCGATCGATGGAATGGGATACCTATCTAATTCTATTGCTTTATTAGCTGTACATCTATAATCACCACATATACTTACACTACCATCCTTTTTTAATACTGGTACTATTGGAGCGGTCCAATATGCATGTGAACTATAGGTTATAAAATGCAAGAATTCACTAAACGATCAATTTCATTCTCTACTTTGTTTTTTAGAGAGAAAGGTAAACTTCTGGCCTTACAAAACACAGGAGTCACATCCTTTTTAAAATTAAAATTTATTTTAACATCCTTAAGAGACAGCCCAAATCTTTGTTAAACAAATCTGCATATCTATCAATAAAACTATTTCTATTAGATTCATTATTTAAATTTTTAATGCTAAACAATCTAGAATAATCAAGTTTTAACTGTTTAAGCCATTCTCTTTCTAAAAAAATCACCTGGATTTTTCATTTACAACTATTAATCGTAAATATTGGTTGGCCTCTTTTACAAAAACATTTCTTTGCCCTATAAATCTCTATTGATTTACCACAAAATGATTTTAATCTTAAATTTGTTGGAAATAATTTTTTACCTTGCCAATAAATCTTATAAATATCTTTAGGTATTAACGTAACTGCACTTCCTGTATCTATTGTAAAGCACAAAGAATAATCATCTACTGTTAAATTTATTGTGGCATCAGTTTCGCCCTGTACAGAATTTATAGAGTCCTCTTGTACAAATTTACATCACCACATTTTTTTACTAGCTTTGCAGACCCTACTTTAATGATCCAGTTTTTTGATTTGATTTGATTTGAGATCAATGTGATTTTATATGAAGCAAATGATTAGCAAGATTATGCCTTTCATTAAATGTACACCTATTTGCTGCATAAATGATTATCATCCCCCACCGCTTTTTTTCTGAGTCTATTATTTTATTTGTTAAATGGTACCTTCAGAAAAAAAAGCACTACTTCAGAAATATTTATTTTGTTATTTTTAGTGCATTTTAAATAAAATATTTTTTTAAAAAGTGTTTTTATTTTTAATATCAAGACCTGACCTTTTATATATATTGAAAACACCAAATAAGTATTTAATAGCCGTTCAAATGAGCATTTTAGATGGCAGAGCGCCATCGAGTGGAACAAAAATCAACAAAAAATTGATTTAGTTTGTTCCAAAGATATTTGGCTAACCCAATTTCTTGATAAGTCAACAACGTGGCTCTCGTCAGCGTGATGCGGACTGTACCTCTACCACTATAAATTTAGTCCCAGAGGCTTCCTGAAATTAGGAAATGGGTATGTTTTTCATATGTACACCTGGCCATTTGAAAAAAATCTTATTTTTCGCATGAAAAGTGTATTTACGCAAACTTGGCTTTAAATACCCTTTTTTTTCATTCCTCAGGAGGCCTTCTAGACAAATTTTAATCATAGAGGTGCAGTCTGCCCCACGCTGACGAGGGCAAACAGTCGGAAACGCGTATGAGGTTGACAATTTCTTGATTTATCAAGAAATTGGGCTGGCCAAATATCTTTGGAACGAGCTAAATCAACGTTTAGTTTATTTTTGTCCCACTAGATGGCACTCTACCTTCTAAATTGCTCATGTGAGCGGTCAGAAAATAACAATTTTGTTTTTAATATCAACACCTGACCATTTTTCTATTTTCTTATTTTTTCAATGAAAAGCGTATTAACGCAAACATGCCTTTCTCGATTATTCAAGAAATTGGGTCTACCAAATATCTTCGGAAAGAGCTAAATCAATGTTTAGTTTATTTTTGTTCCACTAGTTGGCGTCTGACATCTAAAATGCTCATGTGTGTGATCAAGAAATGGCAATTTTGTTTTTAATATCAACACCTGACCTTTTTTAATATATATATTTCAAACAAACAGAATCGAGTCTAAAATTATTGTTTCTCAAGAGGAAAAAAAAATGATTGTAAAAATATTTAAAGCAATTTTCGATGTTGAAAAGGATTTATATTCCAATGAGAACCATTAAGAATCAAGTATTAAACGTTTATTTTCATAGCCATTGCTTCAATTACTTTAATCTCAATTTTTCGAATGAATTAATATTTTTCAGAGAAAATTCAGAGAAATAATCAGTATTTTTCTTTTTTTTATATAGATATTGATATTTTAATATATCACATTATTTTATTTTTTATTTTTGATATTATTAAGTTTATAATCACGAACTTTAAGTTCATTATCAATTTTCAGGACATAATTATTATATTTTGGTTATAAAATTATTTATATTTGATTACATTTCCACATAATTTTTAAATTATAATAAATAAATCGCTCTATAAGAATCTCGTTTCCAACGGTCCAACAATGTGCCAGTCAGTTGGGAAGTGAGGTAGAAGGCGGGTCTGCTTTGAGACTCTGTCCGAATTTATGTTTCCTCAGATATTGAGGCTTTCCCCTCCCCTGACTCTTTGAGATGGAGTCCATAGCATCGGCAGACCAGTTCCTGGCAGGGCCTGGACCATCAGCTCGGCTGAGAGCGAGTTGGATGCTCTGGTTGTGCCAGAAGAGTGGAATAGGGCTTCTACGGGAGGCGAAGCGCCACTATAAACAAAGGCTAACGCGCTGAGCAGGTACCTCCTGGGTGGCATGGAAACCCTTTGCGAAAAAATTCATGACCTGGTCTGGTGATGCATGGACTCCTTGAGATAAAAAAAAGATGATTTTATTAACACATCTCAATAATAGATGTCACTAACCATCACAACTTTTCACTTAGACTTTTTGGGCAATTTTTGTCTTGTTTTACAACATTAGACCTCAATGATTCGAAAACGGGCGTTTATTTCAAACAAGGATTATGCACTCATTCCTGTCAATAGAACACTGCACTAGATAGAGATCATGCGTTTGATTATATAATACTCTATATAGTAGATAAGTTAATTTTACAGATAATCTTGTTGATATATTAAATAATGATTATTAAAGATTTTTATATTTAAAATTGTAATTAAGAACACACACATGTTATTGAAATGAATAAGGGCGGCAGTAAAAGGAGTTTGAAGTGATCTCTTTAAGGCGACATCTAAAGAAGGAAGATATCAGTAAACAATAAACTAATGGGATGTTTTCTGTGAGAGGAATATTGTTCACAATGGAGGATCCCTTGAAGTTTGAGCCAAGACCAGATAGTATTGACAGCAGGACGTCACGAGGATACAAATCAATGTTGAAGGAAAGCTCTCTAGTTGACAGGTGCTTCCACATGTCTGGAAGCTTGCCTAGCCTGGGCGTGGACAGTACAGAGCTGAACGTTTTGTGGGGGTTTACGATGTTTCTTCACTGACTGTACAGTTCAGGATGGAAAGTTGAATCTAGCGAGGCTGTGATAGTCAAAGCAGAAGGTTTCTTTCAAAGTATTCTTCTCATATAGAAGTTGAGTGCAAATTATTTCAATTTAATTAGTATATTGCAAAAATGCTAGCTGCATCCATATACAAAACGAATGTAGTTATTTCGGGCCATCCGCACTTTGGAAAGACAAAAGCATTTGTGCCTATGCAACAATAAAGTGCATATAGAGCGAGACCGAAAATATGGTGAGTATAGAGTAAATAAAGAATCAGCATTCAATAATAATAAAATGTAAATTCGAAACTATTATAGACGCGTATGATTCTTTTAAAAATAAAACAATTCTATAATTTATTTTTAAAAGAATCATACGAGTTATGAATCAAAATAGTTTCAAATTTTCATAACAGATGGCGCGCTAATGCATCATAAAATAATAAAATGTGCTCTCGGTAGATTCCAACTATATTTCCAAATGTGGCAACAAGACGCGATATTTAAACGCACATTCGCGAATTAACTCACTTCTGAAGAGATTTGCGCTTATATTCCTTAGATATATTCTCTAATTTTTCCTTCGCATGTACGACACAGCATTCTAGAGTGTTTTCACTATATTATATGGAAATAATATCCCTTCCCACAATACCTAACGTAAAGCCAGCAAAACTCTGTAAGTATATGATACTTCTAGGAATAAAGAGCTTTCTGATAATAGCAAAAATCTGTAATTTGTTAATTGTTCTAATAAAAGATTCAATTTGATATTTGCGAAAGAGCGGTTGCTCGAAGCATATTATATATTAATAACTGTATGTATTTTTACTGTCCTCAAATCTTATGTTCATAGTTCATCTAAAATACCCATTCCAAGAGTCTAACATCAGTATCACTATAAAAGTAAACCAAAAATGAAATATAACAGCGGTATGGTAGATTAAACTGGCGAAACAGCTGGGAGGGTTCACCACTGATGAACCAGGCCCTCCATTAATTTTTCCATTGCAGTAAGGGCAGTAGAAATTGTTTATTTTTTTAAAAGAATCATACGCGTCTATAATAGTTTCGAATTTTCATAATTTGATTATTTATTTGAACGCCTACCAAGACTAGACAATCGTACACATCATAATTTTACGGGAGGTAGATATTCAAGAAAAGAAGAACCTCTTTGGTTTTGAAAAATAATCTAAAACGTTGTTTCATCATATCTTACAAGAAGGCACAAATTAAAGATACTGTTGGAATATTACAGAGTAACAATGGCTATAGATGAGACTGAGGTTGAAAAGGAACTTGTATATATATACTGTTTTATGGTTTTTGTTGTTTTTTCATGTAGACATATATACCGAAATTTGTTTTGTATAATTGCTTTTAATAATAAATAATATGTAAAGTTAAATTGGTTAAGGATTCATCCTTCTTACTTACTTTAATAGCAAACAGATACCACATTATTATTGACGAGAGCCACAGTCTTGAAACCTTGGAATACAGATTGTTGGCTATGTACCTGAATTTTACAAAGGTAGTGTTTCATCTGATGTTCTTAACAGAGATAGGAGGGTGAACAAGAAACCATGTATTTTTAAAAGGGAGTAGTATCTATTTTTCACGTTGTTCGTTGTTCCAAAATCACTTTATTAGGTACCGCTCAAAAAGAGCAACCTAATTTATGATAATTGCAACAATGAATAATATGTGAAGGTTATTCACATATTAAACAAAATGTTAACGAGGGATACAATCCCGGTTCATGACTGTCGGGAATCGAGGGTGTTACCCACTCGTCCACCGACTCTTTATTATTTTTCACACAAATTAAAATTGGTATATAAAATTTTTTATATTATGTATTTATATATTATTAAAATATATATTATATTTATAGTATTATTGTCGCTACATTGAATTAAATCCAAATATGTATTCACTCAAAAAAATCGGTTTTACTTTAGTTCACTTTTAAATTAGGTAATGAGAATTCGAAACTATTATTGACGCGTATGATTATTTTAAGAATTAAAAATTTTTCTACTGCCCTTACTGTAATGAAAAATTAATGGGAGGACCTGGCTCATCAGTGGTAAACCCTTTCAGCGGTTTCGCCAGTTTAATCTACCTTACCGCTGTAATATTGCATTTTTCGAGCAAAATTCCACCCATCAATGTAGCATATATAAGCAGAATCATTCAATACAGTATTAGAGTTCTAAGAAGAGGTCTGGTAGGTTAAACTGGCGAAACCGCTGAATGGGTTCACTACTGATGAGCCAAGCCCTCCCAATATTTTTCATCACAGTAAGGACAGTAGAAGTTTGATATGTGTGAAAGAAACATTCGTGTCTAAATGTTTTCATTTTATATATCTAGATGGCGCGTTATTGCTGTATATCAAAACCGGGGATATTCCCTAGTCTAGTATATATTTTAAAATTTTATTTTTCTTGTATTCGTTTTTCTTGTTTGCATCTTTCTTGTTTCTTTCCAACTCTATAAACAGTAATTATTGTATAAAGCAATAACGCACCATCTGTATATAATGAATGAAGACATTAAGACGCGAATGTTTCTTTTTACAAATATTGTTTGCGGAAGAGCATTGCTCGATGCGAATATTTGAATATAATTCTACTATTATAAAACCTTATGTCCATAGTTTGCTTAAATACCATTTATAAGATTCCACCCTTCAGTGTAGCATATATAAGCAGAATGATCTAATACAGTATTAGAGCTCTAAAGAAGAGGTCTGGTAGATTAAATTGGTGAAACCGCTGGGATGGTTCACCACTGATAAACCAAGCCCTCCCAATATTTTTTCATCGCAGTAACGACATTAGAAGTTTGATTTATTTGTGAAAAAAAAAAACATTCGCTTCTAAGTAACTATTATATTAAATCGTTTTTTTTTTCAACTTTATAATTTCTAAATTCAAAATGCAAACTTAATATATTGCAAATAGTGATGTTCTTTGGCGCAGTTATTCTTTGTTGGGATATCGCGTCTGATTTGATATTCGTAAAAAAATAAATAAATAAAAAATGAAACTAGATTCAAAATTAGCGCGCATTTAAATTATATTTGAAAATGGAGATATCTTTTCACGCTTTTTATTTTTATAATTGTAACGTTGCCTATTTAAAAACAACGGTAGAATATTTATTGATATGAATATAATTAAATTTGCACAATAGGAACAAGGAATTGAATGAAAATAAGAATTGCACAAATTTTAACTATAGAAATATATTTTGTTTACTAAAACATTGTACATGTAAACTTGAACTTAACTAATTCCTATTTGAGTGATTTTGTTGAGGATAGGACGATGATAGGAGAAATATGAAATGAAAGGAAGTGTTTGTGCTGTAATGTGTCTTGCGAAAGTCAAGTCGATAGTTGTTCCTTTTAACGTAGTTGACTTAGAAACGTTTGATACGCAATCAAGATTATACGTATTTTTCATGAAATTAAGAAACGAGTTGTCAGGCTTTACGTTTTTGTTAAAATCACCACACAGAAGAATCGGTATACTAGAATCAATTTGCACGAACGGTGGCACGTACTGGCTGTTGTGAATGTACGGACCGAGTCCTTGCCATAGTAACATTCCAATATCCTGCATACTAGCTCCTGGATGAATATATACAGCACCGAGTATAAACTTGAAGCTAGTATTAGCGGCGAAGCAAGTAACTTCAGTCATGCACATGTCACCCTTGGTTTTAATGACACGAGTTACGTCTGTAATCGCAACTTGGAACACTTCCGCCGTTGATGTCGATGATAATTTACGATAGATCGCCACTCCACCAGCCGCGTTGGTATCTGAGTTAGGTCGATTATTTTCCCTGGATACGCACTCATAACCCTTGATTGGAGTTGGTTCACAAGTGTCGCGCATCCACGTTTCAGTCAATACTAAATAGTCTGATCGTGGTATCACTGTATCTGTTTCAATGTCCGCGGCATGGGCACTTAAACTTTGACAGTTGATGTTCGTTACAATAAGTTGTCCAGCGTCGGTTGCGTCGTCACAGAATTTTACGGCTTGTTTGGTAATTATGTCTAGAGTGTGTCCACGAAGTCGTAAGTATTCATTGCGAATATCTCGAGTAGTCTGTGAGTCGTTTCCATCTCGGCCATGTTTGAAAACCAATGGAGAGTCCTTTTCTGTTATGATGTACAATCCGTCGATACTTGTGACGCGGCTCATGGCTACATATACCAATTGCTGTGGTTGTTTTGAGGAGTACTTGTAAACAATTGTAGTAAACGTCCCACCCTGGGCCTTGTGGATCGTAATTGCACAAGCAGGCACGCAAGGAAATTGTTTTCGCTTGCACTTCACTGTTTTACACAGTTGTAAACAATTGTAGTAAACCTCCCACCCTGGGCCTTGTGGATCGTAATTGCACAAGCAGGCATGATTGAATGGATTCATGATTCATGATTGAATGGATGAATTTTTAATTTTAAAGAATCAATTTGAAAATGAAAACACTTATTCAGATCGAAGGTTCAAATTTTTGCTAAATAAATTTGAAATTAAATAAAATTTGTAATTGTAAATGATGAAGTTGAAAATTAAAACATTTACTTATATTAGATGTTAAAATTCTTGCTCAACACAGTTTAAATAAAGTTTTCTTATATCTGCCACTTTTTCTTAATATTTGTAATTTTAAATAATCAATTCGAAAATCAAAACATTTATTCAGATCGAAGGTTCAAATTTTTGCTAAATAAATTTGAAACTATTTAAAATTTGTAAAATAATAATTAATTAATTAATTAATTTTAAACTAATAATTTACTTAACACTATCAACATTTATCAATAGTATGTGACATAACCTATAAACTCAGTTTCTCAACTTTTGTGTCAATCTAACAATTAATCAATCAATCATAGTTTACGATAATGAAATATCAGTGTACAATTATTTACCTTTATTGTTGTAGTTGTTGTAAATGACGAATCTAAGCACTCCACATTTTCACTACAGACACAGCTGACGATACTTTAACCACACGTGTGAACTTGTATTATGACGCTTTCTTGTTTTTCCAACGCCAAGAACGTTCGAGAAAGACAAAGACAGAGACAAGCATGCGCCGATTCAATGCGCCTAATTCTCTAGCGCTGCGCGCGCAGCTGCGCGCGCAGCACTCGTTCGGTGACTCATCGTAACGTTACCGGGCGTTACACTTTTTCATAAGTGACTCCCAGCCGCAACCTAATTTAAGACGTTGTCACGTCAATAAGGGATACTTACAATACTTTGTGTTCCTTTATTTTACTCGATTACAACAAGGTTAATTAAAATATATATATATATATAAACAAAACAAACTTATGCAAAATTACCAAAAGAAAAGTACAGTGTTGCCGACTGTTCAACCATAAAGAAAAATTAAAGAATAATCAAATATTTTACACAAATAAACACAAAGCATCTTAAAATAATAATAATAATATTGAAACTATTTTTTTATCAAAATCAATTTACCTTATTTCAAATAATTTCTGTTTAACTATCGTTTGCAATAAAATGATGAATACGTTTTTCAACTTATTCACAGAAGTACAAATCTATTTTGATAGCTTTGTAAGTAAAGAACATAATTTTTATAATATTGTCGCGAAATTTGTTTAGAGAGTCAATAGCTACCTATAAATTATTTGAAAAAGAAAGAATAAATAAAATTAATGTAAAGAGTTTCTTTCAATTTTGATTTCACAAACTTGCGAGAAATTTTCTGCTCTTCTACGGGCAAATATTTTAATGTACAATATAAGTTTTTGTATAAAGATAATATTTATATTGTACATAGAAGTATTTGCCCGTTGAAGAGCAGAAATTTTGCTCGAAAGCTTGCGAAATCAAAATTAGGTAAAAAAAAAAATATATTTTAATAGTTTGATGTTATGTAAAATTTGTAACTGGAAATACAGTAGAACCTCCCTGTAAAGGACACTTAATTGCAGAACCAAAGTGTCTTTTAGGGAGAAGTGTCCTCTTACCGAAGAGTTACTAAATAGTAAAATTATAATTTTGACAATGAAAACTCTCCTTTTAGAGAGATGTCCTCTAGCATGAGTGTCCTCTCATGGAGGTTCTACTGTATTTTTTATTTAGATTGTTGTGAGGAAGACAACATTCATTTCATGCCTTAATAATAACTCTTGCTAAAATAGCTCTGTGTACCTCTATTATTTAATTAAGACAATATTAATTATATTACTAATATTTTTTTTTCTATTAAGATAAAGGTCACTTCTCCCATCAAATAAACGTCAAAGCTAAACGTCATATATTGACCGTCGCCGCAAACCAGCGGCCTCGGTTCGGTGACAAAGCCACAACACCAGCTTTGGCAAACTGAGAAGCGTCCACCTGGAAACTATGGTTTCGGGCTAAAGGCCCTCGTCAGTCTAGGGAGAACTTTATTCCATGCGATCCACAAGGGATCTAATGAAATCTGGCTACTGGCCCTGCAGCGTCCTGTCATCCGAGAGGTGTTCTCCATCATCGGCCGGACCTGCAGTCCTGGATCTTTCCAGTTGATCTCGAGGACCACGCCATCTCCTCAGCGGCGAAGTACGCCATCTACGTTTTCTTCGTAGATCACGAAATACGTAGTGTCGCTGGAGACCTGCTGGCGATTATCCACCAAACTCTGCAGCGCTGGAAGAGGCGCCATGTTCATTGTACATAGTATGATACATATATATAATTATATTTTTAAAATAGTGCAGACTGTGCACTTTTGTATGTATTGACAAGATGCCAATAAAATTATTTCAATTGTCAAATTGTCTAATGGAATCTTCACAATCTGCCAAAGAGGTGTTTAGCTGGTAAAGTGGCTAGGCCAAATCTATGGCCAAACTATTTTTATTTGATTGAGAGTTGCTAAAACTGTTATTTAATTTTACATCTTGGTGTTCATTCTCTCGTTCAATTCTTAAACTGAAATTTTAAAAGAAAGGTAAATGGTCAATATTTTGTGCTATAAGGTGTTCCATTAATACAACATTTTTCTTCGATTTAGCGATATTTTTTGAGCCAATGATTATCGATAAATCGAATTATTACAAAATTTTATAAATATATATTTCAATGCTTAATTAAAAAGGCATATATTGGATCAAAATATCATTTTTTAAACCAATATTTCAGTTGGCTGAATGCCAACCTTTATCAAGGTGTTATAACACACACTTTAAAATGTTATAGCGCCTTGATAAAGTTGGCATTCAGCCAACTGAAATATTGGTAAAATAAATGATATTTGGATCCAATATATGCCTTTTTAATTAAAGATTTATTTATTGATTGCTCTATTTTCAAAATATTTCAATGTATGTTACACAATAATAAAAAACTGTAATCGTTGGTACAAAAAATACATATTTATTTGTCAAACACAAAAATATGCTACAATAATAAAGGATCTGGAACAATAATCCACATCTAGTCAACATCAATAGGAAGGGAAAACTTGGAAAATAAGGCTGGACAAGATTTCATAAAAATAGACTCCTCTATAAAGAAATAAAAAGGTACAAATAATAAAAATAAAATTCATCAAATGTGGATAAAGCCATCAACAATGGATAAAATATTTAAGTATACGTCTGGCTGTAACATAAACTTCTGCAACAACAGGTGGAAGACACAAAAGTTTTTGCTTAAACAGATTGTCTAGAATAGAAGAAAGAACCAAGTAATCAGACGATGTCAGAAATTTGGTTAAGATGAGGTTTTATGAAATATTTTATAATTGAATTTGACCATGAACATTTTATCAATGATTTTTAAAATTCATACATAAAAATAATACATAAATATGAATAAAATATATAATTTTAAATTGAAATATATACATATATAATTTTTAAAAATAAGATTTAAAATTTACAAATATTTTTCTCAGATATCATAATAATAAAAGAAAAAATATATTTAAAATATAATATACACCACATATATATAAATCACAAGACAATATTAAAATATTTTATTTTTACATTCGACACAAATATTTTTAGCGCCTCATCACTAACCAAACTTCAATTATTCTGAAATGGTTCATAGAAGAGAGAGAGTGTGAGACATATATAGAGAGATACACATAGACAAAATAACATTTAAAATGATCAAGAAAATAATAAACATACAAAAAAACGACAAATATATTCACATTTCATAGAAAAATAAGAATTTAGGTTTGTCCGTCACTTTTTTTCGACCGTGACTTTGGTCCGATCGAATAAAATGAGGGGGCTTCTTACAAAGGCACCTCACACAACAACTAGTTGATCCCAAATCTCGTAAACCATGCCAGATGATAAAGAAATCCCAAGATCTCACTAAAATCTGAGACGTCTAGCATATCAAAAGTGTTGAGCTGGATTGGTGATTTTTGAAGGCTTGGCAGTGGTTTATCACATACTCCTAGAGTACTACACCTCCCACTCGTCGAATTCGTAGGAATTAGATTTTAGAAAAGTATAAAAAAATAAGAGCTATACCTCAACATACGGAATTTTCCTGTTTGTATAAAATTAAAAATTTCTATAAAAATGTTGGTATAAACACTGATTTTTTCTTTCCTTCCTATAATTTTAGTTATATAAAATGATATACGTGATATATATATAAATTTAGCCAAAAAGAAATCTATATATAGGATTATATAAAATTAAAGCCTATTTTTAGTCTTATGTTTTAAATATATATCTTTTTAACGTTTTTAAAATAAATTTAATTGAAATTAATTCGCTTAAGGCAGTTAATTTATTCTGCTAACCTATTAAAAAAAGCTATTTATATATGGCTGTGCGCAAGCAACTACTTGGCAATTTGTTAAAGCTCTGTTGGTTGTTTAGTCAATTTTGACTTTCCAAAAACAAGAAAAATATAATTTATATAAGCTAAGCTGTATAGTTTTTAATCAATGGTTTATGGTAAAACATCGGTGTTTTCAAAGGATATTATTTCACAGGTCCGTAAAAAATTTTGAAAATTATGTTTGATTAGGTTAATTCAAATTTTTGATGGTTTTACATATAAAAATATTGTTGAAGCATTAAAAAAAATTCCTTACTAGAGGCATAGACTATTGAAATGGATGGTAACTCTGGTAAATAGCTATTTTTAAAAATCGTCTTGTTTTTACGATCTTAAAAAAAATTCTATAATTATGTTAACTGGAGAAATTGACCAATATTATTTTCAGCACATCTAAACTTAATATAACCGTTATATATAAATATATTATTTGAATTTATAAACCTATCAATTTTATATTTCTTTTAGAAATTTATTTATAATATAATTTATTTGAATGTCTTTATTATATTAATAAAATAATATTTTTTCCCAGAGAGAGAGAGAGAGAGAATCTGGAATAATATAATATTCTAAATCAACATATTTTCAAAATCAAAATATTTTTATAAAAGTATTAAATACGTTTTGTTTTAAATGTTTAAGCATAATTAAAAATTTGTAAATAAATTTTGGCACACAAACATATTTAAATATATATATATCATGATATATTTTGAACAAATACATATTGTGAAATATTTTAAATTTTATGCCACTTAAATTGAAATGAAATTTATATATATACCTATTTAAATTAATTCCAATGTATATACGAAGAGGAATAAAGTTTCAACTTACTTTAAAAAAATATTATTCACAAATTCTTTCGAATTTTGTAAATTCAAGAGATATATTTAGAAACTTGAAAATATAAGTTAAAATGTAATGCGAGTTGTTAAAAATATATATTTAATACTTTTACAAAACAGACAATTTTTGGATACGTAATAAATAGATAATTTAGATTTTGCAGCTATTTTATCTTAATTCAATAACTTCTCTCAAAACCTATATTTACCCTTTTTTTAATCAATAAAAATGATTTCTTATAAAGTCTTCAAATCTCATTTTAAATATTGATTATTTTAGTATATTTCT
>CP092880.1:24588274-24680438 GCA_030710605.1 Cordylochernes scorpioides
AATCACAAGACAATATTAAAATATTTTATTTTTACATTCGACACAAATATTTTTAGCGCCTCATCACTAACCAAACTTCAATTATTCTGAAATGGTTCATAGAAGAGAGAGAGTGTGAGACATATATAGAGAGATACACATAGACAAAATAACATTTAAAATGATCAAGAAAATAATAAACATACAAAAAAACGACAAATATATTCACATTTCATAGAAAAATAAGAATTTAGGTTTGTCCGTCACTTTTTTTCGACCGTGACTTTGGTCCGATCGAATAAAATGAGGGGGCTTCTTACAAAGGCACCTCACACAACAACTAGTTGATCCCAAATCTCGTAAACCATGCCAGATGATAAAGAAATCCCAAGATCTCACTAAAATCTGAGACGTCTAGCATATCAAAAGTGTTGAGCTGGATTGGTGATTTTTGAAGGCTTGGCAGTGGTTTATCACATACTCCTAGAGTACTACACCTCCCACTCGTCGAATTCGTAGGAATTAGATTTTAGAAAAGTATAAAAAAATAAGAGCTATACCTCAACATACGGAATTTTCCTGTTTGTATAAAATTAAAAATTTCTATAAAAATGTTGGTATAAACACTGATTTTTTCTTTCCCTCCTATAATTTTAGTTATATAAAATGATATACGTGATATATATATAAATTTAGCCAAAAAAAGAAATCTATATATAGGATTATATAAAATTAAAGCCTATTTTTAGTCTTATGTTTTAAATATATATCTTTTAACGTTTTTAAAAATAAATTTAATTGAAATTAATTCGCTTAAGGCAGTTAATTTATTCTGCTAACCTATTAAAAAAAAAGCTATTTATATATGGCTGTGCGCAAGCAACTACTTGGCAATTTGTTAAAGCTCTGTTGGTTGTTTAGTCAATTTTGACTTTCCAAAAACAAGAAAAATATAATTTATATAAGCTAAGCTGTATAGTTTTTAATCAATGGTTTATGGTAAAACATCGGTGTTTTCAAAGGATATTATTTCACAGGTCCGTAAAAAATTTTGAAAAATTATGTTTGATTAGGTTAATTCAAATTTTTGATGGTCTTACATATAAAAATATTGTTGAAGCATTTAAAAAAATTCCTTACTAGAGGCATAGACTATTGAAATGGATGGTAACTCTGGTAAATAGCTATTTTAAAAAACCGTCTTGTTTTTACGATCTTAAAAAAATTCTATAATTATGTTAACTGGAGAAATTGACCAATATTATTTTCAGCACATCTAAACTTAATATAACCGTTATATATAAATATATTATTTGAATTTATAAACCTATCAATTTTATATTTCTTTTAGAAATTTATTTATAATATAATTTATTTAAATGTGTCTTTATTATATTAATAAAATAATATTTTTTCCCAGAGAGAGAGAGAGAGAGAATCTGGAATAATATAATATTCTAAATCAACATATTTTCAAAATCAAAATATTTTTATAAAAGTATTAAATACGTTTTGTTTTAAATGTTTAAGCATAATTAAAATTTTGTAAATAAATTTTGGCACACAAACCTATTTAAAATATATCATGATATATTTTGAACAAATACATATTGTGAAATATTTTAAATTTTATGCCACCTTAAATTGAAATGAAATTTATATATATATACCTATTTAAATTAATTCTAACGTATATACAAAGAGGAATCAAGTTTCAACTTACTTTAAAAAAAATATTATTCACAAATTCTTTCGAATTTTGTAAATTCAAGAGATATATTTCGAAACTTGAAAATATAAGTTAAAATGTAATGCGAGTTGTTAAAAATATATATTTAATACTTTTACAAAACAGACAATTTTTGGATACGTAATAAATAGATAATTTAGATTTTGCAGCTATTTTATCTTAATTCAATAACTTCTCTCAAAACCTATTTACCCTTTTTTTAATCAATAAAAATGATTTCTTATAAAGTCTTCAAATCTCATTTTAAATATTGATTATTTTAGTATATTTCTATATTTTAAGCATTTTTTCGGCTATATAAAAATAATTTTTCTAAAGAACCATTTTTTAATTATATTTAAAACTATCGTATTTTCATTTTAAATGCTTATAAAATTAAAGGACCTTTATATTCTATTCCACTTATATATTTTCTTATAATATAATAATATTGGCCATTTCAGTTTCAACAGTGCACTTATAAAAGTCTCTAGCATTGTAATAATTCCTATAAAAATTAAAAATAAATATGTTTGCTTTGTTTCTTAAATAAAAAATAAAACATGAGCAAGAGGCGCGCGTCCCAATTGTTTTACAAAATTCTTATACAGAAAGAACTTATCAGAAATTTGCATAAGAGTTGAATGCAGAGCGTAGTCTCTAAAGCTTTCTCCTTTCACGTTTGATTATGAATGGTCAAAAATATTTAAAATATTTTTTTGATGTTCATAGAGAATATTTTATATATTTCATCACGAGTTTCATTCCTTTACACTTTTGTATAATTGATTGCAAAGTATATTCATATACTCTTTAAATCATATAACCTGATTATATTTGATATATATATATATTTATATTAACGAATAATAAAATTATTTTATAACATATATTTTACTAATATATACTCTATTTGCATATATAGAGGGAGATATATATATATATATTTATACATGTATACCTCAGCTTTAGAGAATGCACCCTGCATTTGTCTCAGGGTGATATTCCTTGGCACTGAAGCACCAGCAAGCCAAAGCAAAGCCTATGGACCATATTTACAGTACGGGATTGTAAGATTTGGCGAGTGAATTTACTCAGAATTCTGAGTATGATCCAATAGGGAGGAGGCATCCCTTTACTCGCTGTGCCCAGATTTGTCGCTCGGATCCAGGAAGAGAGATATTTGACCTTGGACCATATGGAAGAGAAAGGTAGGTTTCAATCCTCAGTTCTGGAATCCGATGGAAGAGTTTAGGACTCCACTTCTGTCTGAAAGATAAGAGCAGTTGACCTAGATGTTTTGCACAACCCAGTTTTATCTGGAAGAAGCGAAAGTTATCAGCATGGATGTGGAATAAACAAACAAAGATCACTGCTATTCATTCTCTCCTTGATAGACTCTCTGAAGAGAGATATAACTGGGTTGAAAGAAGCAGAATAGATCAATGGTCAGATCTCTGACTGAAATGGAAGAAAGTCAACCTCCTTCCAACACCGTTCAGAATGATGGATGCTCTTTCAAATCCTCTTTTCAGATTTCCTGGTGATGGCATGTGAAAGATACACTCAGCCCGGGTGTAGATGCGTCAATGCCAGGCGGTACTGCTCTTCCGTCAGTTCCCCCCGGAACTCTTGAAGATGGGCCGCCTGCAGCCGGTACATCCCTGTGTCTCGCTGGTACATCAACGTCTCCAGAACCCTCTCATTGCTGATCGTCTTAGAACGTAGAACCACCTGGACACACCACAGTGGTACGTTGTGGTACTAATATTCATTTTCAGGTAACTATACGCCATCTATACACAAGGAAAAACTAAATGACTCAAATATTTCTTTTATAAATATATAACATCAGCCAAGTTCGTGGAGTGGGTTCTTGTTTCTAAGCTGTTATGAGCAGCGCAATAAGGTTGAAAATACCTAGACTCTAAAGACAATGATCCCAGGACATTAGAAACGCACCGTGATAAGGTCGTGGGGAGGGATGTTGTAGAGGTTTAGGTCCCGTGTCAGTCGGCTCATCGTCCTCTGGAGCTCTTCGCGATCTGAAAAATCATGGGTTATCTCTTACATTCTCTCATGCAAGAGTGGGGATAAAGGCATGTTGGCTAAGAAGAAAGAGATTAAGTCAAAAATAAAGAAGCAATACGTAAGGCATTCCTTTTAAAGAGTAACCAAAGATCTAAAGGTTTTTCTGTTTTATTGGGCGATTAGAGCAATGTGTCTCCTTGATTTATCAGTTCTATAGGTTTGCAGAAAGGTTAAGAATATCGTTGAAAGAGATATAGAGATAGATGACTAGAAGACACACAGAGGATGTTATGTATCACCACCAAAACGGTATAGAGCTAATTACCTGTTTATTTATTGGTAATCTTACCATTGGTTTCTTTCTCGAACTACTGGACCAGTTTAAATACGATGAGCTGTCTTAATAAAATGTATTTGTTGTTGTATAACGTAAGATACGAACAAACCTCATTGCCGTATCAGGTAAAGCCGGAATGGATAAGAGATTTACAGCAAGTCTCATTTCTAAAGTATATTGAAGAAATACATTCGAATTTATTTTTGTATATCATTATATTATTTTATATAAAGCAATAAAGCGCCATCTATATATAGCAAATGAAAATATTTAGACGCGAATGTTTCTTTCCACATACTCGTATATCAAAATTTTACTATCCTGGGAGGGCTTGGCTCGTGGACAGTAGAAGTTTGATATATGTGTAATAGAAACATTCGCGTATAAATGTTTTAATTTTATATGTATAGATGGCGCTTTATTGCTTTGTATTAATTTATGCTTAACTGGCCTTGTCCTTATTGTTTGAGGAAGAGCATTGCTCGATGCAAATATTATATGCAATTCTACTGTCTAAAAAGCTTATGTCCATAGTTTTCTTAAATACCATTTCTAAGAATCCACCCTTCAGTGAAGCATATATAAGCAGAATAATCCAATACAGTATTAGAGCTCTAAAAATCGGTCTGGTAGATTAAATTGGCAAAACCGCTGGGAAGGTTCATCACTGATGGGCCAAGCCCTCCCTTTTCCATCGCAGTAAGGACAGTAGAAGTTTGATATACAGGGTGATCCAAAAGTCCCGCACAACTTTAAAAATTAATAACTCCGCGAATATTTGCGTTAGAGCAATGCGGTAAACACCATTGTGTTCAGGATGCAATGGGATTTTTTATAGCAAATAATTAAAAATTCGAAATTGATTTTAGTTACAAATTTATTAGCTAGATGGCGCTCTACCAGAATCAGAGATTCAGCGGCCAAATTGTTTGATAAATTGAAAAATATAACTGAACGACACGTATTTTTTCTTTTTGAATACCAGGAAAGAACCCTAATAATATCAAATGATAAATTAATAAAACACCATTTCGCCAAAAGTTAGAAGAATTGGTTAACTATTTTTAAATACAATCTGAGATATCTAAAATAGGTATATGCAAATTTAAACATGTAGCAAAAAATATTTATATTTTAAATGGAGGTTTGTGAAATAAATTGAATGTTTGAAAATAACTACTGATATCAATACACGATTTTTGAAATGTTAATATAGTACCAAAAATTATGATGGCACTACTAATAGGAATTCGTGCTATAAGGGATGTATAGTTTCTTGACTAATTGTCGACACTTGACTATTTAACTGGATATTTGTCATGATCCAAAAATAAAATATAGAGGGGAGTGACAAAATATATTTGTCGTACTTTATTCCAAATATCCTATGGGTTTGTCAAATGTTATCATTGTTTATTATACTGTACATAATTTTGAAAATGTATCCCCTCAAAAAAATCATTTTTAAATCGACCTTTTGCGTTGAAACGTGGGAGTAAAATCATTTTGTTTTTTTTTTGCGCAAAATATCTAAAGTTGGGGGGGGGGGGGGGGGGGGGAGATACAGAGATTATTCCTTATGCTATTTCTTCTAATGAGCGAAAAGCGATAAACTAAACATAAGGGGTAAAATTGTGTATACCAGTGTTATTCGAGAAGTTATAACACTTTGGCCTGCACGACATAATATAAGATGTGGGCAAATGACAAACAAAAAAATTACTGTTTACAGAAAAAAAAAGAGTCAAGATGTGAGGACAGCATTTATTATTACCATAACCCAAAACAAAGAGCTGCAAAATATAACACATGAGGTAACTGCCTTCTCTCTTGTATTAGGTCACAATCCTTGCTCAATGTGGCGCCCTTCATTCTCAAACACCGCCTGCAGACGATAGATGACAGAATGGTCACAATTAAATAGTTGAAATTTATAAAACGTGCCATCTGATAGAAGCCTTCAACATGGCCAATGTGGTAGGCCGGCATCGATAAAAACGCGACTTAATGTACCGCCATAACCGAAATTGTAAGGCGTCAAGTCTGGTGATAATGGAGGCCACTGGTATATAAAGTGACGACTTATCAACGAATTCCACCGAACGTATCCTTCAGCAATTGTTTGGCACCGCGGAATATATGAGGAGGTCCTCCATCTTGCATGAATGTTATTTCGCTTAGTGCTTGTCTGTCCTGCAATATGGGAATAACCTTTTCTCTCAAAAGTTGAACATAACGTTCACCAGTTACAAAAGCGGTTTTAAAAGTTCTTCCATTGATTTTTTCAAAGGAAAATGGCCCAATAATAAAAGAAGAAGTGAACCCACACAAAACTGTAACTCTGTGCTGATGAAGTGGTATTTCTGTAAAAATCCTAGGGTTTTCTGTTGCCAAAATGAGGCAGTTTTGAATGTTAAATTCTCCCTTTAGATAAAAGTGAGCATCATCTGTTTTTAGAACATTTGACAGCCAGTTTTCATCAATATCAATTTGCCGGAAACCCCATGCAGCGAATTCTTGACGCTTCTCAAAATCGCTGACTTTCAACTCGTGAAAACTTTGAATTTTGTTAGGATATTTTTATAGAAAAATTCTAAATGTGTGTTCTCTCCAAACCGTTCCATACGAAATCCCCGTTGGGCGAGAAACTTGTCTAGCACTTACTTCTCCATACGTGGATAACGTTTCAATAGCTTCAGCATTCTGCAAAACCGTAACAGCCACTGACTTGCATGTCGATGGTCTTCCACTCCGAGGTTTTGCTTCCAGAGATCTAGTTTTCTCAAAACTTTTAATCAATCGCTTTAGAGAGTAGCAACTCATTGGTCCTTTACCGCTGACTACCGCTATCTCCAGTAATGCTACCGCGTCCGGGGTAACCGCCGCGTCAGGAGCTGCAGCTCGAGCTCATGATGAGAAATCTACTACGAGGACACAATTCAATCTACTACAACTCAATATAAATGGTACCCAGAAGAAAATAAAGAGCTGACTTGTCTTCTCTGTGACAACAATGTACATATTAATTGTCCTCAGGAGACAAAATTGAATCAAAATCTGAGATTCAATATCAAAGATTATACAACACTACGAATGGACAGACCGGGAAAATTCGGAGGAGGACTTGCCGTTTTGATTAAAACTCTAGAAATAAAATTTAAGGAAATCGCCTATAATCAGAGTAAGCCTAGAGAAAGCACGACAGAAGCTCAGGCAATAGAAATCTATCTTACAGATAAGACAATTCCAATCATAAATGTTTATCACCACGATAATACTAGCATCAATACAGGCCTGATAGAGACATTAAGTGAAGCGTCTTCGGATATCGCAATCATACTTGGTGATTTTAACGCCGAAAGACCAACTTGGGGATCACCTGTCCAGGATAACAAAGGTCAGCAGGTTGAGGACATGCTAACCGACCTCGACCTTACGCCGTTAAATAACGAAAAGAAAACCTATCTATCCAAGTCCACAGGCACAGAATCCGCAATAGACATCACAGCGATAAATTACAACATCGCACCCACAACACAATGGAAAATTCTGAAAAGTGCAATCAGTGACCACAGACCAATTTTATCAACACTAAAATTCAAAATTGAGAATTTCCAACAGAATAAAAGAACACTGGAAAACAATTTACAGAAAAGCTTGAAGAACTGTGCAACGAAGAATTAAATCACAGAACGATTGACAAAAAATTGGAAAAATTCTCTTTGAACATATCCAAAGCTGCAAAAGTATCGATACCTAGAGGTAGATGTAAAGACCTGTGAATACTTTACTGGAAGGACCACAATATCGAGGCAATGATTGCAGAGAGAGACAATAAAAATGAACTTCTTAAACCAAATAAAACAGAAGAAATCATAATGGAACTCATTGAAATTAGTCACAAAATAGAACAAGAAATTTGGATATTCAAACAAGAAAAATGGGCAGAATTCTGCGAAAAAATGGATCCAAAAAAAGGAAAGCCATCACTGGAATATAATTAGTGTTATAAAACAATCAAAACCAACACTACTCCTCCAATACTCTAACCGATATGAACAGCGAGAACGAACAAACAGATGGCTGACATAATTGCTGAATATCTTTCAAGCACTTCCAGACTCATCTATACGAATGAAGGCAGGACTCTAAAATATAATATAAACAAGTTAGTTAAACAAGCAAGAAATTACCATCAACAAGATATTTACTCGAGAGACTTCACACTGAATGAGCTTAATTCATCAATAGGAAAGTTAAATCCAAGATGTCACCTGGAGATGCTCTAATCTTTGGTCAAATGATTAAACACTTTGGAGACGAAGCTAAAAATCAACTCCTACGAATACTGAACATTTCATGGCAAACTGGTAAACTACCAAAGAATTGGAAGATATCAATTATAGTGCCAATACTGAAACCAAACAAAGATGCTAAGGATTGCAAGAACTATCGGCCAATTGCTCTTACCAGCATACTTTGTAAAATAACAGAATGAATTATCTACTCTAGGCTTATAGTCTGGCTCACTAACAAAATAAAATAAACTTCTACCAAACTGCCTAAAGATCCAGACACTGTACAACTGATAAACTGTTCTACTTCTGTCAATCAATAATAGATTTCTAGGAAAAACCGCCAAAGAAGACAACGGCCGTATTCCTGGATATGACCTCAGCTTTTGATCGAGTGTAGAAATTATTTGAAAGGCTGCACAACATCGGAGTAAGAGGAAAAACCTTAATCTGGATTGCAGACTTCTTAAGGGGAAGAAGGATAAAGGTTCGGGTCAATGGAACATTTTCCAAGGACCGAAGAACATGGGCTGGTGTACTTCAGGGATCTGTGCTTAGTCCTCTACTCTTCACGCTATATATTAACTGTTGTTTATGTAAATAGATGTAAATTATTTGTATTATTTAAAGCCTCATTATGTAAAAATATATGTATATATAAATTGGACATTTGTTGTTGGCCATGGTCAAGTTTGAGCTCGTGTACGTCTAATTACGACACAACAAAAGTGGCGACGAGGATGCGCGATTTACAGAGCCAGTAAAAAGCTGAGGAAAACGGCGTCTATGCAAGTATAACAAATACATCTTTTAAACTATCTGGATCAAAAAAACAAAGGAGTAGAAAAGATCGGCATGACAAGTTCAAAGTTAATAGTACCTTTTAGATGCTATAGCCCAGTGGAGGACACTTCGATCTTTTTGTACAAATATTTGAGGCTTTCTTTTTGGCATCTGAAGGAGGAGATTAAAGTGCTGATATTTACCTCGCTACCTGAAACTTTGAAGCAGGGAAACGACATTTTCTTCCTGGTCTAATGAAAGATCAACCCTTGATACTATCATTCAAAGAATTGAGCTGCATTTGGATCCAAAGAAGAAAATGATACCACAGAGATGCAGATTTTTAAAGAGAATTCAACAGGAAGGAGAATAAATTTCGGAATATCTTAGAGAATTGAAACATTTAGCAATAAATTGTAATTTCGGCGATATGCTGGGAACCATGATGCGAGACCGTTTTGTGGCTGGAATCAAGTTGGAAAGCCTGCAAAAGAAGCTACTACAAGAAAACGACGATGTCACTCTGGATAAAGTTTTGCAGTGGCGATCTCGTTCGAACTGGCGGAGATAAATACAAGAGATGTACAGCTAATAAAGCAATAGAATTAGGTATCCCATTCCATCGATCGATGAGATCTTTTCAAAATTATCTACAAGCATCTTACTTTCGACTCTAGGACTATCACAGGCTTACTTACAAGTAATGTTAGCGGAAGAAGCCAAAGCTGTTGTTAATATAAACACAACAAAGAGGTTGTTTTCTTATAAAAGACTACCATATGACGTAGCGGTAGCACCAAATAAATTTCAGAGGAATAAGGAAGGTCTATTTGCTGATTTGCCAGGTGTGGCCTGCTACATAGATGATATTTTGGTTGCAGGAAAAGACTTTGAAGATCATGAACAAAAGTTGGATCTAGTGTTCAGATGATTGCTAGAAAAAGGTTTAAAGTTAAACAGATATAAATGTAAATTTAAAAAGAAATCGGTGGAATATTTAGGGTTTAAAATGGATAACTATCCCTTAGAAAATAAAATTAAAGCAGTGATAGAGGCGCCTGAACCTAAAGAATGTTTCGCAATTAAGATCTTTCATATGATTCTTAATTTATTATTATAGATTCATAAAGAATATAGCAAACATTTTAGCGCTATTCTATCAACTTTTGAATAAAAATTGTATAGATGGAATTGGACGAAAGAATATCGAATGTTATTTAAAAAATGTAAATCATTTTTAATGGACTATGAACTAGGCGTAATTCTGAGTCATAGAAATGGTAGAAAGGAAGAATGCCCTATAGCTTTTGCTTCTAGAACATTAACTGAAGTGGAAAAACGTTTCTCTCAACTAGAAAAGAAAGCGTTGAGCATAACTTTTGGCGTTGAGAAATTCAGACAATACTTACTGGAACAAAAATTTGTATTGGTCACAGACAACCGACCCTTAATTCATATATTTTCACCTCATAAACCAATTCCCATATGTGCATCATCCAGAATTGAAAGATGGTCCTTAAAATTAGTTGCATTTAATTATACTGTGGAATTTCGAAAAACTAGTGATAAATCCAATGTTGACGCATTGTCACGTCTCCCTTTAGAATCGAGTGTCAGGGAGTCTCTTGATGAAGACCAGGTACTTCTCAGGAAGTTGAATGAGGTACCGTTCTCTTTTATGGAGGTGGCATATGAGACGCCCCAAGATAAAATACTGTCTATAGTATCAAGGAATGTTAGAGAAGGCAACTGGAAATTCACAAGGGTACCGAGGGAAAACCCACTAGCTCCTCATTATAAGATCAATGAGGAATTAAGTTTGGAGTTTGGTTGTCTTCAATGGCGTGAAAGAGTGGTAATTCCCCAAAAATTAAGATCTTTAATTTTAAATCACTTGCATGAAATACACATGGGGATTGTTAAGATGAAGATGATTGCCAGACGGTATTTTCTGGTGGCCAGGCATAGACAGTTACATCGAGGAGTTAACTAGAGAATGTAGAGTATGCCAAGAATCGGCAAGCATGCACCCGGCTACCATCTCGGAATGGACTTGGCCCGAAAAACCGTGGCATCGAATTCATCTTGATCTAGCGAGTCCGTTCATGGGAAGAATGTTTTTGGTTCTCGTGGACGCATACACAAAGTGGATAGAAATTTTTATCATCAAAGATATTACCAGCAAAACGATTATAAATAATCTTAGAGAAATTTTGCCAGATTTGGATTGCCCTAAATTTTGGTTACAGATAACGGAAGACGGTTTGTCTCCGGTGAATTCGAGCAATTTACCAAAATGAATGGTATACGGCACACTAAGACCAGTCCGAATAATCCTAGTATAAATGGTTTAGCTGAGAGATATGTAAGAGAGTTTAAAAACCTTTTGAGAAAGAATAATGGGAAGGATGATTTAGAGACGAATCTACAAATATTCCTATTTGCTCATAGAACATTCCCCCAAACTGTAATAAAGGAATTCCCCCGCGGAACTGCTAATGAAGAGAAGTTTAAGATCAAGATTCTCGAATTTAATACCAAGATGGGAAATCCGCGAGAGGTATTTCATGAGGCCGTAAGAAGGCAGGAGCAGTTTACTACAGGTTGCGAGGTTTATTTCCGCAACTATGCAACTGGACCTAAACGGTAAAAAGGTACCATTTTGAAATTATTGAGCTACCGTCACTACCTTATAAGTTGCGAGGGCATCGTGTATAAGAGGCATATCAATCAATTGCGACCTGTGAGAAAGAAACAAGTGTAGACAAGAAATTTGATACTTCCTCGAACATCAGGAGAGAAGCCTGTAGGTGGAAGTCAGAAATAAAGTGAAGAGGAGGTTCTAGAATTACATCAGGAAACAAGGAGGAGACTTCTTCTGTGCGCGTACCCTCTTGCACTCCTAAACCGGAGCCTGCCGCTGTGCAAGTGCCCGTCCGCAGTCCTCGACCTCAGAGAGCCAGGAAACTTCCAGACCGACTGGAGTATTATTAAGGGGTGGAGATGTGTTGTGTATGTAAATAGATGAAGATTATTTGCATTCTTTAAAGTCTCATTATGTAAGAATATATGTGAATATAAATTGGACATTTTTTGTTGGCCAAACGAAAAGAATAAGAGCTAAAAAAAAGAGTCATGGTCAAGTTTGAGTTGTTGTACATCTAATTACGACACAACCTTAACAACATCCATCCTCACTGAAGACACAAAAGTTGCCTGTTATGCAGATTATATAGCCATATGGCACACAAGTAGCACTATAGAAATATCAGAAAAATACTGAACACATCAATGAGAGGACTGGAGAAGTGGGCAATGAAACTCAAAATGACAATAAACCCAATAAACACAAACCTATAGGTCTACTTCACTGACAGGAAAAAAGGCATGAATTTAACTCCAAAATAAGCATAAACAACCATATAATTGATAAAATATGATCTCCAAATTACCTAGGTGTGATACTTGATGAGGAATTGCGATTTACAGAACACATAATTAGCACCTCAAATAGAGCTACCAGAAACCTAAACATTCTGAGAAGGCTATGTGGAACAAATTGGGGAGCAAAACCCAAAATTCTCAGAACAACATATATCACCTTAATAAGGCCAATAATGGAATATGCAACACCTGTTTGGGCTCCCTCAAGTTCATCACTAAAAAGAAGACTAGACAGTGTTCAAGCAAAAGCGGCCAAATTAATCACTGGTTCTGTTTAAAATACCAACAATTAGAAAATTCAGAGAGAATGTGGTCTAAATTAAAAACAATAAAATTCACCAATAGCTTAAAAACTAAAGAAACCGAACACATATCCCATAGAACCTATTTAAACTGGACACAAAAAGAAAGGCTCAAAAGATCTTCAACACTTCAGTACGACAACAATATTAGAAAGAGCATAAATATGAAACATAATGAATTTCAAATTCGAGAATAACCAATATTTCCTACCCCATTGCCATCAAATGTAATGATCAATCTTAACCTAAATGAACCTTGCAATAAAAAAAAAAGAGAACGAAAACATACTTAAAAAGAAAGGACTTGACACAATTGGTTTATGCGATCAGATAAATTATTTAACGGCATATTCAGATGGATCATTAGACCTTACCATAAGTAATGGAGGGGCTGGAATTAACATAATACTGCAAGATGGAACATACATCAAAATCAAAGAAGGAGCAAGAAAGATTTCGTCAAACTTCACTTGTGAACTGACAGCTATCTGGAAAGCTCTTGATGTATGCCTTAACCAACCATCCCTGCATCAAGCAGAAGGAATTATAATATACCGTACAACGACTTCATATCTGATCTAGAAGCAATTCAGAAGAGCAATACTATAATCACACAAAAAATACATTCGTTACTCACTCAACTGATATCATTGGAGAATAACTGCATTCTACAATCGATACCTGCCAGTGTTAGGATCGGGGGTAATGAAATGGCAGTTGAATTTGCAAAGGAAGCCAGAAAGTTGAGCCAAAGGAAAGAACAAATGTCATTATTTGACGCTAATGCTTTTGCAAGATACAAAATAATCTAACAAAAAATAAGAAAATATCAAAATGTGAAATAAACTCTGAGAGAAAAATGACAAAACTATAACAAGATTTAGAATAAAACATTATAAAGGATGACAATACATCCAGATGGCACAAGAACCTATAGAACATGCAACAACTGTCCGGGTGTGGAACTAACACCTATCCACATATTCTCATGCCCGCAGCTTCGCAGAAAATTGACATAGACCCAGAGCAGCTGCTTTACACACCCAAGATAGTGGTCAATGCTGCTGCTGCTGTGATAGAGATGCATGGAGACATCTGAGGCTCTTTATTGGACACGACAAAAACAACAACGGCATTCCAGAGTAAAATAAATCATCAGAGATAGATAAATATTTTTCAAATGAATTAAAATAAATATAATCGATACTGAGAGAGAGTTGAATTTAAAAAAATTAGAAAATTATTATTTTCGAAATTTAACTAGCCGAGAGGATTCCAGCAAACCCCATCAAAAATATCAGTTTTTTTTGCTACATGTTTAATTTGCATATACCTATTTTACATATCTCAGATTGTATTTAAAAATCGTTAACCATTTCTTCTAACTTTTGGCGAAATGGTGTTTTATTAATTTATCATTTGCTATTATTAGGGTTCTTTCCTGGTATTCAAAAAGTAAAAATACGTGTCGTTCAGTTATATTTTTCAATTTATCAAACAATTTGGCCGCTGAATCGCTGATTCTGGTAGAGCGCCATCTCTAGCGAATAAAGTTGTAACTAAAATCAATTTCGAATTTTTCATTATTTGCCATAAAAAAATCCCATTGCATCCTGAACACAATGGTGTTTACCGCATTGCTCTAGCGCAAATATTCGCGGAGTTATTAATTTTTAAAGTTGTGCGGGACTTTTGGATCACCCTGTATGTGTGCAAGAAGCATCCGCGTCTAAATGTTTTGATTTGATATACATTATTTTTTTGAAAATAGAGCAACCCATAAATAAATCTTTAATTAAAAAGGCATATTATGGATCAAAATGTGTGTGTGTGTGCCTTTTTAATTTAACATTATTTTATATAAATGTGACAATATCGTTGCGGAATTTCTTGTTGTTTGATTTGAATGGTGAGGATTGGTTGAAACGCAGTCGTTGAGTGGCAAGTGAAGCATACAGTTAGGAATAATCAGGACACGTGATGGGGTTTGAAAATAAAAGGCAACTGGGTTGGAAGAAAGAAAGCTTGAGAAGAGCGGAGCGGGTTTTGATTGTTAATTATCTGATCACATGGCGGTGATTGAACTTAGCTGTGGGATGAGCAGAGGGAGAGAGGTCTAGAGCAGATGTCACCTTGTTGGAAGCGAAATCACTACTGACAATTCTTGCTTTTCGATTTAACACCACGAGTTGTCTTCCTTCCCATTGGTCGAAGGATGGAACGTGTCCGTTTTTCTATTGGTTGACCTATTTAGGGGAGGCTTTCTAATTGGACTGGCGGCTTTCTTTGGTGTTAGTTACGCCCGGCCTAGTCAGGAAGTATCGGGTGTGTTCGACTCTATTTACTTCCGCGTTATCAAATACGTCCGGTCCTGTCCGGAAATATTGGGCGTCTCTCTACTAATATAACTTCTGCGGATACCAGATACGTCCGGGCTTGCCAGGAAGTATTGACTGTACAAGTTATTTATACTTGTGCCCGCTTTTAGCCTGCTTCCTATGTCTTGTTGCCACTTTCTTTCCTCCAGTTACCTTATCCTTTATTAAATCTTTGAAAATCATACATTGTACATGCATAGTGGGTCGGAGGTGCATACAATTATATACAAATTATGACAGATGCGCCCCCTACATGTGAAGAATTAAAGAAGGGGTTAGCCTGAGAGAATTCTGTAAAGTAAAAAATAATTTTGTGGGAAAATTAGTTGTGGGTATTGAGAGTCTATATACAAGCATTGGTGGTGATATAAGAGATAAAATAGAATGGTGTTGATGATATAGGTTGAGTGTAATTAATAGAAATCAAAAAATTTTTTAATTGTAAGAAATCAAAATGAATGCTATGGTACATAGTGGATTAAAAAGAAAAGAAAATGCGCCTAACTAATTTCTACTCGAAATTGGAGATAACAACGAGGGAGTTCTATTAGGGCTTTTGAGAAATCGAAAATAAAAATGAAAAGTTGGAAGAAATCAAAGTAAATGCTTGGTTGCATGTTGGAAAAAAAAAATGCTTTGATGCATGGTGAAAAAAAAAAGGAAAATGCCTAACCATATTCTTGCTCGAAATTGGAAATGGAAATCGAGGGAATTTTATTAGGTCTTTTGAGAAATCAAAAAATAAAAATAAAAATAAAAGTTGGAAGAAATCAAAGTGAATGCTTGATGCATGGTGAAAAAAAAAAATGAAAAATGCCTAACTAATTTTTGCTCGAATTTTGGGAAAAGAAAACGAGGAAATTTCATAAGGTGTTTTGAAGAAAACAAAGTAAAATAAAAAGTTGGAAGAAATCAAAAAATAATATAAAAGTTGGAAGACATCAAAGTAAATGTTTGGTTGCATGGTGAGAAAAAGGAAAAATGTTTTGTTGCATGGTGGAAAAAAGAAATAGAAAAAAAAGAATGTTTTTGTAAATCAAAATAAAATATAATATCCAATTTTAAAAGAAAACCAATGAGTTTTCGTTGATTTGAAACTATGATAATATAAACTAATTGGAGAAAAAAAATGATAATTAATGATTAAAAGTGATAATAAGTTGAATAAATTGATAAATTGATTAAATATTTAAATTTTAATTGAGAGAAAATAATGAAATGATTAATATGAACAATAAGGTGTATTGTTTTGAACCATTTTGTATCTACATGCCCTGATCTAAATGTTTTAATTGCTCAATTATGCCCTATAAATTTTTTAATTGCTCAATTATGCCCTATAAATTTTTAATTGCTCAATTATGCCCTATAAATTTTTGTCTTTGTGTGTGTTGTGGAAAATGTTAGAAGTCTGTTGTGTAAGAAATGTGTGTGCGTGTACCTTGTTTGATTTTCGAATGACAGTCGATTTGATTGACATTGTAAAAGTCGATGCGCAGGCTTGAATTGGAATCCAAAATCGGTGGCATAGAGAGGTTCCCAGTTGACCTCAATTTAGCTGCTGGTCGAGGGATGGTAATTAGAAACCGGACATGGAACGTGGGGGCAGCAAGACTTCCTCTCTATTTGCACGTAATTGGATCCGGAAGTGGGGGAACTACGTTTCCTGTCCGCCTAATTGATTTTGTGTGCTATTTGCATCTTGTTTTTGGAGTGTGACTTCTCCGACATTGGTTGGTCATCTTTCAGTTACTTCTATCTCCTCGGAGTTTATTTAGATTTTCTGCAAAAATTGTTCCTAAAATTATGAGAAGTTTTATAAATGCTTGTCCACAATGAAAAATTGCTTGTCCAAAATTAAAAACTGCCTCTTGTAGTTCGAAAATTTTATGAGCGGGCATGGTATAGATAAACAAATAATTAATGAATAAAATTGGGATACATTTGTATGGTAGAACTAACAAACAAAGGATGAAAATCAGATGAAAGATAGGGTATTGCCCCATGTTCCTCCATATTTTTGTAAATGGGGACTCTGAAATATTTGTTCGAATCTTATTAATTGTAGAATTTAAATGATTGGTAGGTTCGCAGTTCTCCTGTTTGATCGTTAATGGTTTTATTAGCGATATGTCGGTGGTAATTGATTTAGGTTGAGATGTGTGATCGTTTCTCTGACGTGGGTGGTGTAATTTTGGCATTGTTTGTGTTGTGTGTACGCTGTGCTTTATGTACGAATTTTGTTTTGCTTTGGGGCCTGTGTCAGTATTTTTACGTGAAGGTTGGTTGTATTCATCGATTCTTCTAGCGAATCGGCAGGTGGGGCAGGTTTTTACCTGTTTTGCGATGTCTTGTGTCATGTTCTGCCAATAATATTGTGACGAGATGAGTCTCGTCATCTTGGAGATGTTTGGATGGTGGTGTTGTGTGTGTACGGACTTAAGAAGTTTGGTTGTAAGTGAACTTGGGACTATAGTTTTAAGTACTCCTTTTCGGGAGACGGTGCGCAGTTTATTGTGATCCATAGTCACGCGAGATTTTCCCGGTGGAGAAGACTGTTGGCTCTTTATGAGTGGCGCATCTAGAAAGCCACAAAATGGGATACGAGTTACAACGCCCGTTTCATATTGTTGTACTCCATTTATGCTACGGACCTCATATTCGTATCTTGACAGTCTTAACCTCCATCGAAACAATCTGCCTGACGGGGCTTTGATCTCTTTCAACCACTGCAATGCAGGATGGTCAGAAAGTATTGTAAACTTTCTGCCCATTAGACAGGCGCGGAAGTTATCCACACTTTCCACAATGGCTAGGCATTGTAGTTCCAAGTCTGAATAATTTCGCTCGTGACCACGCAGAGAGCGGCTGAAATGTTGAACTGGGTATGTCTTCCCATCAGGGTAGACTTGTTTAAGAATGCCTGCAATGCCGAATGTTGAGGTGTTACAGTGCACCTGGCATGGCAGACCTTCTTGGTAAAGGTATAATGTGGGGTGTGTGGTAAGGCTTTCTTTCGGGTTAGTGAACGCTTTCTGGCATTCGTCACTCCAGACCCACATGACATCCTTTTTTAGAAGGTTGACAAGTGGCGTCCGCAAGCGGGCGTGGTCCGGAATGAACTCTTTATAGGCGTTCACAGCTTTTAGGAAAGATCGCAATGTTTTTCGATTGTGTGGTTGTTTGGTGGCGTGAATTTTTTCTATGTTTTGTGTAGACGGGATGATTGTATTATTCTTAACGGTTGTGCATGCGCTTGTTTGTCGTTGTCGTCTGTTGGCGCGCGTGTTGCGTTTGTTGGTTGTTGTCGTCTTTTGGCGTGCGTGTATGTTGTGAGGTACATTTGCGTGATTATGGCGTGGCGACGTATGGTCATGTGTGGATTTTGTGTGGTAAGTGGGTGAGCTGTGTCGGTGTACGGACACTTTTTTGGGCATTATTGGAATTGTAGGTTGAAGTCGTGGTGGCTTTATATGTTGTGGGCATGAAAAGTTGCGTGGTGTGAGATTAGAATGGTGGCATGTAAATATTTGGGGTTTGGGCAATGAATGCAGGCAAGGGTTTCCATGTGTGAAAGCTTTGTGTGCTGTACGAGCCCTTTGGGACAGGTTTTGGTCTAGCCCGTGCTTGCATTCATTTGGTACATGTTAGATACATGGTTAAAGGGGTAGGTAGGGTTAGATAAGAGTTCAAAGTCAATTCTTGACGCCATAGGGGGGTGCCTACCTTAGTCTCGAAAGGGCTGCTCGGCTGGGACGTCTTGGCTTGAGTTGGTTGGCTTGGGGCTCGGGACTGCTCGATGTCGGCATTCGCTGTGCCAGTGCCTCGCGCCGCAGAACTTGCAGTTGGACGGCGGAAGAGGTGCATTCCATGCACTTGGGCGTCGGGGTGTGCTGTGATACGGACCCGACATTGTGGGTGGTTGATCTTCTCTGAGTCGCGTTGTCGGTACACTGGGCCCGTGGATCCGCTGTACCAGTCGGAACCACTCTCCTAGGTTCTCGGGAGGCACTACGCGGACTAGGCGCTGGTCGTTGAATGGCAGTCCTTCTGTCAGCGTCTCGAGAATCACCTCCTGTGGAAGTCCTAGTTGCAATCCCATGGCGGTTTTCTCCCGGTAGTAGGTCTCTAGGTTGGCTTGCCCAGTAAGCTTCATGGCGAAATATTTCGCAAAGGACGCTTCGCTTGACTCAGGATAGAGATCTAGGAGGATTTGCCTCACCTGGAAATAGCTCCGGTCGGCCAGCCGAAGTTTCCTGAAGAGCTCCAGGGGTTGTCGCACCAGGTAGTTTGGTAGGCGGAGTAATTTTTCTTGTTCTCCCATGGATGCGTCTTCCATTTTTCGGTCGAACGCTTGGAAAAACTGTATCGCGCTATATGTTCCATCGAAAAGCGCGATTGTCGACTCAGCTCCATCAGAAATCTTTGTTCGGGTCAAGAGGGCCGACAGTTGGGTGACGAAGTCCGCTAGGGGCGCAGTTGTCTCGCGGCCGGTCATTTCCTGCCTTTCTCCTGCCTGTTCGTTCTCTCTCAATTGGCTGCCGTCTTCTCCTCTTTCTTTCGTAGGGTTGTCCGTTTTTACGCCTATGGGATCCTGATTAAATTCCATCTCTTTATCCTGTCGACTTATCCGTTCTGTGACAATATCGTTGCGGAATTTCTTGTTGTTTGATTTGAATGGTGAGGATTGGTTGAAACGCAGTCGTTGAGTGGCAAGTGAAGCATACAGTTAGGAATAATCAGGACACGTGATGGGGTTTGAAAATAAAAGGCAACTGGGTTGGAGGAAAGAAAGCTTGAGAAGAGCGGAGCGGGTTTTGATTGTTAATTATCTGATCACATGGCGGTGATTGAACTTAGCTGTGGGATGAGCAGAGGGAGAGAGGTCTAGAGCAGATGTCACCTTGTTGGAAGCGAAATCACTATTGACAATTCTTGCTTTTCGATTTAACACCACGAGTTGTCTTCCTTCCCATTGGTCGAAGGATGGAACGTGTCCGTTTTTCTATTGGTTGACCTATTTAGGGGAGGCTTTCTAATTGGACCGGCGGCTTTCTTTGGTGTTAGTTACGCCCGGCCTAGTCAGGAAGTATCGGGTTTGTTCGACTCTACTTACCTCCGCGTTATCAAATACGTCCGGTCCTGTCCGGAAATATTGGGCGTCTCTCTACTAATATAACTTCTGCGGATACCAGATACGTCCGGGCTTGCCAGGAAGTATTGACTGTACAAGTTATTTATACTTGTGCCCGCTTTTAGCCTGCTTCCTATGTCTTGTTGCCACTTTCTTTCCTCCAGTTACCTTATTCTTTATTAAATCTTTGAAAATCATACATTGTACATGCATAGTGGGTCGGGGGTGCATACAATTATATACAAATTATGACATAAATATTCGTCAGCGTGGAGTAGGCTGTACCACTGCGACCAAAAATATTTTTTGTCCCAGTGGCTTCTTGAGAAACCAAGAAATGGGTATTAATGGCCAAAATTGCGTAAATACGCTTGACACATGAAAAAAAAAACAATAGAAAAAAAAAAAGTTCAGGTGTTGATATTAAAAATAAAAAAGGCATATTCTGACCAGGAGCACATGTACTTTTCAGAAGGCAGAGCGCCATCTGGTGGAACAGAAATCAACTATTCATTGGTTTAGCCTGTTCCCTGATATTTGGCCGACCCAATTTCTTGATAAATAAAGAAAAGCCATCCACGAACTGTTGGCACTCGTCAGCGTGGAGTAGGCTGTACCACTGCGACCAAAAAGATTTTTGGTCCCAGTGGCTTCTTTAGAAACTAAGAAATGGGTATTAAAGGCCAAACTTGCGTAAATACGCTTAGCACTAAAAAAACAATAGAAAAAAAAAATAAAAAACAGCCTAAATCAATGAATATTATAAAGGACTGCGGCGTATGATTATAAAACAACACTTAAAGTTTCACCGCATAAGTTTCTTTTCCGTGAAAAATCAATATTTATTTCAAAGAGAAATATTTACTATTTCTAACTTTTTTGGATGAAGTATGAAAGGGTGAAAATATGAAGAGTAATGGCGAACGGAAAAATAAAAGTTCCCATCCCTGGACACTTTTATTTTGCCGTTCGCCATTACTCTTCATATTTTCACCCTTTCATACTTCATCCAAAAAAGTTAGAAATAGTAAATATTTCTCTTTGAAATAAATATTGATTTTTCACGGAAAAGAAACTTAGGCGGTGAAACTTTAAGTGTTGTTTTAAAATCAATGAATAGTTGAACACCATTACACCAGATGGCGCTCTGCCTTCTGAAAAGCACATGTGCTCATGGTCAGGATATGCCTTTTTATTTTTAATATATATATATAGATGGAAAATTTGCCGGGAGGAAATTAATCCATAGAAGCAATGGGCGTTTCTCCCATCAAAATAAACGTCAGAATCTGACGCTATCTATTGACCGTCGCCGCAACTAGCGGCCACGGGTCGGTGACAAAGCCACAACACCAACTTTGGCAAGCTGATAAGCGTCCACCTAGAGACCATGGTTTCGGGCTAATGGCCCTCGTCAGTCTAGGGCGGACTTTTTTCCATGAGATCCACACGGGATCTAATAGAATCCTCACAATCTACCAAAGAGGTGTTTTGCTGGCAATGTGGCTGGGCCAAATCTATATATTGTTGCGCTGGCGGCCTGATGTACTGGGAAGAAACATTCGTGAAGTCTTTTTAACGTTTAAATAATCTTTAATTAGAAAGTATAATAATTGAACGATAGGAAATTATAGTAAATAATTATACAAAGCTAAATGATGTAAAAATAATTATACATGAAATTAGAAATAAGTTTTAGAAAAGTTATCGTTAAGTCCACGGGAAAAGATGTAGCCAAAACAAAAAGGGTTCGAACAGTGCCACGTGAGCACCCGCCTCGAGCCGCGCTCCTCTCTCCTAACATTACTCCCCCTCTTGAAAAAGACTTGTCCTCAAGTCTGGTGATCTATATGGCTTCATTCTTGTCACATGTACTATTTGTCTCTTTTTCCTTTTTCCCTCTGCAGTTTCGATGACTTCGTAGTTTACTGGTGATGTTTGTCGCAGTATTTGGTAAGGACCGATGTATCTTCTTTGTAGTTTGTCCGCTCTTCCTACTTTCCTTATTGGTGTCCAAATCAGTACCAGATCATTGATGGCATATTTAACTTCTCTGTGAGTTTTATCATATAACTTTTTGGATTTATTCTGTCTGGCTATTGTTTTAGAGGTGGATATTTCTTTTGCATCTTCTATTATTTCTAATAGGTTCGATACATATTCGTCATAGTCTTTGTGCTTAGAGAACTCTGGCATATCAAAAGTCGAATCTAAGAAGGTCAATGGCTCTCGTCCGTGGATTAGGAAGTATGGTGAATAGCCGGTAGTATCCTGTATGGACGAGTTATAGGCGAAAGTTACGAATGGAAGTATCTCGTCCCAATTCTGATGTCTCTCGTCGATATACATGGCCATCATATCAGCGAGTGTACGGTTCATTCTCTCCGTTTGGCCGTTAGTCTGGGGATGATAACTCGTCGTTTTCTTATGGAGCGTATTGCATATCTTTAGAACTTCTTTGAATAGTTTGCTCAAGAAGCAACTACCCCGATCAGATATAACTGTTTTGGGTGCGCCGTGTCGTAATACCACCTTTTGCAAGAAAAAGTCTGCAATTTCTTCCGCCGTCCCGCGGGTTAATGCCGCTGTCTCGATATATCTGGAGTAATAGTCTGTGCATACCAGGATCCAACTATTTCCTCTTCCAGATTTCGGGAATCTCCCCATCAAATCTATTCCCATTTTCTCAAAAGGTCTTGAAGCTGGTGGAATCGGCTGCAACAGTCCTTGAGGCAATTGGGAAGGTGTCTTGCGAAACTGGCATTCAGGACAACTCGATACATATTCTTCCACAGTTTTAAGCATTGAGGGCCAGAAATATTTGCTCTTTAAACGATTGTAAGTTCTTTTAATGCCCATATGACCTGATGTTGGATGGTCGTGCATATTTTCTAAGAGCTCTTTCTGTTTGTTTTTCGGGACTATCAACAACCAAGGATCGCCAGTCACAGAAGGATTTTTCTTGAATAATTTCTCTTTAAATTTTGTGAAGTTCTCTCCATAGCTGTTTGGATTCTGATTTACCAAATTATCGATCTTTTTTATATAAGAATCATAATCATGTTCCTCATAATTAATTGTGGAAATAATTCTTTCCGGGATAGGACATCGTGACAATCCATCTGCATCTAGATGAGTTTTTCCAGACTTGTATTTAATGGCAAAATCATATTCTTGTAGTTCTAGTGACCACCTCGCTAATCGCCCTGCAGGGTTTTTCATTTTTGCCATCCAGCACAGACTATGGTGATCGGTATATATAGTGAATTTTCTTCCGTAAAGATATGGTCTAAATTTTTTAATCGCCCATATGATAGCTAGGCATTCTTTTTCTGTTGTAGAGTAGTTGGTTTCTGCTTTCTGTAATGTCCTGCTTGCATAAGAAATTGGACGCTCTTTAGTGTTTTCGTTTAAATGAACAAGCACTGCTCCAAGTCCTTGGTCGCTTGCGTCTGTGTGGAGGCCTATAGGCTTATTTGGATCGTAATGCGTTAATACTTCAGGAGAGATGAGTTTGTTTTTCAATGAATTAAATGACAACTCTTGTTCTTTACCCCATGCAAACGAATGGTTTTTGCGGGTCAAAATCTGTAAAGGCAATGCAACTTTTGAAAATTCTCTTATAAATCTTCTATAGTATGAACAAAGTCCAAGAAAAGCTCGGACATCTTTGACGGTTCTGGGCGTTGGAAATTTTCTTATACTTATAATTTTTTCTGGGTCTGGCGCGATTCCTTCATTTGAAACGACATGTCCCAAAATAAGAAGCTCGGTATATGCAAATCGGCATTTCGAGGCATTGAGTGTCAATCCTGCTGTTTTCAAACATTCTAAGATTGTCTTCAATCTGTTCAAATGGGAATGTAGATCTTCTGAGAATATGATGACGTCGTCGAGGTAACAGAGGCATATTTTCCACTTATGGGTTCTAAGAACAGTATCCATTAATCTCTCGAAAGTTGCTGGCCCGTTGCACAATCCAAAAGGTAGAACATTAAATTGATAAAGTCCATCAGGAGTGATAAAGGCTGTTTTTTCACGGTCCTGTTCTTCCACCTCTACTTGCCAGTAGCCTGAGCAAAGGTCGAGTGAAGTAAAGTACCTGGCGCCATGAAGGGAATCGAAGCAGTCATCTATGCGCGGTAGTGGATATTGGTCTTTTACTGTGACTGAGTTCAGATTTCTATAATCCACGCAAAATCTAAATGTTCCATTCTTTTTCTTCACTAGAATTATAGGGGATGCCCATGGACTTGAGGAATGTGAAATAATTCCATTTTTTAACATACTGTTTATTTGATCACTAATTATATTCCGTTCTTTTAAAGATACTCTGTAAGGATTTTTCCTGATGGGGATATCGCTCGTTGTTTTAATTTGGTGTTTAACGAGATGTGTTCTACCCTTATACTCATCCGGCGCAGTGAACATCTCGCCATATCCACTAAGGAGGGTCAAAACCTGGCTGCGTTCTTCCGGACATAACCCAGGATTTATATCAAAATCAGCTCTAATAGAGGCTACTCTTTGGTTCCCCGTCTGGTACAGTCTGTCTACCTCCGAAAGTATTCCTATCTTCGTGTTCCGGAAAAGTTTTACAGGTTTGTTCGTACTGTTTAAAATCCATATGGTCAAATATTTCTTCGTATTATTCAATAGGGATCTGGTTGTTATAAGATTATATTTGGTTGTCAGAGAAGGAATATTCTCAATTAGTATTTCTCTGCCTGTAATGCTAGTCATACTATATCCTTTTACTAAACATAAACAATATTCAGGAATGATTTTATCCTCAGCTATATGAGCATATCTTAAATTTGATTCATTTTGGTCAAATATATTTGGGGATTCCACCCACAAAGTATTATTTTGACAATTTATTAGTGCTTTATTTTGACTTAAAAAGTCATCTCCAAGGATTATTACAGGGTTGCATTTTTTTAAGATAATCATTTCTATTTTCATATTCTTTCTTATTGATTTTAAATTTAACTCTTGACTTCCCTATTGCATTGAGTTTTTGATTATCTGCTGATTTTAATTTTAGATTTTTATCGGGTATGAATTTTAATTCGAGCTTCTTAACAAGTTCCTCATCAATGCAACTGACCATTGCTCCGGTGTCTATCAGTCCTTCTATTGGCATTCCTTTTATTACAATGCGAATGGTTTTGTTTTTCTGAAGATTTACAATTAAATTTATTCTATCACCGGAGAGTTGCGATCCTTTTGACTTAATTAGTTTTTTGAAGCTACCCCTAGAGTAGGGAAGTCTTCCTCACTCTGAATGTCGAAATCTGGATCCTCTCGCTCCCTATCCTCGATGCCTCTACAATTCTTTAGGTATTCCTCATGTGGTGAATTTGGTTCGTCTATAGACCTCGTATATTGTCTTCGGATAGGTCTGATATTGTAGTTTTGGTGTTGGGGCTTATACGGGCAATACCTCGAAATATGTCCTTGTTCCGAGCAGTTCCAACAGATTCTTTTGTCAACCTGATACTGTCTTCGATAATAAGTATTAGGACGTGTGGATCTTTGCTCGTTGTTGCGATTTTGTTGAGGTGGGGGTGAATTTCGCAGATTAACGCCACTTGTTCCTGCTCTAGTTTCAATTATTCTTTTTCCCTCGAATTTACTCGGAATTATATTTTGCCTTCCATAGTCAGTTGGGCGCTCGTTCGATATTTGGGGTTTCTCGTTTGAAGGTCGTGCTGAACCTCTATAGTTGTTATAATTATATTTTCTTGTTTGAAATGGTTGGATAGGATTAGATCTTTGTCTGCAGCTTCTTCTCTGTTCGAAGTCAACCAGATGTTGATCAATGCGTCTTGCTAGTTCCAAGAATTCTTTAACTGTACTGCAAGGTGTCATTAATACGACGAGCGAGAGATATTTGTTCAGACCAGTTTTCATATAATAAAGTTTATCCTCAGCGGACATTTTAGAGTTTACCTTGTTGCACAAGTTGAGTACATCTTCAGCGTATCTTAGAGTAGATTCATTATATCCTTGTACTCTATTCTGGAGCTCCATGATTAATTTAAATTTTGTCGTATCTGCAATCTTAAAGTCTTGCATCAGTGTTTTCTTAAAGGTTGTCCAATTTGAAAATATTTGGGGGGTGTTTAGCTTTGCCCATTTTTTTGCAGGACCTTTCAGGTAACTTCTGGCATATGCCAGCATCACGTCCTCGGGCCATCGCTGCTGTCTTGCTAAAAGCTCGAGTTCTTCTAGCCACTCTGCTGGGTCCTCTTCAGAATACCCTCCGAAAAATTCTAGGCTTGGAGGTGGTGGCTGACAGAAAAAGACGTTGTTATTCCACGAGGCGGCATCTTCAGGATCGATGCGTCTTGTTGGCGAGGCGCTAAAAGATCTAACTGGTGGCAGGCCTTGAGTTCGCCTGCTTCTTCTTGGGTTGGAAACAGCATCTCCACCAGTGTTGCGCTGGCGGCCTGATGTACTGGGAAGAAACATTCGTGAAGTCTTTTTAACGTTTAAATAATCTTTAATTAGAAAGTATAATAATTGAACGATAGGAAATTATAGTAAATAATTATACAAAGCTAAATGATGTAAAAATAATTATACATGAAATTAGAAATAAGTTTTAGAAAAGTTATCGTTAAGTCCACGGGAAAAGATGTAGCCAAAACAAAAAGGGTTCGAACAGTGCCACGTGAGCACCCGCCTCGAGCCGCGCTCCTCTCTCCTAACAATATATATGAGAGAGAAAAAGAAGAATTATTATATATTTATAAAAGACACAAGCGATGAAATTTCTGGCAAACCAACTTTCAAATAATCGAACCTACGAGATCAACATAATTAACCTCATTGTGCCTCTCACGTGCGCTCTGTGATGGAATAAAACGGTTTAACTTTATTTGCCTCAAGCTTCTATTTTTTAAACATTCCAAAGACTACCACTGCCCTTTATATCAAGTTACCCTAAACTTATATACTACAAATTTTCCGTGGAGATTTTCAAGGAGAGAGAGTGAGATTTATAACCCAGGGAGCACAGAACACCAACTACCCGGGGAGTCACTAGTATGGACTAGTGTTGAGCGCTTTTACTCCCGTCCTGTTTTGATTGCTGAGTTGAACCTGTTGACCAGGAAGTTCCATGCTGAGGTTGAGAGACTCAAGGATTCCGTGGAGGGAAAGAACTATAATTAATCAAAATTCGTGCAACGGTATGACGTTCATTTTTAGCGCGTCTGTTTCTCGAGTTTTTAAAAAATCTATTTTAGGGAGTTGTTTTAATTGATTTATCCCTTCCGTGAAATCAAGAGTAAAGCATATCAGTCTCGTTGACTTCAGGTTTCTAAGATGTGAAAAAAGGAAATTATTGTATATATATATTTTAAGTTTAATTAATTAATTGTTACCACAGAGTATATATGTAAGATCACAAGTAAATGGGTGTTAACTGTAAGAAGATAAGTTTCTATCTGTTTACTATGTTATATTTTGTTCTCTCTCTTGTAAATAAATAATGTTTGATTGATATTCTTGGGGAATCAGTTTCTTTAAAAAGTCTAAGAAATTCCACCTTTGCCGGTCCCAAGCCTGGATGAAAAAGGAGGAGGGGGAGCAGTAACAAGCTCACTAAAATATCTAGGCTCAGCTGGCCCGGCTGATAGTACCCTGTAAGGGCTTCTAATCCAGGGATACAGGATGAGTCTGTACTCCATCTTAGGAGCGGCATGGCGTCTGTTCCTCATGTCAGAGGCGGCCATTTTTTGGAGCCAAGTCGGCTTGCCACTGAGTAGTGCTCCCAGTCTTTATAACAAAGGCAGATGCATTCTACTTCACCTAGTCATGAAGATAAGAAAGAAGAAGTATAAGAAAAGTAAACAGAAATTCTACTGAGATCAGGTAGATAAATTGATAAAAATGCATCAACATTGATCGTTTAATAGAATATGGCATCAACAGCTCTCAAGGATGTGACTACACATTTGTCTCCATTCAAACATCTTTCACGATACTTCGTTTGAACCAGAATAACCGCATTAAATAAACACGACAATCAGTAAGATGTCCCCTGGCCGGGAACTCACCTTGTGTCGCCGTGCGGTTCTCTGCCCATCGCAGCATGATTCGAAACCTGTCCACTTCCGACAGCAGGTTCTCCCTTGCAATCACCATCTGGAACATGGACTCGGAGAGCATCAGGAACTCGGAACGTGCGAAGAGGGCGTGCGCGTGGGCATCAACGAACTGCAGGATGGTGTTGACAAGCTGCGTGGCTGAGGTGTATCTCCAGTAGTAGTTCTCGAGGGTGTCCAGCATGGAACATACCTGCCCCACACACTGGATCAACACACATCTACTGGGTAGGTGATCTATCGGGGTTGGAAAGGAATTAGGTAGAGATTATATATATATAATATATATTATTTATAGTGTTGTGATGCATTCTTTATCGCCACTAATAACGTTTCTACTAATTAAAAATAAAGCATTTAGATGTCAGGGCGCCATTGAGTTATAGCGTGCACCACGCTGACGAGAGCCAACAGCCAGAAACGCGTTCATGGTTGGTTTTTCAGACGGTGTTTATGGACAGAAATGATCCCATAGGTCTGATCGGCCAATTCGGTTGTTTAGCATGAGGTGTTCCAGAAATCCGGACTGTACCCCCCGCGGAGGTATGTAAAAAGAATATATTAATTGTTGAATTTCTGCTAATTCTATTGTAAAATAGATATTTGCACTAGTGACTTTCTGTTTAATTAGCGCATCCGCCGTTGAAATGGAAGATATATTACACCCTATATCGCCTATAACACCCAAGACTATAGTTTCTTCGACCAATACAGAGCAGTAGTATGGAGTACCAACCACTTTAAGGCGCAGGTGCTGCTTGGCGTGGTGGAAGCAGGCCTGGAGCAGCTCGGGAAGGTCGAAGTGCTCGGCAGCACACAGCAGCCCGGGTACCGTGGCACACGTCAGCGGACAGCTGCCGGTCTGGAGGTAGTCCACCAACAACCGGAATGTCTCGCTCTCGAACTCGATGATGTTGAACTGGGGGACACACAGCAATCCATTCATACACAGCGCTACCATAGCAGCTCTACCATTTAACATATAAAAGCTCTCAGAAACACTACCATCCAACACATAGCAACTCTACGATTACAGCGGGGGTAGGTGGAAGGATGGTCTAAACCTTTTGTTTTCGACCGCTGCGACCCGGGTTCGATTCCCGCATTGGCACTTTTTTTCTGTTTAAAAAAATGCTCCAATGGCCTCCGATTCTTGCAAAAGTCCAACCCCATCAGTGAGTGCAAGTAACCAAAACGGGGCTCTTGCACATTTGTAAGTGCAAAAGTCGAACTGCTTTTCACATGTGTAGACATGTGGTGTACTTACAGTAAAAGCAGTCGCCTACTTCTACCCACCATGGTTATCATGATCTGTACCACGTGTACTAGGGACAAGCAAAAAAAAAAAAAAAAAACGATAGCAAAACTACTATTCAACACATAACTTCCCTACCATAGCAACACTGCGATTTCACACATAGCTTCTCTCAGAAGCACTACCACTCGACCAATAGCAGCTCTCATCAGCACTGCCACTCGATCACCTTACCGTCAAAAAACAAGATAAAAATACTACGCAAAATTTAGTAGCTAATTTTGAAATCTATCAGACTCGAGTCGTTACAAATACTTCAGCACCAGCTTTAACCAATTGGCAATACCTAGGTAGAGTTTATAGCATCTGGATTTGGCTAAATTTGTTCGAAACGTCTTCTATCTATCCAGATCTTACTAAGAATCTTGTCTAATTATGGAACAAATTGTTCGAAGAGATATATTTTGACTGGCCTTGTGGTCACGTTGATTTTATATCCAAAATGTTTCAAATTTTGTGGAAGGTAAATTAATGGTAACAGAGAAACCTTTAAAAACTCTTCAATTTTATAAAAATATTCATCTCACTAGAGAAAGATCTTTAGTGTATTTTGCGCATAGGTACTGATTGTATGAACTATCATAAGTTTGATAACTACCTGGAGTAGTATTTTATCAAAGAACAAAATGGTAAGACAAAGTGTTTCTTATCGTGAAGATAGAGGCTGCTTGGCCGGTATTCATATTTCTTGAAAAAAGATACTTCGGCCAGTATAAATCTTTTTATTACCTCGACGTTTCGACAAAAAGCTTTTGTCTTCGTCAGGAGCAAACAAAAATTAAAACATTTAGCAAGGCGTTAAAAATTATTCTAAGGCTCTAAAGGCGTTCTCACGCGATTCAGCGTGAGCTTTTCTTTGAGCATTTCTCTTCTTCTTATTTCTTATCTTCACACTAGGTGAAGTAGATTGCGTCTGCCTTTGTCATTAAGACTGGGAGCACTACTCAGTGGCAGGCCGACTTAGCTCCAAAAGAAATGGCCGCCTCTGACATGAGGAACAGACGCCATGTGCAGCCGCTCCTAACATGGAGTACAAACGCTGCTCATACTGTATCCCTGGATTAGGAGCCCTTACAGGGTACTATCAGCCGGGCCAGCTGAACCCAGGTTTTTTAGTGAGCTTGTTACTGCCCCCTCTCCTCCTTTTTCATCCGGGCTTGGGACCGGCAAAGGCGGAGTTTGAGCATTTCTGCCCTTCTACAGGAGTAAAAATGAGAGGCTTAATATGAAGATACTCATCACATTTGGTGGAATTGCTTCTAGAATTCTACTATTGTAGAGAAGGGCAGAAATGCTTGAAATTTCGGTTGAATAAAAAACTTTACAAGAAACTATCTTCGTCTCACGATTTTATCGCTAAATGTATTATCTATACCATTTGTTTGTAGTTTTGTAGTTACGTTACAAGTCTTGTTAGAATCCCAAATTATCCTCTGTGCCTAGGCAATAAATCTGAGTATAGATTGACTCTTAATGGACACCTGTTCTTACCAGAGTAACTGCTTTTCACATATGTAGACATGTGATGCACTTACAGAAAGAGCAGTCGCTAACTTCTACCCATCGCTGCGAGACGCGGCATATCGGTGGAAGCCAATTAGAACCGAATGGACATTCAAGGGCGTTATCCTTTTTTTGACTTCCTATAAAAATGTAACTAATGCGTAATACTAATAAAACACTAACTTTGTAATACTTTTCTAAGACATCGATGGACTAAGTCAACAAACCACAGGTGTGTGTTCCTCATGTCCAAAAACAAGTCGAGTTGTGTTATCAACTATTCTCGTTGTTTTTTTAATAATTCCAGAATTGGCCAAATACCCATTCTTGATTTATCAAGAGAGGCTAACCACTTCCGCGTTTCGGGCTGTTGGCCCTCATAAGCGTGGTTCAAGCACAGGTGTGTGTTTGCTCGATAACTTCTACCCACCATGATTATCATGGCCTGTACCACGTGTATCAGGGATAATAATAATAGTACACCTATCCCCCAAATTACACAGTACTTGTTTTACACGTTTTCGATTTTACACGGTTTTCCAAATAAGTTTTTTTTTTTGTTTTTATCGCACTATACTAAATGCTACTGTGATTGAACACATGCGCTGTGTACACATCTCACGAGGAATCCCGATCTTATGTGCTGACTACTTATTTTAACCTGTCAATGCATTTTATTTTTATTTCTGTGTACACCTATCCCCCGATTCGCACGTTTTTCTCAGGAACGTATCTACCGTGTAAATCGGGGGACAGGTGTATAAACTGTTCTTACCTCGGTCTGTGAGATCTTGGCTCGGTCCACCTTGTGAGCGTCGGCGCACACGCTGAGTGCTACAGTAGCTCGAGGCAGAGACTGCTTCCTCTCAGTGGAGTGTTGACGGGTCGAGCCTACATCACACCATCGCTACCATCTAGACGGGACTCGATAGACCCAACTCGGGCACAAGGAACAAGAGTGAAAGTTAGGTGACAATATCAGGCTTTTCCAGGGATCAAGTTTCTTTAGAAAAAATAATGTGACAGAATAATCTGTGGGGGTCTACTCGGTTTATCATCATGGATCACGTGACGTCAGCATTTTATATGTTGTTTACAACATATGTAAATATGTTGTTTAGATATCTCTCAGTTTAAGATAGAAAATAATTGTAAATACTTTCTTTGTTAGAATAACTTTTTTTTTGTTTTATGATTACTCGTTCTGGTCTCATTTATAATATTGTAACAAAGTATTTATTATTTTTTTAGCAGAGTGTTATACTCAAATTACACATTTGATGTCAAATTTTGCATATAGTAATTAGAAATAGTAGCTTCAAATATATACACTGTATGAAATGTGTACACAAAATTGCCATTTAAACAGTTAGAACAACGTGTAGACTAAGTAAATTAATCACATCCAATGATTACATCAGATTATTCTTACAATGTAGTATGATAATCGAACGTTTATGTCTACATTCTAACCAAAGTTCTTATCACCAATTATAAATTGGTTATCCTGCAAGAACTATGGGCGATGGGAAACTTCTGATTTCATTTTTGAATTCAGCATGAAAAGTTACATTAGAATTAACATCAGGTTTTCTCCGGCAAATAATAAAAAAAATTGTAGATATGTGTTATTATTGTTGTTTTCGGAAATATTTCTTATGCAGACAAGTAAAAAAAAATCTCTGAGAGCTTGTGTTTGTAGAAGATCATCATACTAGTAGAGAGCAGGGTCACTCACCCATAGTGTGGAACTTGGTGAGTTGATCAGATGGAAGATGGTTCTTGGACTTAATGCTACTGAACAGGGCCCAGTGGCCGAATCGTGAGAAGTAGCGGAGCACCATGGGCGATGACTTGGGACGTGCTGGCTCGTGCATATCCGGCACTTGGAGGAAGTTGCTGGTTTTGGGGGTGGAGGTGACGATGGGAGGGGCGGCTGAGGACTCCAGAGGACCGGCGCTGTGACCGTACCCTGTCGTGAAGCCGTAGAGCATCTCCAGAAACACCCTGCGACATCCTGACTCTCACCGCCCTGCCCTACTAACCACTCCCAGCCTGCCCCTACCTGCTCCGTACACCGAGCAGGGCCCTCACGGCGTACACCTTGGTTCTGTGGTTCCCTGTACATCACATGGAAGACATCACATCTCTAACTGTATTTTGTACATACACCTTGTTAAAAAAGAAAATTGCTATAAAGTATAAGAATATTGTAGTGTTGGAAATCAGGCCAGCCGTTGGTTAGGATGAAAATTTGTTTTATTTACTTGGAAGTTAACAAACGATGAGAACCAGACGCTGCTGATCCTCAAGTTTTACATAACACGACTCTCTCGAGCCATAACTATATATATATATATATTTTAAAAAAGATAATAATTTACATAATTTTAGCTATTTACAATCACAACAGATTTACATAATTTCTAGCCGATGTTTTAACTCGTTTCAATATAAACAGTGGCAATGTGTTTCTTTATTCGTGCAACGTGCAAACTTTCGGATCTTTATAATCCTTCTACAGACATGGCTATAAGAAACGCATTTCTACTGTATATATTATTATTTTATATATCTTGTTGTAACATATTTATTGATATACACTCATAGTTTCAAAACTTAAGGAAGTTGTACCTTTTAGCATTTATATCGGAATTCAGACAATAACTCTGAAATATATATATATTTTTTCATAGTGACCTTTATTAAGACACACGAGATAAACATGTGTAAACGAAATTGCCTCTGACTCCTTAAAAAAAAAAAAAAACAGAAGGTCGGCGATATTAAAGATTTCTTCCACTTCCTTGAAGTTTGTCCATGAGTGTATTTGTGTTTAAATAAAATATCAATCTTTGGTGTAAATAAATTTTAAAATCTACTATAATATATGCTTAATGTTTATATGTACATTTGATACGTACTCTGATTGGGTGTTCAGTGTTACCCAATCTTGATCAGACAATCAACGTTGATTTAATTAGCCAATGAGCGTGCAGTGTTGATGCATGTGTTCTAGCAGGTCTAGAGGATTCTAAGAGCTCGAGGGAAACATCGAGTGATGTATAGAAGACGTATGTTCTCTAGCAGGTCTAGAGAGAGTTCCCTGGGAACGTGATGTACAGAACGAGTCCACGACACCAGAGCACTGACCCAGTCCGACGTTGAAGACGACATCACAGAGCTGCGGAGTGAAGGCTCGAGTGAAGTCCCGCGCCAGCGTGTCATAGCCCTCGAAGCTGTCGCGGACCGAGTCCAGCAGGGGTGAGGACGGCCGCATGTGGCCGATGGGACGCCAGGATCCCCGGCGATAGGGTTTGGGGATCTGCCCTGTCTCGGCGTACTTCTGGAGGTTGGTGACAATGTCCTCCAGCATCTGGCTGCGGGTCCGGTCCTGGAGACACATCACGTCACGGGCGCTCACTACACAATAATTTAATATAAAGCAATAGCGTGTTCCGTCTATATATAGATAATGGAAATATTAAGATACGAATACCTTTTTAACACATAGAACAAACTTCTACTGTCCTTACTGCGATGGAAAATATTGGAAGGGCTTGGTTTATCAGTGGTTAACCCTCCCAGCGGTTCGCCAATTTAATCTACCAGACCGCTTCTTAGAGCTATAATACTGTATTTGACGATTCTACTTATATATGCTACACTGAAGGGTGGAATCTCAGAAATGGACATAGATCCATAGTTTGCTTGAATACCATTTCTAAGAGTTAAATCTCAGATGATGAGCCACCATGCTCTCTCAAAGTATTAACAACACATAGATTTAAAATAAATACTTGATACAAACTGAACAAGTTAAGAAATAAAATAATGATGAACAACGGAACACAAATCCCCAGTTGTAAGAGGAAGTGTAGAGAGGAGTGATTATATGGATGGTACAAGGAGGATTTACTATAAAGTATTGAGAAGGAACAGACACCTACCTGCATCCTGGCAAACTTGGGGGCGGAGTAAGACGCCCTCTCCCCATTCACCACCTTGCTGAAGAGCCAGTCCCTGAAGTAGGGACCCTGAACATTCCTAAGGTTATTCAGAATTCTGTCATTCCCTTGAATCTACACATTTCTTAAAGAGTTGGAATGTTAAAAACACTTATTATAGAGATTCTTTCCTGCTTTTACAATTTGAATCAATCAATAAGTAATTAAGGGTTTGGTTTCTTTTCTTATTTCTTTTATTTCTCAAGACTTCTGGCTAACATGCCCTTTAACATGGATATCAAGAAGTACTACTTTACGCCGTGTTGTGCTTTGGGATCTCTGTGTTGAAGGGCATGTTGGCCCGAAGTCGCTTGAGAAATAAAAGAAATAAGAAAAGAAACTAAACTCTTGATTCTTTATTGATTGAATCAAAGTAAAAACACCTATGATACTCAGACATATATATGTGGTCAATAATCTCTTGTATCAATATTAAGATAAAAATATCAGCTTCCAGGGAACGTTTAAAAAAAAACGAAATTTTAGGACAAACTTATAAAACAAGATAATATTTACCTTCTCAAAGACGGACTTGTGCCAGAGATACGGCTTGTAGGCGCCTACCTCGTCCCTCGACACCACCGATACCTACAAGTAGATGGACTGATGAGTCTGACAGGAGTAGACACAGACTTACCTCGTAGAGTGTACACGGCCACTTTACCCGGGTCACAGCCCGGACTACAATAAACGTATGCAGGAAGTGGGATTTGATGCAGGTAGGAGAGAAAGGTGTCTCCTCGGCTTCCAGAAATGCCACGCACACGATGTCATTCCCCACATGTCTCTTCTTCTGGAGCTGAACACATGACTATCATTTTAGAAGAGAAGAGAAAGAAGAAAGAGAGAGAAGAGAAAGATTGATATTAAAACTTCTTTATTTCAGCGTTCATATAAGGTTATATATTCTATATACAGTTACGAGCGTCATACATCATCTCTGTCACCGTTTGCTTGGAATGGCGCTCTCCTATTGGTTGGCTACGATGGCGCCGCCACTACGCGAGACACTTTGTTTTTGACTTTGCCCCCCCCCCCCCCCCACTCGCTTTTTGGTGTTTGTAACTATTGTTTTGGAGCGGGTCGCTCCTTAAATAAATGCATATATTAGTTAATAACTGAATGGAATCCTCTCTTTCTTTTTCCCAGTAAGAGACGCCTACGGAAGCCTACAGTACATAGACAGATAAAGCACATAGGCTATAGTTATTAACTAACATATGCATTTATTTAAGGCGCCAATTTATAATTGTAACAAATAGTATTTGAATAAAAACATTCAATCGGGTAAAACACGGGCGTTGCCCGGGTCATTCGGCTAGTGTTTAAATATAAGAGAGAGAACACGAATTATCACCAGAAATGTTTTAAAATGTTGATTAGCAGAAAGTCATTTTTTTTACCCAGACTATGTTGACTTTTTTCAAATATTTACCATTTGTGTAGGTATGTACTAATCAAAATATTGGGTTGTAAAGAAAGTTTGTTCGGTTTTTGCATTCCTTTGTTTCATAACGGTTTTTTTTTTGTTATACGGTAAAGTGTTTATATTGTTTAAATAGTACTTGTTCTGCTCTACAAACCTGTAATTTTTATTATTTTGAAAAACGTAATTTTCTGTTCTTTTTCCAGGTTTGAAAATGGAATATCCAGGAGGCAAAAATAAACATTTTCGACACTGTTTTTCTTCGCTTTTCATCGAGGTCAAAAAGTAGCCGAAGCAGCTTGGGACATATGCAATGTGTATGGAAAAGGTGTCATAGGGGAGCGAGCAGCATAAAAATGGTTTGAAAAGTTCAAATATATATAAAATAAACTTTTCATGATACACTTTATGTATTTCCAATACTGAGTTGTATATTTTAGATTTAATCGAAATACTTTATAAAAAACTATATTTCGAGAAGCCGAGGGTAGATATTTTTCCAAAAGTTGTCAACGAGATAGATGTACACTCCAGTAGTGGTGTCACAAATAGGAATTGATGAGTTTTTCTCTAGGACCAGATATTAACAATATTCTGCAATAACAGGATGTTTCTATTTTCTATTGTGATACTACATTCTTGTCAATTATAGAGGATAATAAGACAAAAGCTTTCAACTTCTATAACCAATAAGAAAAACTGGAAAACATAACATTCCAAGAATCTTGATATTATAAACAAGAAACAAAGAAATATAAACTTAAGTCAAGACAACTTCTATATCAATTAAGAACAAATGTAGAGAAGTTTAAAAAAAAAACAAAGAAAAAAAAAACAAGTGTTCGGGAAAAAAAACTAGGAAACCAAACCATTTCACAGAAGAATGAGCATCTCCCAAAACCAAGATCCTACATCACAAGGCTAACCTTGTAAATATGTTTTTTTTTGCTTATCCCTGGTACACGTGGTACAGGCCATGATAATCATGGTGGGTAGAAGTAGACGACTGCTTTACTGTAAGTGCACCACATGTCTACACATGTGAAAAGCAGTTCGACTTTGCACTTACAAATGTGCCAGAGCCCCGTTTGGTTACTTGCACTCGCTGGTGGGGTTGAACTTTTGCAAGAATCGGGGGCCATTGGAGCATTTTTTTTTAACAGAAAAAAGTGCCCAATGCGGGAATCGAACCCGGGTCGTAGCGGTCGTAAACCAACGGTTTAGACCATCCTTCCACCGACCCCCTGTAAATATGTAAATACACTGTGTTACGACCTCATAGATCCAATGCAATACGCACGCAACTTTCCAGGGGTTGGGTTCACGTATTCCTCAAGAAGGAAGCCTATATCAGAACTTAAAAACAACCACACAGCGACTGAACAAATGACTTTTTAATTCCCAACTGAACTATCTACACCGATTAAAAAAGAAAACTAAAAAAATGAATCTATCTAAACAAATGCAAATCATCAAAATTTCTTCTAAATTTACACTCGACAACAAATATAAATCAAATATATAATTAGCATATATAAAATAATCAAATATTAAAAAAAAATAACATACATAAACAATTTAAATACAAAAATACAAATTCAACACTGGCTTTTAACAACACTGTATATGTGATGAACCTGTACATATTCTTCATAATGTAAATATCATAAGTTAGATTGTTCTTTTTGAGCGGCACCTAGTAAAGTTACTTTTGAACTAAGTTCAAAGTCTAACTTCCTTTTACATGTGTAGACATGTGTAGTACTCACTGTAAAAGCAGTCGCCAACTTCTACCCACAATAATTATCATGGATTTTACCACGTGTACTAGGGATGAGCAAAAAAAAAAAAACTTTGTACAGGAATTATTGAGGATCAACTTTCTAGGAAATATCTGGATGGCGCTATATTTCTTTATAAGTATTATTTATTATCATAATATTTAATTATGGGGATTCTTAATATTTTTCTAAATACATTCTATCGTGATATATTGATGCATATATGTGTGTGATTAAAAATGGTGAAGAAAAAGCATGCCCAAGGTTGGAAGTGACAATAGAGGCTATGACCCAGAAGAAGACTTGCTGTCATAGAACAAGAATGGATATTGTCAATCAAAATGACATCTCGTCATCTGTCACTTAATCTATAAACGTTTATTTAACTTGTTCCGTTATATTTGCCCAACCCAATTTATTGATTTCTCAGGAAGCCTCAAGAACCAACTTTTCGGTTGTTGAGATACAGTCTGCACCACACTGACGAGGTCAACAGCTCGTAAAGCGTACGTGGTTGGCTTTTCTTGATTTATCAAGAAATTGGGTTGGACAAATATCACGGAATAAGTTAAATAAACGTTTAGTTTATTTTTGTTCCACTAGATGGTGCTCTGTCATGAAGAATGCTCATGTGAGCGGTCCGGAAAGTCTATATATATATATATATAATATAGTAAAAATATGCTTTTTTGTACTGGGATAAGGTGGATAAATTAAGAAAAAGGCATCTCCTTAATTGAAAGTTGCTGATCGGTTACGCCATCTATTGGAAAAAAATTAACTATTCATTGATTTTTAAATATTCCAGAATTGGCCAAATATCCATCCCTATATATATAAAGGTCAGTGTATGTATGTATGTATGTATGTGGGTATCTATGTCGGCTATACACGTCCACAATACGTAACTAATCTGACTGAAATTTTAACAGTCTATAGAGTAGAATCTGGAAAAACTTATAGTAAAAATTTCAGGTCTCTATCCCGAATATTCTTCGAGTTATTTGCAAATTGCTTTGCAAATTTGCCTTTTCGCTCGCAAGCAGCGCCTCTAGCGGTGAAGATGGGAGGTAATATCAGCTGACATAATGTACATGTAAAACGTGTTTTAACAGGACATAGAGAAAAATCTGGAAAATATATTTGTCGGATTTTTAGCCAATAAAAAATAAAATAGACAGGTTCTGGGCAAAAATAGTTGTTTTTTAGTCAGAAAATGATTATGACAATTATGCTGTATTATGTTTGATTATCAGATACAAAATTATATCGGCAAAAATTCCAAAAAGCAGAGACCACGGGTGAAACCAGTTCATTTTTTTGTACGCAGGAACAAAATTCTAACAGAAAACATTCATTCGAGCAGAAAACAAAAGCCAGATCATCTTTCTATAAGAATATCGCTTCTCAGACACAAAGTTTAAAGCGGGACGTTTCACAAGAGTGACATCCACAGCGCCAACGAATAGTATTTGAAAATCAAAATAATATAATTTTCAAATATCGTTGTGAAAATGTACATTTTTATTTTTATATTTTAAAAACACACAAAGTTTGGAGCGGGACGTTTCACAAAAGTGACATCCACGGCGCCAATTTATAATTGTAACGAATAGTATTTGAATAAAAACATTTAATCGGGTAAAACCTGGGCGTTGCCCGGGTCATTCGGCTAGTTCCTGATAAAATCAATAAAAGCTAACCACGTACGTTTTTAGGGCTGTTGGCTCTCGTCAGCGTGGTACAAGCTGTATATGTGAAAAAAATAAAAATAATAAAAAAAGATTCATGTGAACGTGGTCAGGATGATTCTTTTGATTTTAATGTATATATATATGTGATATCTTGGGACCTCTGGGACCAGTGTTACCTGATGCTCGACGAACCTCGATGTCAACTCTCCCGTGCAGTCGTGGTGGAAGGCGACACAGCTGGGCCAAAGGTGAAATAAACAAACAGAGATTCCACTAAAAGCGTCTGACGTCAAGAAGGAATGGGATGAGGAGAGAGAGATTTTAGAGCAAGTGTTACCGTTGAGTTCCAAGCGAAGACTGACAATTCTAGGTCCTTGATTTAACACCACGACCTTGCTTCTTTCTGATTGGCTGACCTATTTAGGTGATTCTTTCCTAATTGGTGGGACTTTTTCACGTGGCCGTAGGCTATTGGTTGACCTACTTAGGTGATGTCTTCTGGCGGCTTTCTTTGATGGAAAATACGTCCTGTCTTGGCCCGGAAATTGGGCGTCACTCTTAGATTTTATGGTTTCCTCGATATCAGATACGCCCTGTCCTGTCAGGAAGTATTGACTTGTAAATTATTTATAGTTGGGCTGGTTTTAAGCCTCTTTTGCTAGGCCTTGCTTCGACTTCTGTCCTAAACCTGATTTGTTTTAACCTTAACTTTCTCCTGTCTCTCTCCATTCCTTCTATCTGTACAGTTGCAATACTTTATTAGATTCTTACGCGGTACAGATTGATGTTAGTTGAGGTTTTCTATGTGCAGTACATAAGAAGTTATATACAGTCATGGGGTGGAACATGTGGTAGTGGATATTTAGACTATTTACAACAATTCCATGGTCTTAAATCATCACAGATGGCCCCGGATGTGAGAGGGTTCATATGGAGGGATTTAAGAGAGCGGAATAGGAAGACTGTTATTAAGGAAGTAATTTTTTTAGAAATTAATTAAAGTGAGTTGGTATATAACATGGGGTTGATTTCGGTATATCCATAAGAGAGAATAAAGCATAAACAACTAATATTAAACATACAAGTAAAAATAAAAATATGAATAAAATATTTAATAGAGAACATATAATGATTATAGGTAAAAATATAAATGATTGGATGGGTAAATCATGATCTTTTCGTGATGGGCGTTAGAAAGGGTTGAGGGGTTAGTTATTACTTGGTTGAGGCAAGGTCACTTTGACTCAAGTCCCAAACCATTTAATGTGCACGGCGCGGAAAACCTAGGCCATGTTTCACATGTAAATTTAAGGACCGAATAAAGTTACAGTACCACAATCGAAAAGTAAGATAAGGGGATTGTTATGGGTTTTAGTAATTAGTCGTTAAGACGTACGCATGCAGGATAAAGAGGGCGAAGATCAGTGACCAGAAATCAAAGTTTTAATTAGAGTCGTCAGGGGCTTAGCGAGAAAAAGAGTAAAATAATAAAAAAAAATGTGCCAGCGTGTGGCATGAGAGTGCCCTGGAATAAAAAAAAAAAATACAATTTGCACGTATCCAAACCAGAAGTTGGGAGAAGGTAAATCTGGGGGACGATGTGTCAAGATTGTTAATTACGAAATCAAAGTAGGTCAAGTCTAGCCTGCGAAGGAGTTAAAAGTTCCTGCGGAAAAGGGTTAGTATTTATTAAGAAGTAACCTTTAAAGTGGTTGTTTAAGCGGTTATTGAAGATTGCCCTGTTTTTAGATCGTGATTTTTAGTTTGATTATAAAAGAATATATCATTGAGATATGAAATTGCGAAATTAAGGCTTTGCATATAGCGTTAAAGGATTTGAAAAATCGAAAATAGAATTGCGAAGTTAAATGCAAAGTAATCTTAAAAAAAAAGTAAAAATAGTGATGATATGATACAAAGATTAACACACTACAGCAGTATATAAGGGGTAATAGAAAGTGAAAATATTAAATGAAAAAAAAAAATAATGAGCAATAATATACTCGATAGCATTGACATGGTAGCGGAAGGTGAAACAATGTAAATAACATCTAATTTATAAAGTGAGAAAAAATATAAAATGATAAATGCAAATTAGTGATATAAACATGAAATATAAACTTGAGATTATTAGATATGATATGAAAGATAAAATATAAAGTTGATTATAAAATAGAGTCATGAAGCAAAAGTAAATAAGTTTTGGTAAAGAAAAATAATAAAAAAAAGACAATAATCTAAACTAATTGGTTGACGTAAAAAAAAACAATTATAAGAGCTATATAATGATTATATAAAGGATATTAAAATGAAAAATTTAAAAAAAAATGTTCATCGAGAAAGAAGAGCAAGTAAGATTATATATAGAAATTATATATCGTGAAAGAATGGAAAGTTGTAGGCCAAACGTAATGTACCTGTTTTTTTTTTTTTTTTTTAGGATGGGTAGAGAGAGCTTTAAATTGTCCTCGATTGATATCTTTGGTCTTGTTGGCCTAAGTTGTTCTAACTTATCGAATTTGTTTTAAGTTTGATGCGACTCGTGGATCACATTGTTTCTAACTGTGAAACTTACTGAGTCCTAATGTTGTCGATTTTTTGTTTAAACTTATGTGGGTGTGTGTGATTTTTGTAAGTAAAATGTTGTCCTTGGATCTAAGTGTCGATGTTAAGTTGACAAGTTAATCGAGGGCGAGAGAATGTTAGTGAACAGATTTGTTAGTAAATGTAAGATAACGTGTTAAGCAAGTTTTAGTAGCTAAACGGGATATCGGCGTAGATTAAAAATAAAAGGCGCGCACTAATGTTTGATTTAATAGGTAGCGAAAATCCATTAGAGTGACATCGGGGTGGCGACGGGCGTAACAAAATGTCGGCTATTTGTTTGTCCATCTCCAGCGGAAGAAGAGGGAGCGAAGCTATTTTTAATGCGATTCCGGATTTAGGTCAAGGGGGAGCGAGGGGGCTTGCTTTCTTTCAACTTATTGGAAGTTAATTCAAACTACGTTCGGAGATATTAATTCTATAATTGTAAACGCAAAAGCGTTTTGATTTGTCACGTTTGGTGACAAGCGTTATGGGATTGACATAGGGAGATACAGAGGTTGAATTATTCCGTGTGTTCAAGCATTTGTTAGATTTGTGTTTGTATTTCGAAAATTCGGATATTGTATCTGTTATTAAATCGAATGGTTTTTGGCGGACTTAGTAAAAATGTTATTCATGGATATCGGGTTAGAATTGAATGAAATTGCGACTATCGACGTGGACAATGTGTGGTTAAATAAATGTGTCACAGGCGTGGTGAAGGCGTCTTTGGCCTGAAAATTGAAAGAGTTTAGTGGTGTGGCGCTGTGACACGAAGCGAAAAAATTGTAAATGAAAAGGTGTCGCGTGAAGTCTCTGTTTTGTACAAAATCTAACCTGTTACACTAAGAATAACAAATTTACTAAAGTCATGGTTGTTGGTTGTACGAACATATCGATAATTTTTATATTGTTAGTGGATATGACACGTTTAATGTGAGAAAAAAAAGATTGTGTGTGTTTAGTAGGGCGACGTGATGCAGCTTGTGTAGCTCGAAATTAGATTTGAGTGTGAAGTCGCGCATTGAAAATTGTTGTCAATTGGAAAAAGTGATGTGAGAGGGTGTTGTTTATTTTGTTAAGAGCGATTTGTCGATATTTAACTATGCGTGTAAAAGGAAGGAGTGTAGTTATGTGGGAATTTAACGATTGTAATAGTTTTGGAAGGCTGTGATTTACGTTACTTCTGTCCAAAGATATGAAAGAAAAGGACATAGGGGCGTTGAAAATGGGATTAGGAATATTATAATGAGGTTAAATAAGAGTGTTGGAGTTCACCACGTGTGAGCAACTCGTTCCAGGAGGGGAAAATTTAGTAAATGGGACAGTTGTATTAACCTGTCCATGGGACACGTGTTGCTTGCACGAGGTGAATTGGTACAATGTAGTTGGTAGAAGTACATTATCTTGATACAGGAGTAGCTGAGGACAGTTTATAATTAGTAGAAATCGTTTTATGGAATTAAGGAATAAAATGACAAAAGGCAATGGTGTATCGATTATATGGAATTTTAGATTCTGCGTTATATTACCTATTTTTTAAGAACAACAAGATATAATCTATGGTGAAAATATGGTTAGCTATGGCATTAATAGTTAAGTTAAATGGATGGACAGGTATTTTTCTTTTACAAACTGATTTCTATTATTTTAAAAGTATTCTGCCTAATTATAGCGATAGATGCTCCTGTATCAAGTAGTAGAGTAGGTTTACATTATGGGACAGTTCAGTTCGAACGAGCAATAGTTCAACAAAAATTATAGAAGGAGGAACCTACTGTGGTGCTGCCTTGTATGTCGGGACAGTCCTTGTCTTGTGCCATAGTTGGAGGTTCAATGGGACAGTCAGAGTTCATTGTTTGCGCTGGGCTCGTGGTTTAGAGATGGTCGGGGGAGCAGGTAACATACGCTCGCGTGTTGGTAACTCGGAGGGGCGCTTGCAGGAGGTCTGGTGGCTTTTTCAGTCTTGTAGAGTATTGTAGTTGGGCCCGATCTGCTTGGGCGTCGTAGTTGGTGAAGAAGCTTTGCGCCTTGTACGAACCATCGTAGCGATTCCACCTCTCGCGATGTCCGGTCACGGCAGAGAGCTGAGGTAGCGTCGTCGTCAACCTCCCTAGGACATCTGACACCGGCGGCGGGGGGTGTGACGTCTTCCTGGCCGGGGGGAACTTCCTGCGTCCTACCGAGGGTGTTTTCTTTCTTCGGAAAAGTGTTTTCGCCACTTTCGGAGTCGGGATCGGACTCCATGGGTTCCTTTGGATTCTCCTCTCTTCCCTGTTCCATCTTTCTGTACAGACAGTGGTCTACTTGCTTACTTGTACCTTGGCGTCCACTATCCTGTCGACTCTTCGTTACGGGGAGTCTGTGATATCTTGGGACCTCTGGGACCAGTGTTACCTGATGCTCGACGAACCTCGATGTCAACTCTCCCGTGCAGTCGTGGTGGAAGGCGACACAGCTGGGCCAAAGGTGAAATAAACAAACAGAGATTCCACTAAAAGCGTCTGACGTCAAGAAGGAATGGGATGAGGAGAGAGAGATTTTAGAGCAAGTGTTACCGTTGAGTTCCAAGCGAAGACTGACAATTCTAGGTCCTTGATTTAACACCACGACCTTGCTTCTTTCTGATTGGCTGACCTATTTAGGTGATTCTTTCCTAATTGGTGGGACTTTTTCACGTGGCCGTAGGCTATTGGTTGACCTACTTAGGTGATGTCTTCTGGCGGCTTTCTTTGATGGAAAATACGTCCTGTCTTGGCCCGGAAATTGGGCGTCACTCTTAGATTTTATGGTTTCCTCGATATCAGATACGCCCTGTCCTGTCAGGAAGTATTGACTTGTAAATTATTTATAGTTGGGCTGGTTTTAAGCCTCTTTTGCTAGGCCTTGCTTCGACTTCTGTCCTAAACCTGATTTGTTTTAACCTTAACTTTCTCCTGTCTCTCTCCATTCCTTCTATCTGTACAGTTGCAATACTTTATTAGATTCTTACGCGGTACAGATTGATGTTAGTTGAGGTTTTCTATGTGCAGTACATAAGAAGTTATATACAGTCATGGGGTGGAACATGTGGTAGTGGATATTTAGACTATTTACAACAATTCCATGGTCTTAAATCATCACATATACATATTAGAAGAAAAGTAGCATTAAGATGTATTTATAATTCTCAGCGATATTCTTCTTATTATCAATATGTCGATTTTATAAATCAAGAACGTATTAGGTACAGGATTGTTAATTCGTGTCTATATTCTCACGTTAGACACTAAGGGCCATAGGGAGTCCAGATAATCATAAAATGGGGCAACTCCGCCTTTGCCGGTCCCAAGCCCGGATGAAAAAGGAGGAGGGGGAGCAGTAACAAGCTCACTAAAAAACCTGGGCTCAGCTGGCCCGGCTGATAGTACCCTGTAAGGGCTCCTAATTCAGGGATACAGGATGAGCAGCGTTTTTACTCCATGTTAGGAGTGGCTGCACATGGCGTTTGTTCCTCATGTCAGAAGCGGCCATTTCTTTTGGAGCTAAGTCGGCCTGCCACTGAGTAGTGCTCCCAGTCTTAATGACAAAGGCAGACGCATTCTACCTCACCCAGTCATGATGGTTGTCCCCCAGCAGACACCATCAAAAGTCTCAAGCTCGACAAGCTTGATACCCTAATATGATTGAGTGGAGATAAGAAAGAAGAAGATAAAACGAGGCATATTTTGTACAAGAAGTTGTCCCCTACTGCGGGACGTGATGTCACCTTCTGAGGGTCGTTGTCCTCGTGTGGCAGCAGGGTGGAGACGTGGAACATGATCTCGATGCCCTGCCAGCAGGTGTAGACGGACTCTGTCCCGGTCAGGTCGTGAACTGTGTCTAGACCTCCCTTGTACTTGTCAAATCCTGCACAAACCTCTTAGGCTGAGAAATCACGTCCATAATTTTGGCTCAAGTCAGGTCTCGGACTACATATTTATCTTTTATGATGCACTTGCGCGCCATCTGTTATGAAAATTCGAAACTATTATAGACGCGTAAGATTCTTTTTGATATTAAACAATTTTCATAACATATGGAGCGCTAGTGCATCATAATATAAATGTTCTAATAAAAGACTCAATTTGATATTTGCGGAAGAGCGATTGCTCGAAGCATATTTTATATTTATAAGTGTATGTAATTCTACTGTCCTCAAAACTTATGTCTATAGTCCATCTAAAATACCTATTCCAAGAGTCTAGCAACAGTATCACTATAAAAGGAAGATCGAAAAATGCTATATAACAGCGGTATGGTAGATTAAACTGGCGAAACCGTTGGGAGGGTTCACCAATGATGAGCCAGGCCCTCCCATTAATTTTTCCATTGTAGTAAGGGCAGTAGAAATTGTTTAATTTAAAAAAGAATCTTACACGTCTATAATAGTTTCGAATTTTCATATGTATGTATGTATGTATGTATGGACTAGTATGTCCAAATCACCCTTTTATTTACGGAATTGCACCGTTCCTTTAGACATCTCTGATCTACATTAGTTCGTATAAATCATATATAAGACTACCTACAATATGCAAATGTCCTGAAGATCTACTTACCCCGTAGACGCACGCGATCCCCGAGAACGGAGAGGAATTCGTCAAAGAGCGGACTGCCATCCTTGTTGTCCAGTATCTGCTCCTCTGTCGACTGACCTTCCTTAGCGTACACCACTCCTACCTTCAGCTCGGACTTTATAAACACCTGGACACAATGTTGTTATGATCACACTGGAGCCCTTGGTAGCTCTTCTATCTATAATATCTTCTTTTTTAAATTAAATTTTCACATGTTTAGCGTATTTACGTAAGTTTGGTCTTAAATACCCATTTCTTGATTTCTCAAGAAGCCTCTGGGACCAAAACTATTGAGTATTGACAACAGAGTATTGTTGTCATTGACTTGTTGTGTAGTTATTTATCATCATAATACATGGGTATATAAGCGAGACCAAATAAAGAGCTATCATCTTATGTCACCTGCTTGACTCTCCTAGATCTTACATGTCATTGAGGATTTTTGTTCGTAGAGGTACAGCCTTTACCACGATGACGAGGGCCAACAACCCAAAACGCGTTTGTGGTTGGATTTTTCTTGATTTATCAAGAAAATGGGTTGGCCAAATATCAGGAAACAGGTTAAATCAACATTTAGTTGAATTCTGTTCCTCTAAATGGCGCTCTGCCATCTGGTTCAAATCACATAAATAGGTAACGCTCAGCAAGAGCAACCTAGTTCATGATAATTGAAACAATGAATAAGATGTGAATGTTATTCACATATTAAACAAATTTTAACGCGGGATTCAATCCCGGTTCATGACTGTCGGGAATCGAGCGTGTTACCCTCTCATCCACCGACCTTTTCGCTCTGCCATCTGTAAATCTCGTGTACTAGTGGTCAGGATATGTCTTCTTTGATGTTAATATCTTCTTTGTATACCTCTTAGTGCAGTAGTTGTATGGCTATAAATATAGCGCATGCTCATCTGTACATAGCTGTACTGTTTAGTGATGGTATCACTGTGTGGTGTTGAGTCTGTCTGGAATAAGACCCACCTGGTCTAACTTGAGCAGCTCGTCAGTGGTGGACGGCAGTTGGGCCAGAGTGAGGTTGGGCCTCAGCCCGGCTTCCTCCCCTAGGGCCCGCACCACAGCCTCGCGGTCATAGCGGTCGGCGCAGATACACGACGTGGGAACTAGGCCGTGTAGGTTGTAGCTGACAGTGCGGAGCATCACCCTGCATCACACAGCACGTACTTTAATTCCTATAGATAAATAGAACGATCTAACAATAAATATTTCATTTGAAAATGGGTGACGTTGCCACGTTAATCATTTTTGAAACGAACCAGAATTTGATCAAATATTCCAAGGGTCCAGGAGGAACCGCAGAGAGGTGTGGTCGAACTTCTCCCCATGGCAAAAGATTCTACAAGACACCTAACAACTGTCCTGGTGTGGAACTAACACCTACCCACATAATTTCATGCCCAGCAATGGCCGCAACCTTGCAGAAAATTGACATAGACCCAGAGAAGCAGTTTCACACACCCAAGATAGTGGACATTGCGACTGCTGTGATAGAGATGTATGGAGACATCTGAGGCTTTTAATTGGACACAACAACAACACGTTATTTGAATAAATATCACGTAAACGAAAAGCTTCTTTATTTCAAAATTTGTCTACTTAAAACAGATATGACGATATGTTTCCTTATTTCGATCAAATTGGTTTAGCGTGCAAACCCCAATGGCTCTTCACGAAGGCTTTACATACGATGAAAACAAATTTCAACAAATCTCTGGAAAATGTTTTGTTATCTAAAGTAGGGAATTTATGACAATCTGAGGCGCTCGAAATCTATTCCTATGTTCTTCTCATGAAGGAATATATTGATAAGCTCTTTTAAAATCTTTTGATTTGATATAGAGCGAGGGATTTATTTAAGCTATCTCCTTGACATTCTTCTTCTTCTTCTTTCTTATCTACACTCAATCATATTAAGGTATCAAGCTTGTAGAGCTTGAGACTTTTGATGGTGTCTGCCGGGGAAGAGGCATTCCCTTGACATTCTTAATTCCAGTATATTAAGCTGAATGCCGTAAACTTTCAACCTACATGGCTCTTTCTTAGACGTCTTGTATCTGTTGTTGAACACTCTTACTGCAATCTCACTGATACTTCTCTAAATGGAACAGTACTACCGCTCTACTCTACAACACACTTGTATGTGTGGCGTTGTTAACGATCTTTTTAAATCGCTAACAATCCATAAGATATTTTCCGGTTCCAAAATCACTTTATTAGGTACCGCTCAAAAAGAGCAACCTAGTTTATGATATTTACAACAATGAATAATATATGAAGGTTATTCACATATTAAACAAAATGTTAACGCGGTATTCAATCCCGGTTCATGGCTGTCGGGAATCGAGGGTGTTACCCACTTGTCCACCGACTCTTTTTTAAAAAGATATTTTGATAAGAGTTAAATATATGTAGCGGCTCCCAAATATTAACTTTTCATATTTTCATTATAAGTTTTAATTTTTTAATAACTATTTAATTCAAATATATATTAAATTAAATTATATTTTAAATATATTATGCTCATAAAATATACTTTATTAAAATTATATGAATTAACATTAATATCATATTAATTGTGTTAATATCAATATAATAAAATAATTATACATCATTCTAAATATGAATCATAAATCATATAAAATGTAAATATTTATCTATAATCTATCAAACACATATATCTAACATTTTATAATCTAGAAATGATATTTGACCACACACACAGATACAAAAAGAACTTCAACATGTAGTATACAACAATTTAACCCCTTCTGATAATTTGTATTAAATAAATGTAATTAAAAGTTGATTTTACAATAGATAATTTGTTATCTGACTCCGCCTAGAATTCCATGCCGCCCACAGATATATTTTATTTTTTATAAAATAGAAGATTTTTATCCCCTAATATTTTTTAAAATAGAAATCTGTCAAATAATTTAAACAATCTATCGTAGTTTTTTTAAAAGAAATTATAATAATTAGAAATAATTCAATATAATATGTAGTCCATTTATTTCTTATTTGGATTGTAAATATAAATAGAAGATTGAGTACTAGTCTACAAGGAGAATATCTGAACAGACGCCCTTTCTGTGATTGGATTAGTAGGGTTAATGATTCTCTTTGAGGGAAAACATCCGTCTACTCTGTAACATATATTCAAATAAATCCTATTGAAGAAGAATTAATAAAAAACGGAATTTTCAAGTTATAATATTGTAGTAAAGTATTTATTTTATTTAATGTACACAGGTAAAAAAAAGTCAGTGGACGAGTGGGTAACACCCTCGATTCCCGACAGTCATGAACCAGGATTGAATACCACGTTAACATTTTGTTTAATATGTGAATAATCTTCACATATTATTCATTGTGTTAATTATCATAAACTAGGCTGTTCTTGTTGAGCGGTACCTAATAAAGTGATTTTGAAACCAAATGTACAGGTTATTAAAAATGAATAATTCAGTTATGAATAAATTAAATGTTACATTGCTCTTTTCTTATTAAGGGCTGTGGCCTCATAGATAGATTGGTCATTCCGACGCTTATGATTCAATGACCTCTTAGTCCTTTATTCCAGATGGGCCGGTGTATGGTTTCATACTCAAGACGTGCACAATGTCCTTCGTTTTCCGTCATCTACCTTATACTTCAACTTCACAAGTCATGTAATATTACTTTACGATGCACTAGCTCGCCATCTGTTATCAAATTACGAAACTATTTTAGACGCGTGATATTCTTTTTAAAATAAAACAATTTCTACTGCCCTTACTGCAATGGAAAAATTAAAGGGAGGGCCTGGCTCATCAGTGGTGAACCCTCCCAGCGGTTTCGCCAGTTTTAATCAGTTCATCTAAAATACCCATTCGAAGAGTCAAGCATCAGTATCACTATAAAAGGAAGTTCCAAAAATGCAATATAACAGCGGTATGGTAGATTAAACTGGCGAAACCGTTGGGAGGGTTCACCACTGATGAGCCAGGCCCTCCCTTTAATTTTTCCATTGCAGTAAGGGCAGTAGAAATTGTTTTATTTCAAAAAGAATATTACGCGTCTAAAGTAGTTTCGTAATTTGATAATATTACTTTATTGAAAATGGTTGTTTATATCATTTTTAACATTTTGATTTGCATATAAATATATCGTTTGTAATTGTTACATCTTCTTGTACGACTGTTTCTACTGTAGACATTGCTGTATTGTAAACAGAGCGGGTGGTCATAAAATAATTGTATATTAACAAGAAAAATATTTACAAATTTCACCAGCTGTCTGAACATACACAACCGAGAGATATAAACAAACTATTTACAAATAAAATGCTAACTTAGCATCACGATGATGACACGAAATTGATGATGATTTTCAGATTATGCCACCATAGATTATTCTGTGTCAATATGTAAATATATAAAATAACATAGTGCTAAACGATTGTCTTCGAAAATATATTCAAATTAAAACATATTCTACTGTGAAAAATAAAAAAGGCATGACCAAGCTCATATTGGGGGTTGTCAGAACGGCATATATTAATGTATATATATATATATATATATATATATATATATCGTAATTTAAACAATGTGATATATCTATATATATAAAAATGAATGAATGTGTGTGTGTGTGTCCTTTATGCCTGACCAAACCACTCATTGGAACGCCATGAAACTTTGGGAAGTTATTTAGTATAGTACTGGGAAGGTTTCTAGCAAATAAAATTTTTGAAATAACTTTTCGCCTAAAAGTAATCAAGATAAATATTCTAATTTATCTGTTATAATTCAACAATCTGCTCTAAATATTATCATGATGATACGATGATTTTGTAATGTAGAAAATTAGGAAAGATAAAATTTAGGATGACACGGCAATTTATTTGAGACAAGAATAATGATACAATTCATAGGCAAGATACTATTCCTTTAACTTCCAATTACCGAGGGAACCAATTAATATTGGTTTTATTCAACTTATCGAGTACTTTTAAAGGGACCGGGAAAAAATGTTCACTTTATCGAGAGATTCGTTAGACAAACCTTTACTCGGGTAAAACCCGGGCGAAGCCGGGTACGTCCGCTAGTAAGTAATAAAGTATGACGTCTTTTCTAGTCGTCTAAAAGTGACACCAGCTTGCCAGCGGACACCCGGGGGATCCAGAGAGGGACAAAAAGGGCGTTGGTCCGGATGTTGACAGTTAGTTAGGTTACAGTGGATATTTTCGGACAGCCCCGCTCAGTTCTAGGCCATTATCATCTCACGGCGGTCCTCGTGGCCGCCGTTTTGGCTCCTCTCTGCCTCCGCGGTTTCATGCAGGACGCCGAGCTTTCCTCAGTTAATCCTCAACTTTCCCCTGGTCCTGGTGCCACGTGAGACGTACTAGGAGAGCGTCTTTTGATCCCAAACTTTGTCCTTACTGTCCCGTGCGGACTTCCCACTCTGCACGCCTTGCCACTCAACCCCGACTGCTTCCAACTAACTTGTTGGCTTACCCGGGTTTACGACATATAGCATATACAAGAAGAATCGTCAATACATTATTAGAGCACTAAAAAGCTACCTGGTAGATTAAATTGGCGAAACTTCTGGGAGAGTTCACCACTTATGAACTAAGCCCTCCCACTATTTTTTCATTGTAGTAAAGACAGTAGAGATTTTTTATGCATTAAAGAAACATTCGTGATTAAAAATACTTTTATTTCTTAAATATATTACAATTTAATTATAAGATGATAACGTGACGTCTAATCATAAGAAATGGTAGCAATATAGCACGAATTAATAGGCTAATCCCTTAATAGAATGTTCAAATCTATAAGCTTGAGGGATGAGTTTCTTTTGCAAATAAATTTATTTCGAACTTTCGGGCAACGCCCTTCTACAGGAAAATTAAAAATAAAGTAAATTCAATTATATTACATTGAGATAATGCCTCGCTTAATCTCAGTGTAATATAATTGAATTTACTTTATTTTTAATTTTCCTGTAGAAGGGCGTTGCCCGAAAGTTCGAAATAAATTTATTTGCAAAAGAAACTCATCCCTCAAGCTTATAGATTTGAACATTCTATTAAGGGATTAGCCTATTAATTCGTGCTATATTGCTACCATTTCTTATGATTAGACGTCACGTTATCATCTTATAATTAAATTGTAATATATTTAAGAAATAAAAGTATTTTTAATCACGAATGTTTCTTTAATGCATAAAAAATCTCTACTGTCTTTACTACAATGAAAAAATAGTGGGAGGGCTTAGTTCATAAGTGGTGAACTCTCCCAGAAGTTTCGCCAATTTAATCTACCAGGTAGCTTTTTAGTGCTCTAATAATGTATTGGACGATTCTTCTTGTATATGCTATATACCAGGTCTATTAGTATGAAACGCGAAAATGGCTGCCAGAGGGCGCTGTGCAACTTTATTTGAGCTAACGGTGGCGCTGTTGAGGGCATTTTGTTTTTTTGACTCACGTGGCATCAGCATGTGGGGAGTTTTAGAAAAATTCAAATCGTGGAAAATTTTTGGAGCCCGAGGAAAATGGTGATTTCCGAGCCAAAAAGTGCCCATTTACGGGAAGTTTTGTTGTTCGCCTTCAACTGGAAGAAAGGTGCCACTGAAGCCCACCGAATGCTCGAGGAAGTTCACGGCGACCACGCTCTGAGCAAATCACAGTGTTACAGGTGGTTTAAAAATTCCAAAGTGGCGATTTCGAACTTGATAATGAACCACGTGGAAAACCGCACCAAAAGTTCGAGGACGCTGAACTGCAAGCTTTGTTGGATGACGACACTACCCAAACGCAGGAGAAACTCGCGAAACAGCTCCAGGTGTTTCAAGGTTCTGTTTCCCTACGTTTAAACAGCCTCAGAATGACCCAAAAGCTTTCCAGATAGGTCCCCCACGAGTTGAGCGAAAGTCAGCAAGAACGGCGTCTGGTGACCTGCGAAGGGCTGCTCGCCAGGCATGAAAAGAAGTCATTTTTGCACCGAATCATAACTTCTGATGAGAAATCGATCCACTTCAGCAATCCTATGCGCCAAAAGTCGTGGGGCCTGCTCGGCCAATTTCCAAAACGGAAGCCTAGGCCCAATCGCTTAGGAAAAAAGACAATGCTTTGCGTATGGTGGGACCAGACCGGCGTAGTATATTTCAAGCTCCTGAAACCTAGCGAAACGGTCAATACTAGTCGCTACGAAAAACAAATGCACAGTTTGAGAGAGGTATTGAATGAAAAAGGACCGGAATTGCGTGAAAAGCACAACAAGCTGATACTGCAGCATGACAACGATCCAGCCCACAACGCTACAGTGGTAAAAAACACCATAAAAGACTTGGGCTGGGAACTCTTACCCCACCCGCCGTACTTACCAGACTTAGCGCCGCCGGACTACCACCTTTTCACATCTTTAGGACACGCCCTAAAAAACCAGGAATTTTCGAACTCAGACATACTCCGAAAATGGCTTGTTGACTGGTTCGACTCAAAAGAAATAGAATTTATTAGACAAGGAATTCGAAAATTGCCTGAAAGGTGGTCCGAGTGTATAGCTAATCAGGGCAATTACTTTGAATAAAAAATCTTTTCTTGTATGGAATTGGTGAACTTTTGAATTTACTCAAAATTTTCGCGTTTCATACTAATATACCTGGTATATAACAATCATGAAAAAGGCATCTCCTTATCGTGCAACTGAAAGTTGCTGATGGCTTGCGCCATCTATCGGAATAAATATCAACTATTCTCGGTGATTTTTAATTATTCCAGAATTGGCCAAATACCCATTCTTGATTAATCAAGAAAAGCTAACCACGGACGCATAGTTACGAGAATAGTTGCTATTTATTCCGATAGATGGTGCAAGCCATCAGCAACTTTCAGTTGCACGATAAGGAGATGCCTTTTTTCATAATTTATGCACCTTATCTCAGTACAATGTCACATTTGTAATAGTTTTTTCATATAACAATCAGAAAGTGTAGAATTGTTTGTTATTTAGAGCAAAATTTATTCACAAAAAGAGATAACTTGATGTTACTGAATAAGGTTACCTAGCTAATCTAGATATGTAAATAGGTAAAGTAGAGGAAACACCAAGAATTAGGCAAAGGAAACGTGATGAAAGAAATGATATTACGTCATTACATAAGAATGCCGATTTCTTCTGCTCCAAATTTCTCCTGAACGCTAACTGATCGATGGCCTTCTGCACTCTCTAAATTTCTTCGTCTGCTTAGAAAAATATTCCAAACGAAAATAGATTGAGATTTTTACTTTTTTTAGCGCTTCATCCGAAAATAAATATATTGTATAAATAAAAATATATTTAATAATTTTATGCTATTTTGAATTTATATTTTAATTGTGTTTCAATTGATGTAATAATATTAATGTTTTAAATATATATATATACGAAATATAATTACGTATCAATTTCGGCGATTTTGATGTTACTATTAATGCTTTAGCGATTAATGCTATTTCTTGTGTCGAATTCTTTCCATTCAAGTTTCATTTGAGTATAGGGAACAAGTCAATAGGCGTTATATACGGTGAATTTCAATTCTTTTTGCCAAATAGCTACAGAATCTAATATATGCGCCGCGTGTGAAAGGGCATTGTCATTTTGTAAGATCCAATTACGATTTGCTCCTTTTTTTCTTTCTCTTTTTCAAATTACTTTTTCTTGATCGTTTATAAGAATATCCAAATAAATTACATTGTGGAATGTTAAGTCTTCTGGAATATACTCCAAGTGAACAATATTCTTATCTATATAAATGAAGATTATACAATTATATACAATTATTTTATTTCCAAAGCGCTATATCCCGCAAGGATAACTTGCGCCAAACAAGGAGAAAAGTTTATTTACATAAGTTATTTACATTATTCAACGCATGAAAACATTAGAGATCCAGATTTTGTAGAAAGTTTAGAATGTATTTATAAAATGAATTGAACTTTAAATATGATTTTTTTATCGGAAATCAAATCGTTAAGTTCACAAACAACTAGTTCATTCTTCATTCTATAATCTTGAAATGTTGGGTAATCGATCAGTAGATGTCTTATATAAATGAAGATATGAAAGTCTTGTTGTTGCTCGGCATATGTTTCCACAATGTATACTTGTTGTATATATATATATATATAGTTTAAGTTTAATTAAGTAATTGTTATCACAGAGTATGTGTGTAAGATTACAAGTAAATGCTCCAATGGCCCTCGAATCTTAGAAAAGTCTAACCCCACCAGCGAGTTCAAGTAACCAAACGGGACTCTGGCGTATTTGTAAGTGCAATTACATTTAGAACTCACGAACTGCTTTTCACATGTGTAGACATGTGGTGTACTTACAGTAAAAGCAGTCGCTAACTACTCACCATGATTATCATGGCCTGTACCACGTGTACTAGGGATAATTAAAAAAACAAGTATGTAGGTGCTAACTGTAAGAAGATAAGCTTCTTTTTGTTTTCTATTGCTATAGGTTTCTCATTTATTTTGTTCTCTTTCTTTTAAATAAAAAAAGATAATGCTTGAACAATCTTCGTGTGGAATCAGTATATTTTAAAGTCTAACAAAGTCAACACCCTACCCAGATGGAAGCTTGATACCATATAGAAGTAATCTTTGGAGTCGCCATTATAGATACGACCTTTAAAAAGCCTAATTCTTCGAGCTTTAGATGCATAAGTATATTTATTTTGAATACATGATAAAGACGTAATTGACAACAGGGATTAGCGAATACAAAAAAAAATCGATATTATGTTTTAAAACGCCTCAAAATTCTACTTTCACCATTATCAGAATATACAGTATCTGTAGGTCTTTAATACAATACATTTTATCATATGCCAGAAGTTTTATCATTTTAAAGTTCTTTAATCAAATATCATGGGAAGTTTTATAATCTTAAATGGTATTATATTAATAATTTGTTATGATTACAACTATAACGACTATAATAATCTTCTCGGTATTATTTAGACGACAAGACGAAATAAAAGAAGAAGAGTTTCTTCAATAGACATATATCGAAGCAAGCTTTCGGGCAAAAAAACCTTCTATAGGCGTGATTACGGCGACAAACGTGACACTATAAACTTGACATTATAGTGTCACGTTTGTCGCCGTAATCACGCCTGTAGAAGGTTTTTTTGCCCGAAAGCTTGCTTCGATATATGTCTATTGAAGAAACTCTTCTTCTTTTATTTCGTCTTGTCGTCTAAATAATTACTACTATAATTAGGGGGTCGGTGGAAGGATAGTCTAAACCGTTGGTTTTCGACTGCTACGACCCGGGTTCGATTCCCGTATCAGGAACTTTTTCTCTGATTTAAAAAATGCTCCAATGACCCCCGATTCTTGAAAAAGTCCAACCCCACCAGCGAGTGCGGGTAACTAAACGGGGCTCTAGCACATTTGTAAGTGCAAAAGTCGAACTGCTTTTCACATGTGTAGACATGTGGTGCACTTACAGTAAAAGCAGTCGCCTACTTCTACCCACCATAATCATCATGCCCTGTACTACGTGTAGTATGGATAAGAAAAAAAAGTCGTATTTTTTGTGTGTGCGCTACTAATAAAAATAATATATAATAACATATATTTTGTTTAATACAATATCGCTTGGGGGGTCAAACCTTCAAATGGGAATATCCAGGGCGAAGCCGAGTTGTACTTCTGGTTCTAAATTAGAGTGGAATAAACAGCCTTGTACATATATTATAAGGCAGGTACCAATATAATTCATTTTCAAGAAATATAATTTTATGACTAAAGATACTTAACATAAGTCCTGAGGAACCGAAATATCTTTCATTAAAAAAATCATAATTGTTTCAAATATTATGCTGCATTAGCATGCCAGTAAGGACAGTAGAAATTGTTTAATTTATTTAAAAGAATCAAACACGTCTAAAATAGTTTCGAATGTTTCAAATATATTTAAATGGAAAATTATTTCTTAACAGAAAATAAAATTTAATTCTAAGACTGTTTATTAGAGCTAATCATTTAGTTATGTTTATTTGTAGAACATCTCTTAAAAAGATGTTAAATAAATGGAGACCTAAACCAATAAATAATAAAGTTAGGTACAATAAAATTTATTAGTATGACTTAAACTACTTTAAACTTATAAGCGTATTTCAGGATTAGTCTAAATACAATTTGAAAAAATAAAACAGTTTGTGAGTTATATATGCTGATCTAATTTGTAAAACTTCGGCGTTTTTATTTTTCCTGTGTAGAGTTTTACACAATTCAAATACTTCTACGAAATTTTTATTATTAGTTGTGTGCCCATTATTTTATATTTGACCAATCACTTATGGTTGTTTTTTTGGTGGCAATTAGAAAGTTTCTTCTGCTTTTTTTTAAATAAGTAATAATATTTTGTTTATGTCTTGGAATATGTCTAGTGGATGTTTTCAGAATAGTAAAAAATTAAAATTATTTAAAGGAGAAAGAGGCTATTTTATTTTTTCACCTTTTAGCTTAACAAATATTTATCCATCATCATATATATCTAAGTCACTGTTTGTCCATATATATAATACAATATAATGCGGCTATGATTATAGAACGATGTTGACAAGTTTTACCGCAAATGTTTCTTTTTTCAGAACGAGAAATCGTAATTTATTTTAAGGAGAAATAACGACTATTCCTATCCTTAAGGATGAAAGGTTGAATTGTGAAGAATAATGATGAACGGAAAAATAAAAGCGTCTAGGGATGGAAACACATTTTCCCTGGACACTTTTATTTTTCCGTTCATCATTACTTTTCACAATTCATCCTTAAGGATAGGAATAGTCGTTATTTCTCCTTAAAATAATTTATGATATTTCGTTCTGTAAAAAGAAATATTTGCGTTAAAACGTGTCAAACGTCGTTCTATAAATATATGTTTGTCGGCTATACACGTCCACAATACGTAACTAATGCCAAATTGAATGTTCTTCAATGCAACATCAATGGCATATATACTAGTAAGAGCAAGGTTAAACTGGATGAGATATTATCACTGGCTGATTCCAAAGGCGCTAATATCATTTGTCTGCAAGAAACCAAGCTTAAGCCCAACCACCTTTTTAAGGTAAAGGGCTTCAAAATACTGAGAAAAGACAGGCCTTCAGCAGATGGAGGAGGAGGGCTCCTGACCCTCATCAAAGACCTTTCCTTTGATGAAATTGACACTCCTTCAACAACCCATACTGAACTACAGGCCTTCAAAATACACCTACCCAATCAGAGACCCCTAACAATTGTGAATACTTATCACCCACCCCAAAAACCAGGCCCAGAACTAGACTTAGTTGCACACCTACTTAACCCCAATATACTCATCCTTGGAGACTTCAACAGCAAGCATCAATCTTGGGGCTGTTCCCTCAACAACACTGAGGGCTCTATCCTCAGCACCTTCATTGATGACAACAACCTCACAATTGTGTCCCATGGTCCTACCTACATCTCTCACTCCTATGGAACTCCGCAAACACTAGATCTCACCATCACCTCCCCATCTATGCAACAGTTCATAAAAAACAGCACCCTGAAAAGCATCGGAAACGACCATCTTCCTCTGCTAACAGAAATCTCCACCTCCACTTCCCTCCCAAAATCTTCACAAAGACTTTTCTGGAACTATAAGAAAGCCTCCTGGAATTCATTTAAAACATTGTTAGATAGTCTTCTCAGCAAAATCCCACCAAATTCCTCTTTAGAAGACAGGTGGAAGAACTGGAAGTCTGCAGTCCTAATTTCTGCCAAACAAAACATCCCCAGAGGGAACAGAAAATTCTACATTCCTGGATATAGAGAGGTACTAGATCTTTTGAAAGATGAAATAGAAGATAGGAACCAAGTTTACCAAGACCTCATTCAGAACAACAACACCCTCCTCATCAGAGATTACAATCACCTTGCTGCAAAAATTAAGCTTAAGGCGGACCAAATCAAACAGAATAAGTGGATTGAAATCTGCTCTTCAATTGACCCAAAAACCAGCGACACGAAACTATGGAAACTACTACATGCCCTCAATCAGGACACTCCATCTCACAGCAGCTCAAATACCTTCAAGGATAATTCTGGAAATCCCCTCACAGACAAATACAGCATAGCAAATCATTTTGCCCACCATTACAGCTCCACCGCAAAACTTAATTTTAATTTACAGGATAAAATAATAGGTAGAAAATCTAGGCTCACCAGAAACCTTGCAAAATCCAAACCCAGCCACAACATTTTCAGTAAACCTTTTCAAGAGCATGAACTGGACGAAGCTTTAAGTCATCTTGACCCTACAAAAGCTCCTGGTCCAGACAACATCACTGGACCCATGTTGAAAAACCTCAGTTCCCATGCCAAACTAGAACTCTTAAGCATTTTCAATTACAGTTGGAGCTCGTCTACCCTCCCTAAAGAGTGGAAACATGCCACAATTATCCCCATCCACAAACCAGGCAAGCTTGAGAACCACCCAACCAACTACAGACCTATCTCTCTGACCTCTATTCCCTGCAAAATCATGGAACACATGATTCTCAATAGGTTAACCTTTTATCTTAACCTCAACAACCTACTAGACCCTCATCAAATAGCTTTTAAAAAATATCAAAGCACAGAAGATTCAATCTTTTACTTCGTTCAACAAACCCAGGACAGCTTCCATCATAAACCTACAGAATCCACTATAGCAGCCTTCATCGATCTTTCCCAAGCCTTCGACAGAGTCTGGAAGGAAAAGCTAATTCTCAAACTCGATGAACTTGGAATAGAGGGAAGTATGCTGAGTTGGATCAGCAATTTTCTATCCAAACGTACCATACAGGTTAACTTCAACAACATCAAATCAAAAACCACTCGTATTTACCAAGGTCTACCCCAAGGATCAATCCTAAGCCCTATTCTCTTCAATATTTACCTAAATGATGTACACACTTCTATCAAACCGCCAGCTAAAATTGCCCTTTACGCAGATGACATAATCATCTGGGTCTCCAAAAACAACCTCTCCGATGCAGAACAATCTCTGAATAAAGCCATGAAAAATCTACAAAAGGTAACTAAGAAACTGAAATTATCCATTAACATCAGCAAATCTGAAATCGGCCTCTTCACCATCAACAACCACCTTCGCCACTGGACCCCAAATATTTTCTTAAATAATTCAAAACTTCAATATTCAGATTCCCCAAGATATCTTGGTGTCACACTCGACCCTGCGCTCACTTTTAAAAAACATATTGACACCATGATAAGCAAAGCCAAAAATAGGCTCAAAATCCTGAAAGAAATATCAGGCTTAAACTAGGGTGCAAATGCCAATATCTTACGCACAACGTACCTTGCACTCGTAAGACCTATTTTGGAATATGCTACACCAGCCTGGATCAATGCAAGTAAAACTAACCTATCCAAAATAGACAGAATCCAAGCAAGCGCAGCTAAAATCTTCAGCGGACTTCGAGGATCCTGCCCAAATCGCATTGCTGAACTCGAATCCAACCTTCTTCCCCTGCACCTAAGGAGAAAAATCTGCTTTTCAAAATTTATAACAAAAAAGATTAACTCTCCAAAAGAACATCTTACAGGAAAATTTATTAGAAATTGGGTCCCAAACCAAAGATTAAAACGCCCCACTCCTCTCAACATGGCTCACAACTCTAATCTTTTAGACATCCCAATTAATCCCAAACACAGAACTTCCTATCCCCCACACAAAACTCGCAACAAACTCATCTGTTTCCCTCATCTACCAGACAATCCCCACAAACATGAAACTCAGCCAGAATTACTTAAAGCTCTTGGCCTCCAAATCATTGAGGAAAATAGCTCCCTCTTCGACATCACAATTTACACTGACGGTAGCCAACTTGAAACTGGACTGTCTGGCAGTGGAATTGCTATCTACAAAGATAAGATCCTGGAAAAAATCTGCCTCTCCCACCCTAGACATCTTTCAGTTTATAAATCAGAACTCTCTGCTATAGATAAGGCTCTAAAAGACATCAACATCAACTCGCCAAGCAAAATAATAATCTACTCCGACTCAAGAGCAGCCATTTATACCCTTCAAAGCTGCTTCTCCAGTCAAGAACCCCTCCTCAAGAGCATTGCTAAGTCTGTAAACCGACTCCCAGCCAACAGCTCAGTCACAGTGCAATGGCTTCCAGCTCACGTTGGAATTCCTGGTAATGAGCTGGCAGACTCTCTGGCAAAGGCTGGTGCTCTTGGCCTACCTGAAGCAAGAGAATCCACCACCCAACTAGACGAAAGAGACCTCCTCCGTACCATCAAAACCCAATGCCTGCAGGAATGGAAATCTGATGCTGCACATGACTGGTACAGAGCAGGAGGGACAAGCACCGGTTCTGTCCTCCCAAGAGAACAACAGTCTTTGATTTCCAGACTTAAGTCTGGTCATCTACGGACAATGACTTTCCAGAATGGTTGCAAGGTTTTCCCACTATGTACCAAGTGCAATTCTCAGCCTGCAACCCCAAGACATATTATTGACTGTATTGACTCATCCATTGATGAGCTCTACTCTTCCCCGGCAGACACCATCAAAAATCTCAAGCTTTACAGGCTTGATACCTTAGTGTGATTGGGTGGAGATAAGAAAGAAGAAGAAGAAGACGTAACTAATCTGAATGAAAATTTAACAGTATATAGAGTTGAATCTGGAAAACCTATAGACAAATATTTAGACAACTATAACGAATATACTTGGAGTTATTAACAAATTTCCCTATTTCACTCGCAACCAGCGCCTCACTGCGGTAACTAAGAGAAGTAAAGTTGGGGAAGATGGGTGGAATTCAGCTGCGGGAGGATGGCTCACGTGGTCCCCCACGGCGCGACGAGGATTGGTGTGTGGGGGAGGTGGAGCGGGACGTTTCACAAGAGTGACATAAAACGTAATGACGGCGTAGGGGCAAGAAATCACTTGCTGGTCACATCTGCGGCGTGTGTAGTCCAGGCTGTACGTATACAGTTTGGAGAGGGACGTTTCACAAGAGTGACATCCACGGCGTCAATTTATAATTGTAACGGATAGTATTTGAATAAAAAAATATTTTAAATAAATTCGCACTCGGGTAAAACCCGAGCGTTTCCCGGGTCATTCGGCCTGTATATATATACAATGTCTGCCTATTAGCGAGGCACGGTTTAAAATTTGAAACGGTTGGGAAGTGAAGCTTGTAATTTTTGAAGCGATTAAACATTACCTCAGAAAAGGATACTATGCAAAATTTCTGAATTTCCAGTATTTTATCTCCTTGGAGTTACAAACCAAAAACTGTCAAACACAATCCTATATACAGATAAGGAGTTCTGCGAACGAGTGATCTAAACCGTTGGTGTTCGACCGCTTCGATCGGGATCGAATCCCACATTGGCCACTTTTTCTAATTTAAAAATAATTGCAAATGGCCCCCGACTCTTGCAAAAGTCCAACAACACCAGCGAGTGTAAGTAACTAAACGGTGCTCTGGCACATTTGTAAATGCAAAGTCGAACTGTTTTTCACATGTGTAACATGTGGTGCTCTTACAATAAGAGCAGTCGCTAACTAGACACCATTATCATGGGCTGTACCACGTGTATTAGGGATAATATATATACACTAAGGAACAAAACTTAAGGAAGTTGTACCTTTTAACATGTATATCGGGATTCATACAATAACTCTGAAATATATTACAGTGACCTTTTTTTAAGACAATACGGACAAGCTGACTACGGGAATATTTTAAAAGACAATTCTATTTTTCCCCAGTGCGCCATATTGAAGATCAAACATTGTATCACATCTTCATATGCTCAGCTTTCCAATACAGTAGAACCTCCCTGTAAAGGACACCTAATTGCAGAGCCAAAGTGTCCTTTAGGGAGAGGTATCCTCTTACCGGAGAGTTGCTAAATAGTAAAAATGGTAATTTTGCAAATGAAAACTGTCCTTTGTAGAGAGGTGTCCGCTAAAGGGAGGTTCTACTGTACCACAGATTCAAGACGGCCCCCCCACTCTCCCAGAAATTCCCAATCTACCTAGAAATAGATCTTCTTGGAACTACCTAATATCTTCTAATTCCTCCGCCATTGTAATAAAAACAAACAAACAAAAAAAAACAAACAAAGAGACTTAATGCTGAAGGAAGGATAACCCGGGTAGTTTTCAATATTCTTTTTACACTACCTAGGTTAATTTTAACTCTATATGATATTTTATATATACAGTTAAACCTGTCTATAGCGCCCCTTCTAAATAGCGCCTCTCTTTCTATAGCGCCCGATTTTAAATACGTAGTACGATGCGATTTACATTAAAAGTGACCTGTCTATAGCACCCTATTTTGGTGAGTCCCAAGAGTGGGCACTATAGACAGGTTTAACTGTATTTTCAAACGTCTATATTATTTTTTAATTTATGCTGTGTGTGTACTTAAAAATAATTATAATTCCTTTTTAAGTACACACACAAGTTCATAGCACTTTTAGATGAACAGTGTAATGTTTCGTCTTTGAGTTGTGAGAGTTAATTCTCCACAGATGTAACAGAAAGTATCTGGATTATTCACTCAACACCTTGGGCCCCGTCTTGTGTACACCATCTATAAAATCACTTTGATAGAATTCTAAAAGGGAACTAAAACTATTTAGTATATTTTACAAAACATAAATAATGAATATAAATGTAGTTTTTTCAAAGATTAAATCTGCCATCTCTACTACAAAGCAACTAAACAAATCGTTGGTTTACATATCAACTTGTCCAAGCAAGAATAAACCCGCAGCAAATCTATCACCACTAGCTAATGTAATGAGGTTTAAGCAAAAAGCTTACTAACATTGTTTCCATTTATTACTGCGTGTTTTTCTCAATACGAGAAAAGGCTCTAACTCAGAAACTTTGCGTGATAGAAAAAAAAACTATTAACAATATATTTAGAATCAGGGCAAAAAGTCACATTAAGATCAGATATTGTTTCTTTTGGAAAAAAAAAAAACTATTTTTTTGTAGACAAGTGTAATTGATATAAAATAGCCCCAATCATATTGTCACATAGAAAATTAGGAAAGACAAACTTCAGGCTGACCCAACAATTTATTTAAGGCACAAACTAATATTGAAAAATTCAAGAGAAGCAATGAGGGGAGTTTACACAAAGTAATCTACTTATATATTTGCCTTATTCTGTCTGTCTGTCTGTCTGTCTGTCTGTCTGTCTGTCTGTCTGTCTGAAGCTCACGGATAGAATGCGCTCCCATTGGCCGCCAGCAAACACGTGACCTCCCTGCCCGCCCCCCTCTAGACAACCCTGTTATCAGCTGTGTGTTACATCCACCTGTCTATACAGACCACCCTGTCTATAGCGTTCACCCTAGACAACCCTGTTATCAGCTGTGTGATACATCCACCTGTCTATACAGACCACCCTGTCTATAGCGACCACCCTAGACAACCCTGTTATCAGCTGTGTGATACATCCACCTGTCTATACAGACCACCCTGTCTATAGCGTTCACCCTAGACAACCCTGTTATCAGCTGTGTGATACATCCACCTGTCTATACAGACCACCCTGTCTATAGCGACCACCCTAGACAACCCTGTTATCAGCTGTGTGATACATCCACCTGTCTATACAGACCACCCTGTCTATAGCGACCACTCTAGACAACCCTGTTATCAGCTGTGTGATACATCCACCTGTCTATACAGACCACCCTGTCTATAGCGACCACCCTAGACTACCCTGTTATTAGCTGTGTGATACATCCACCTGTCTAAACAGACCACCCTGTCTATAGCGACCACTCTAGACAACCCTGTTATCAGCTGTGTGATACATCCACCTGTCTATACAGACCACCCTGTCTATAGCGACCACCCAGACAACCCTGTTATCATCAGTGTGATACATCCACCTGTCTATACAGACCACCCTGTCATAGCGGTCACCCTAGGCAACCCTGTTATCAGCTGAGTGATACATCCACCTGTCTATACAGACCACCCTGTCATAGCGGTCACCCTAGGCAACCCTGTTATCAGCTGTGTGATACATCCACCTGTCTATACAGACCACCCTGTCATAGCGGTCACCCTAGGCAACCCTGTTAACAGCTGAGTGATACATCCACCTGTCTATACAGACCACCCTGCCATAGCGGTCACCCTAGGCAACCCTGTTATCAGCTGAGTGATACATCCACCTGTCTATACAGACCACCCTGTCATAGCGGTCACCCTAGGCAACCCTGTTATCAGCTGAGTGATACATCCACCTGTCTATACAGACCACCCTGCCACAGCGGTCACCCTAGGCAACCCTGTTATCAGCTGAGTGATACATCCACCTGTCTATACAGACCACCCTGTCATAGCGGTCACCCTAGGCAACCCTGTTATCAGCTGAGTGATACATCCACCTGTCTATACAGACCACCCTGTCATAGCGGTCATCCTAGGCAACCCTGTTATCTGCTGTGTGATACATCCACCTGTCTATACAGACCACCCTGTCATAGCGGTCACCCTAGGCAACCCTGTTATCAGCTGTGTGATACATCCACCTGTCTATACAAACCACCCTGTCATAGCGGTCACCCTAGGCGACCCTGTTATCAGCTGAGTGATACATCCACCTGTCTATACAGACCACCCTGTCATAGCGGTCACCCTAGGCGACCCTGTTATCAGCTGAGTGATACATCCACCTGTCTATACAGACCACCCTGCCATAGCGGTCACCCTAGGCAACCCTGTTATCAGCTGAGTGATACATCCACCTGTCTATACAGACCACCCTGCCATAGCGGTCACCCTAGGCAACCCTGTTATCTGCTGTGTGATACATCCACCTGTCTATACAGACCACCCTGTCATAGCGGTCACCCTAGGCAACCCTGTTATCAGCTGTGTGATACATCCACCTGTCTATACAGACCACCCTGTCGTAGCGGTCACCCTAGGCGACCCTGTTATCAGCTGAGTGATACATCCACCTGTCTATACAGACCACCCTGTCATAGCGGTCACCCTAGGCAACCCTGTTATCAGCTGAGTGATACATCCACCTGTCTATACAGACCACCCTGTCGTAGCGGTCACCCTAGGCGACCCTGTTATCAGCTGAGTGATACATCCACCTGTCTATACAGACCACCCTGCCATAGCGGTCACCCTAGGCAACCCTGTTATCAGCTGAGTGATACATCCACCTGTCTATAAAGACCACCCTGTCATAGCGGTCACCCTAGGCAACCCTGTTATCTGCTGTGTGATACATCCACCTGTCTATACAGACCACCCTGTCATAGCGGTCACCCTAGGCAACCCTGTTATCAGCTGTGTGATACATCCACCTGTCTATACAGACCACCCTGTCGTAGCGGTCACCCTAGGCGACCCTGTTATCAGCTGAGTGATACATCCACCTGTCTATACAGACCACCCTGTCGTAGTGGTCACCCTTGGCGACCCTGTTATCTGCTGTGTGATACATCCACCTGTCTATACAGACCACCCTGTCGTAGCGGTCACCCTAGGCGACCCTGTTATCAGCTGAGTGATACATCCACCTGTCTATACAGACCACCCTGTCGTAGCGGTCACCCTAGGCGACCCTGTTATCTGCTGTGTGATACATCCACCTGTCTATACAGACCACCCTGTCATAGCGGTCACCCTAGGCAACCCTGTTATCACCTGTGTGATACATCCACCTGTCTATACAGACCACCCTGTCATAGCGGTCACCCTAGGCAACCCTGTTATCAGCTGAGGGATACATCCACCTGTCTATACAGACCACCCTGTCTATAGCGACCACCCTAGACAACCCTGTTATCAGCTGTGTGATACATCCACCTGTCTATACAGACCACCCTGTCTACAGCGGCCACTCTAGACAACCCTGTTATCATCAGTGTGATAAATACACCTGTCTATACAGACCACCCTGTCTATAGCGACCACCCTAGACAACCCTGTTATCAGCTGTGTGATACATCCACCTGTCTATACAGACCACCCTGTCTACAGCGGCCACCTTAGGCAACCCTGTTATCATCAGTGTGTTACATTCACCTGTCTATACAGACCACCCTGTCTATAGCGACCACCCACCTGTCTATACAGACCACCCTGTCTATAGTGGTCACTTTAGGCAACCCTGTTATCATCAGTGTGTTACATTCACCTGTCTATACAGACCACCCTGTCTATAGCGACCACCCTAGACAACCCTGATATCAGCTGTGTGATACATCCACCTGTCTATACCGACCACCCTGTCTATAGCGGTCACTCTAGGCAACCCTATTATCAGCTGAGTGATACATCCACCTGTCTATACCGACCACCCTGTCTACAGCGCCTAGGGTGACCGCTATGACAGGGTGGTCTGTATAGACCTGTCTATAGCGACCACCCTAGACAACCCTGTTATCAGCAGTGTGATACATACACCTGTCTATACAGACCACCCTGTCTATAGCGACCACTCTACAGCTGTGATACATCCACCTGTCTATACAGACCACCCTGTCTATAGCGGTCACTCTAGGCAACCCTATTATCAGCTGTGTGATACATCCACCTGTCTATACAGACCACCCTGTCTATAGCGGCCACCCAAGACAACGTTTTTGAAATATATTCGCACTCGGGTAAACCCCGGGCGTTGCCCGGGCCTTTCGTCTAGTAAAATATATTCACACAAAGCAATAACGCGCCATCTATACATATAAAATGAAAGGATTTAAAAGCACGAATGTTTCTTTTATACATAATACAAACTTTGCATGGAATTTTTGAATGAAAATATTCAAGGTATTAGAGAATTATTCAATATACTCTTTATATGATATATTAGCGCGCCATCTGTTATGAAAATTCGAAACTATTATAGACGCGTATGATTTTTTTTCAAAATTGAACAATTTTCTACTGTTTAATTTTTAATAGAATCATACGCTTCTATAATAGTTTTGAATTCTCATATACTCTTTATAATCCATTTCTTGAATAACTGAAAACAATTAAGAAAAAAAAAAAGAGATTTTAATTCCTATATTGGAGAATAAAAAGAATGAAAAAAAAATCAAAAGAATAAATCCCATTGGGATAACATAATCACACAATTGACTACATTTCTATCTGTGAAAGAAAACCCCATAAGTCTCTTACAAAATAATTTGATAAAGGTTGTTAGGAACTATTTGTGTTATGAAAGAAAGAAAAAAAGGAGAAGAAAATAAAAGCGATAGAATTTCACATCGTGTTTGGTCAAAATAAGGTAAATATTTGCAGAATAAAATTGTTTTTTTTTTTTAAATAGAATCAAAGGTTATAATATACATAGAATAATAAGGATAATTATAGAGGTATGCCGAAATTTATAAATATATCATCGTCTGCTGATATACAAGGTATGTCCCATAAGTTCCCGGACTGGGTCCATAAAAAAATAAATAAATGAAAAATGTAAATGAATTTGACTGTTTATTATAGAAAAAATATCTGGCTACACGGTGGTACCAATATCGAGGCGTTACGTGCACGCGCCCCAAAGTTATTCTAATTTATTTAAAGGTTACACATAGCGCTGCGGCGATTTTACGATGGAACGAAAATTGAAGCAGAGGATTTGCATAGAATTTTGTGTGAAACTTCAAATATCAGCAACCGAAACTTTTTAAATACTTAATAAAGCATTCCCCAAAGAGAACAATTGTTTTTGAATGGCATTCTAGATTTAAAGCTGGCAGAATTTCCATTGAAGATGATCTTCGTCAAGGACGCCCAAAAATTTCAAAGGACTGATGAAAATGTGCAAAAAATCACCGATTTGATAGAATAAAATCCTCGAACCACTTTGCTGGAGCTAGAGCAAGACACAGGCATCTCTAAAACAACGATTGGAAGGATCGTAACCAAATCAAAAAGACTCCTGCAAAATTCATCCCAAGATTCCTCACTAATGAGCAAAAACTGTGTCGGCTTGCAACCTGTGAGGACATGTTGGAAATGACAAGAACAGATCCGGAATGGAAAGACAAGATAATCACAGGCTACGATACATGGGTCTATGGCTATGATCCTGAAACCAAGCATCAATCTGCCGAGTTGAGATGTCAGGGTGAGCTTAGACCCAAAAAATCCAGATTATTGAAATCCAGAAACAAGGTGTTGCTGGTCGCCTTTTGGAATAAAAAGGGCATTTTTCATCACGAGTATCTTCCTGCAGGCCAAACAGTTATCAAGGATATGTATTTGGGCATTCTTCGCCGTCTAAGGGAAGCGATTCGAAAAAAAAGGCCAGTAAAATGGACTAATGGTGGCTGGATCCTACACCATATCAATGCTCGCCCTCACACAGCGCACTTGATGACTAGCTTTTTGGCGAAAAACGGGACACAAATCCTACTTCAACCACCCTATTTCCCAGACATCGCACCAAATGACTTTTTCCTGTTCCCCAAACTTAAAGCAGTTCTAAAAGGAAGACATTTTGACACCAGGGATGACATAATAGAAAAATCGCCGTTAGCATTGAAGAGCATTCCAAAAGAGGCTTATAAAAACTGTTTCGACAATTGGGAGAAACGATGGCGCTGGTGCGTTGAAGCAAGGGGGGATTACTTTGAAAAGTTTTAATTAAAAAAATTTTAAAAAATCTTACCTTTTTTTTTTATGGACCCAGTCCGGGAACTTATGGGACATACCTTGTATCATATGTCGTCTGAATGATGAAATTCGAGGTTGCAGAAATCGAAAAAATGTTTTTTCAATATTTAATATAATTTATTAATCAATTAATTTTTCACTGACAATATATACTCATGGACAAAACTTGAGAATATATTTTTGAAGGTACATATATATACATGTGTGAAAAAAATAACAGAAAAAAAATAATAAAAAGTCAAGTGTTGATATTAAAAACAAAGAAAGGGCATATCCTGACCACTAGCACATGTGCTTTTTACAAGGTTAGTCGATTTCTGTTCTAGATGGCGCTCTGCCATCTAAAATTCCAAGTGCTCGTGATCAGGATATGTCTCTTCTTTTTTTTTTAATATATAAATATATTTTCAGATATATAAGAAAAATTGCGATTTACTTTATAAAATATTCGAAAATATTGCGTAAGTTTTTCGAATATTTTATTATTTTCTCAAAAGGAGAACGTTAGAATTTACATGTGTGGAAATTCCACCGTTATATAAACAAATAAGGAATGGTTCATGTTCAAAATATGAAACTTCCTTAAGTTTTGTCCACGAGTTTAGAGGGATATTTATAACCCAGGGAGCACAGAACGCCAACTACCCGGGGAGTCACTAGTATGGACTAGTGTTGAACGCTTTTACTCGCGTCCTGTTTTGATTGTTGAGTTGAACCAATTGACCAGGAAGTTCCATGCTGAAGTTGAGTCTTGGAGGCTGGTCCTAGATGCCATGAATTTATAATGAAGCAAAGTATTTATTATTTTATTAACAGAATATTAATTTTGATATATATATACAGTTAAACTTGTCTATAGCGCCCCCTCTTGGGACTCACCAAAATAGGGTGCTATAGACAGGTCACTTTTAATGTTAATCGCATCGTACTACGTATTTAAAATCGGGCGCTCTAGAGAGGGAGGCGTTATTTAGAGGGGGCGCTATAGACAGGTTTAACTGTATTTGATTACTCTGCGTGAACTTCCCTCATTGCTTCTCTTGTATCAATTTTAGTTTGTGCTTTAAATAAATTGCTGTGTCATCCAGAAGTTTGTCTTTCCTAATTTTCTACCCGACCATATTGCAACGTGGAAAATTAGGAAAGACAAACTCCAGTATTGACAAGGCAATTTATTCAAGGCAAGCACAACCTAAAGATATGATAACCAAAAGATAAGCAATGAAAAAGTTTACAGAGTAGCAAAATATAAACATAAAATGATACTCTGTTAATAAAATAATAAATACTTTGCTAAAAATCTCTTTCTCAATGGGAGCTGTGACCCACAGCTAGCAATTATTGTAGTTACTGACATGGATCTGACTACTTCTGCCAAAAATCCAACGAAGTCTTGGAACTTTGTCCCTAGTACCTTTGCGTCTTTTTTCTTGCGGCGTGAAAAGGGGCTTTGTTGTCGTATCGTCGTCTATAGGGACATTGTCATCTTGGAGGGATGTCTTGGCTTCGACACAGCGGTGGAATCCTGGAGCCAGTCTCTGAAAATGTAGATCACAGCACCCATGGCCTCTAGGTCTTTTCGGCGATCTTCAGTTTGTCTTCCCTAATTTACCCAGCATCTCCACCAAAATGCCACGTGGAAAAATAGAAAAGATAAACTTCGGGATGACAAAGAAATTTATTCAAGGCAAGTACAACCTATGAATGATAAACAAAAGAGAAGCAATGAAGGAAGTTTTCAGAGTATCAAAATATAAACATAAAAATGATACTCTGTTCATAAAATAATAAATACTTTGCTACGATATTTACAAATTAACATATTTTAATCGACAGAGTTCATAACATTTATATAGACAAAGTGGGGGTTGATGTAAGATTATTTAAATCAGGGAACAATCGATGTCTCACTTCTGTAAAGTTCAGACAGTCATAGATAAGGTGAAGAGCAGTTTGTTCAGTTTCTCCCCAGGAACAATTTGGTGTTTCTGATAGACCTCTTTTATGTAAGTATTTCTGGAATTTTCCGTGTGATGTGATAAATTGAGTGACTATAAAATTTGGATGGAACTGTGTAGGAATTCCGTTTGAAAAAAAATAGTGCGAATTGTATAATTAGCATTATGAATGGATTGATACAAATGTTTCATAAAAATTATTTTTCTACGCAAATTGTTGTAAGTTGTTAGAGCTTTAAGAAGCGGTCTGATAGATTAAATTGGCAAAAACGCTGGGAGGCTTCATTACTGATGACCCAAGCCCTCCCAATAAACTTTTTTCATCGCAGTAAGGATAAGAGAAATTTGTGTTTTATAGGTAAAAGAAACATTCAGGCTTTAATGCTTTCATTTTCTGTATATAGATGGCACGAATTGTTTTATATAGTTTTTTCTGTTCATCTATATACTTGAAAATAGAGCAATCCATAAATAAATCTTTAAATAAAAAGGTATATATTGGATCAAAATATTGTAACAAAGTGTTTATTATTTTATTAGCAGAGTATTTTTTTATGTTTATATTTTGGTATAATCTGTGCACTTCCCTCTTTTGCTTTTGTTTATCACTCATAGTTTGTTCTTGCCTGAAATAAATTGTTGTCTCATCCCGAAATTGGTATTCCCTAATTTTCCACGTGGCATTTTGATGGAGATGCTGGGTAGATTAGGGAAGACAAACTGAAGATCGCCGAAAAGACCTAGAGGCCATGGTTGCTGTGATCTACATTTTCAGAGATTGGTTCCAGGACTCCATCGACGTGTCAAAGCCAAGACTTCCTTCCAAGATGACGATGTCCCTATAGACGATACGACGACAAAACCGTTCTTCACGCCGCAAGAAAAAGGGCGCAAAGGTACTAGGGACAAAGTTCCAATACTTCGATGAAATCCTTGGCAGAAGCACGTCAGATCCATGTCAGTAACTACAATAATTGCTAGCTGTAGGTCACAGCTCCCACAGGAAAGGAGCTATGTAACAAAGTATTTATTATTTTATTAACAGGTAATTATTTTTTATGTTTATATTTTTTCTATACTCTGTACAGTTACCTCTTTTGCTTATCTTTTGTTTACCATTCATAGTTTGTTCTTGCCTGAAATAAATTGTTGTCTCATCCCGAAGTTGGTCTTCCTCAATTTTCCACGTGGCAATATATATATGGTATATATATATAAATTTTGAACTTTATCAATTTTATATAGAACTAGTTATATATATGATTAAAAATTTAAAAATATATTATATAAATTTCCGAGTAAGTATTATCACTGAATAATTATAATTTATATTCTTTTTCACATATAGGGAAATTTGAATGGCATTTTGTGAAAGTGTAGACAAAAAGAAACACTATATTTGAATCTCTTTACCTGAATAATAACCCAACTTTTGTTAACCATGGAGTTATATAATATTAAGACATTATCATCAGTTTTGAAAATAGAGCACAATCCATATCTGATTCATCAGATAATAAAATGGCATATATTGTATTGAATAAAATATTTATTTGCCAATATTTCTGTTGGCTGAACGTCAAACCTTTATCAAGGCATTACATTTTATTATAACACTATGCGGTGATGAGTTTGTTCATACAAAAATGTAATACCTTGATAAAGGTTTGGCTTTCAGCCACCCGAAATATTAGCAAATAAGTATTTTATTCAATCCAATATATGTCTTTTAATTATCTAATTATCATCATTATACTAACAAATCAAAATCCTCATAATCTCAATGACCCTATTTCTAAACCAAACGACATCAATCCCTTAGGCCTAATCCGAGCAGCCGAGCGTATAAACAACATCGACGACTCAATTTTAAATAGAAAAATTGACGCTCCAGGCCACAAATTGCTTTACCCAATAAAAAAGTGGAATTGAAAAAGCGGATGCTGTCCCATGTTTACGTCCGTGACGTCATTCCATTGATTGGTTTGAGTCAGTCTGACAGACTTTGGTTTCTCCAAATCTCATTATTTTCCATTTGGTTTTGTGATGTCACTATACCTGGGGAATTCAATCCCATTTCATCCCTATTAAAGTAGATCTCTGCTGATAAGTCTGTCGTTTTCATTCCACCTATATCCCTGTTATTCTATACCTTTATTCCCTTTTTATCCCTATTATTCTACATTTGATTCAATGTATGGTTATTTGATCTTTCGTGTTATCCATTTTCCCTTTTTTATGCGATTTTTTATATTAGCAGATTATATCAAAATACTAGCGAATATACCAGACTTTTCCCGGTTTTTACCCGTGTGTAGGTTTCCCTAATTAACATTTATTAAAACTATTTCCAGGGCAAACATATTGCCATGTGGAAAATGAGGGAAGTTTACAGATTAGGCAAAAAATATATGCATAAAAATGATACTCTGATAATATTATGATAAATACCTGGTTACCTAGCTCCTTCCCTATGGGAGCTGTGACCCACAGCTTGCAATTATTTCAGGTACTGACATGGATCTGACGTGCTTCTACCAAGGATTCCATTGAAGTCTTGGAACATTTTCCCTAGTACCTTTGAGTCATTTTTCTTGCGGCGTGAAGAGCGGCTTTGTTGTTGTATCGTGATCTACAGGGACATCGTCATCTTGGAAGGAAGTCTTGGCTTTGACACGGCGGTGGAATCCTGGAGCCGGTCTCTGAAAATGTAGATCACAGCACTCATAGCCTCTAGGTCTTCTCGGCGATCTTCAGTTTGTCTTCCCTAATTTACCCAGCATCTCCATCAACATACCACGTCGAAAATTAGGGAAGACAAACTTCAGGATGAGACACCAATTTATTTAAGACAAGAACAAAAACTATGAATGATAAATAAAAGATAAGCAACGAGGGAAGTTTACAGAGTAGGAAAATAATATAATTGTAGGTATAGTTATTATTATATAATATCATTTTATTCGCGATCGAACGTTGTGGCCCACTGTACGTATTACATCCCAAATACGATGCGACGCCAGCATCTCTGTCTTGAGCGTAATGTACCATCTTGGCGACCGTTAAACCAGTGAGTTTCTTTGATTGGTCCACGAAGCGTGTCGGCGGGTGTCCAGGTATGCATCGCCCAGATGTCTTTCCAGTCAGTATGGTGTACTCCATTCCCCTGTGTCGCGCGATGAAGAATCTCAAACAATTCCGTTGTACAGAAGCCGGTCATCTTCCGAAATCGATAGCTGTGATAGTATCGATGGGGCTGTCCAAGATATACTTCGCCAACAATACATCTCTAACGCATCGATTTTCTTCTGTGACGATGATGTTATAGTCCAGGACTGAAGCATATATTGACTCAACTGTTCCAACTTTGTCCGGTTTCTCTCTTTGTTAATGTTTTCCAGGCGAATATTTTTCTCTAACAATTATCATTTATTATAATTATATTAATTATTACTCCAATTAGTGATCATGAGGATTCCAATTAATGAATAATTAGTAATGTCATTATCACATTTTTCTCATATATATGTGATGTGTGAGATCCTGTCGACTCTCGCTGTGATGTGAGATCCTGAGGGCCTCTCGCTTTACTGTGGTAACTGAGAGGGTCAAACCTGTAGTAACCGAGAAAGACAGTCAGGGTGTGGAGAGTTTTCCAGTACCTCTCTGCACCTTGGAAGATCTTTAACAGTTCTCACAGAGTACAGGCAGTCGTGGTCAAGGCAGAGTGGACGACTTGGGATTGTCCACACACAAAAACAATGGGATTCATTTGTACTAGGAAAGTTCCGTGAACAGATAGAGTCGAGCTGAGCAGCGAAAGATGGAGAGATAAGAAGTTTTCTTACTGGTCTACGGCATGGTCGAGCATCAGAAGATGAAGCGACGAGGGCCCCGCTGATGGTGAAGTAACTATTTGTTTCTGGCCCTGTTGGAGGCTTATATATCTATGCAAAGAGGAAATATTGTGTTTCAGCGGATGCAGCAAGGGCGTGGATCGGAAGAAGTATCATTGTACACTGGCAACGCCTTATCTTCTAGGCCTCGTTCTTAGACGTTGTTAGACTTCTATCTCAATCTCTTTCTTTAGCCCAACTCTTATTCTATTACAGATTTTTATTTATTTATCCTCAGTTTGTACAAAGTACATTACATATGATGATGTGTTTATTATACAAGATGAAAATCTTGTTATATTATATACAATATGAGGTTGGTTTAAATTACCATATATATATTATTTTTCAAATAATATATCACCTCAAGATAAAATCTAATAATATTTGCTAAAGCATTCGCTGGGTAAAATTTACTCGGGGAGAATCGGGGCTAATGCGGATCAAAAATATATAATTATAAAAGTTTATTTTATACATATAATTTGATCAAATATTTATAGAGTCATATGGATAGTTAAAAATAATAGTTCCATGAGCAAATTAATTCATATTAGAGTTATAATATGTATATTTTATGAAAATATATTTTTCTGTTTTGATTTTATAATATCTTATATAGAATTTTTGATCATTTGCTTTAACATGAATATTATTATTATATTCGCTGGTACTAATTAGTACATTGGTACTAAATGGTATCTGTATGCTGCCGTGGAAAATCTTGAAAATAAAAATAAAAATAGTTTAGATAAAAAAATAATTAGCTTTAATTAAGCTTATGAAATATAGAATACATCATTTTATAAAGTACTCCCTGACTTAAGGCGAGTAAAATAAGGAAAACAAAAGACTTATTTACATAATTACAAAAGATTTGAACTGAGCCGGCCAACGGGAAATGGAAATATCTTTATTTTACGGGGCTGCTAACCAAAATAAAATGATTTTTGAGTCCCAATGGCCGCGTAAAGCGGAATATATACAAAGCACTATGACCAGGCTGGGGAGGCTAGGGACAGGATCTCCGTCAGGGAAGAGGCAGGTTAGGCCGGATTGGGTCCGCGGAGGTCAGGAGGAAGGCAGGAGAACTAGAACTTTGCAGCTCTAGCTCTGGCAGTTGGGCAAGACATTGATATTGCCTCGTGGTAGGCAGAGAGGCCCTTGGCTGAGCAGTTGGCGCACTTGGCCGTGCGCGGATTGGCGAGAGTTGGACAGCTTCGGCCTTGGTGGTCACCAGAAGCGCAGTGGAAGAAGGCGACTGTAGCTTTGGTGCACCTATCGGCGTTGTGGATAGGCCAACGGGAAACAACAACAACGGATTTATATAGGGAAAGCGGCAACCTCTGGCGATTGTCTTAACAGAGTAATTTGATGTGGGAATTATAATTTTAAAATTAAATACAATTTTTAGTCAACATGTATTTAGTACGCTCCAGGAGCCTGGGTTACCTTTATGTTACTACTACAACTGAATATAGTAAAAATATTTGGAGATGACGTGGAATTCTGTTACTTTACACAATAGATGGGATAAAATTCATGCTATAGGAATATGAAAGGCCATGAGTACAGTGATCTACATTTTCAGATTTCTACATTTAACTCCGCCTTTGCGAAGAACCAGTCGAAACAATAGCGTCACCCGATCTCACCAAAGCCGAAAAAGTTCACGACGCGGCGGGATTAAAAAACTGGTTTCCAGGATTCCAAAAGTGATAGATCATCAAGGCGACTATGTTGAAAAATAGCCAAATGTACGTAAATGTGTAAATAAATTGAATTTTCCATTAAAAAAATAGGAGACCTTACTTCTCAATACATCCTCGTATATCTGAAATAAATGAAATAAAGAACACAAGGAAACAGACGATCCTATAGAAGTGGAAAAAATACCGCGGATCACGTGATCCATGTAGAGAACAAAGGAAGACTAAGCCAAAAGGTAAATAGGATCAGGTAGATTTATGACCAGAGACTAACTCTGCTTTATTTCAGCTTTAGGTAGTGTGTTTGGTGGTGGACATACCACTAGGAATTCTCGCAGAAAATATTCTATAGAAAGAAACAGGCTATGCTTACTAAGATGGTATTGAAATATTGAATTTCTAGTCGTTTATTCGAAACTATTCACACTTTGTTTATATTTTATCTCAATATTATTAATAAATAATATATTTACTAAAATAAGTAAATATCATTTATATTTGTAAAACGACATTTGAAAATTATCCCACATATTTTTCCGTTTATCATTACTCTTCACAATTCACCCTTTTATACCTCATCCCAAAGGTTAGAAATAATCGTTATTTCTCTTTGAAATAAATTTTGATTATTCGTTGAAAAGAAACACATACGGGATAATTTTCAAATGTCGTTTCACAATCACAAGCCGCATTATATTGTATTATATTGTATCATTTATATTTATTAATATTTTTTATATAAATTCTGAAATTGTGTTTATATATAAATATATATTAAAATCAAAAAGGCATATCCTGACCATGTTCACATGAACTTTTATTAAAATATATAAAAAAGGAACAGGTTAAATCAACGTTTAGTTTATTTCTGTTCCACTAGATGGCGCTCTGCTTTCTAAAAAACGCACATGTTAGGGATCAGGATATGCCTAATTTTATTTATTTATTTTTAAATATATATTTTAGATTTGTATATATTAATAAACATATTATGTACCTAGAAAGGTATCTCTCCCTTTAATTATGCACATCAGAATGATGCGTTATGTTTATCTCTAGTAAAAAATAAAAACTTTACTTGTTTTTTTTTGCTTATCCCTAGTACATGTGGTACAGGTCATGTTAATCATAGTGGGTAGAAGTAGGCGACTGTTTTTACTGAAGTGCACTACATGTCTACACATGCTCAAAGCAGTTCGACTTTGTACTTACAAATGTACCAGAGCCCTGTTTGATTACTTGTACTCGCTGGTGGGGTTGGACTTTTTCAAGAATCAGGGGCCATTGTATCATTTTTTTAAACAGAAAAAAAAGTGCCCAATGTGGGAATTGAACTCGGGTCGTAGCGTTTGAAAACCAACGGTTTAGACCATCCTTCCATCGACCCCCCCCCTATACTACTTTACTAGTGATAATGAAGAATGAGCCACAATAAAACTTTTGGCTAATTCAGACAAGAGCAAAATTTGACAAAACTGGTGTTGTAACTCATTTATCATCAATACTAGTGAAGTTTGTTTACTCGGATGATGGACATAATGCATAGTTCTGATGTATAAGAGATGCCTCTATAAGTATATGAAAATCATCCTCCCGCAACTTTATATATTGAATACATATTTATATACAATTATGATATACAGAGATGGCTAACGTGTTTGGGATGTAATACGTACAGTGGACCACAACATTTGATCGCGAATAAAATGATTTATTTATTGTGAAAAAATAGTACAAATGTAATATTGTAATGGGATAAGGTGCATAAATTAAGAAAAAGGCATCTCTGTATCGTGCAACATTAGCAACTTTCAGTTGCACGATAAGGAGATGCCTTTTTCTTGATTTATTTATTGTCACGTGTAAAATTAGGGATGAGAAACTTCAGGATGAGACAGTAGTTTATTTAAGGCAGGAACAAACTATAAAGGATAAACAAAAAATAAGCAATGAGGGAAGTTTACAGAGTGGCAAATTATAAACATAAAAAATGATACTAGATAAGACTAGATAATAGATATTTTGTTACAATAATATATACAATTATATAAGACGATAATGTGGCGATAAAGCTTATGTCCATAGTTTGATTGAATACTATTTCTAAAATTTCACTCATCATTGTAGCATATATAAGCAGAATCGTCCAATACAGTATTAGAGTTCTAAGAAGCGGTCTGGTAGATTGAATTGGTGAAACCGTTGGGAGGGTTGACCACTGATAACCCAAGCCCTCCCAATATTTTTCTCATCGCAGTAAGGACAGTAGAAGTTTGTATTATGTATAAAAGAAACATTCGTGCTTATATCCTTTCATCTTATGTGTATAGATGGCGCGTTATTGCTTTGTGTTAATATACATATATATATATACATATATATTAAAATTGAATATACCTTTATTAATCGTACATATAAGTTTATATAGGGTTAAATAGAGAAATAAGTAAAATTAAATATTATTTTCATCAGAGGAATCCCACTGAGGGTCGTCTGGTATGATGTCACGTCCTGAAGTCGGACAGATCTTCCCGACTATTGCCATGTCGAGGAATAGCTTCAGACCTCTGCTCAGACGACAGGTACTCGAGAGAGTAGAGAGTTATTGGAAACTGTAAAATAAAATTCGAGAGGCTTCACCACTAATGAATCAATACCTCTTATATTTTATTATTATAAAAATGATAATACTTATAATGAATTTGATAAAAAATTCATAATTTTACAGATGGAGCTATGTATTACGTACTTAATGGATCACCTTATTATGAAAATAACGTCTTAATAGCAGAAGTAACATTTTATTATTGTTTGGTTGAAATCAATATTATTATTATTGTTTTTTTTTTAAATTCTTATTCTTTATTGTGCTTTATTAATTGGTAGATATATTCATTGATTATTAGTTTATTTTTCTTAATTCGGCAACAGTGTGTTGTTAATAATTTTTCTTATTTTGTTTTGTAAATTAAAAATCGTTTTCATTGATGTGTATGTAAAATTCTAAATTATTTTTTTTTTATTTGTAGTAAATTAAAAAATTCTAAACTCTATTTCAAGTCAAGTCTTTTTTTTTTATTCCAAAAGATCTTCTGGAGAAGAAGAACTCAAACTCAGCGAAACACTTATACGATTTAAGTTAGGTATATAAGCGAACATTTTTGGTGCCCCGTGTGAGGAAGGAGAAAGCCGCTATAATTATTAAGCACATTCGTAAAATCTTTGGAGATTATAAGGTAAGACGTCTTATCTTTTCACTTTAATTTTTAAAAATGGAAGTAGAAATTGTTTTTTTTTAATCAATTTTTGGGTAAGTTGGATTTGTTTAAAGGAGATATAAAATCTCAATTAAAACTCGGCGATTTGCATACGTTGAATCAGTCAAAAGAAAATTTACAAAAATTGAAATTATCAAAATATAAAAGTATTGCTATTGATAAAAATTTTAAGACGCGCGGTTAATGAATCAGAAAAAGAAATTGATAAAATGTTAGTCAGTATCAATAAGTTGGTGGATAATATACTAATAACAAGGTAAATAGAGTTTTGAGGAATTTTCAATAAAACTTCCTAAGTTTCAGCTACCAATTTTCAGTGGTAGCTTTTCGGAATGGTTGGGTTTCAAATAAATTTTTATAAAAGCAATAGATCAAAATAAATCTCACACAAAGTCTCAAAAACTTCAATATCTTATTTCTGCACTTAAGGGAGATGCTGCAAGATTAGTTCGAGCATTCAGCATTTCATATGATAATTATGCAATAGCTTGGAAAGCATTAACACACAGATATGACAATAAAAAAAGAATTGAGTTTTAAACAGATCCAAAAGTTTTTAATCTTAAATTTATTAAATTTTTAAAAGAATTTTTAAAAATTTGGATAAGGCTCTGTATGAATTTCTTGATAATTGCAATGAAGGTATTCAAAATCTTGGTACGTTGGGTTTGGAGAGAAACACTCTGGTAGATTTAGTATTTATTATCCAGCCTAAACTTGATAATTCGCTAAAAAAGGTATGGGAATTACATATTGATATATGGAATATCCATCATTGGAAGAGTTGATAATATTTTTAGAAAGGTATGCACGAAGTCTTTCAAATTTAAGAATAAGGGAGAATTCAAAGATTCCGTTGAAACCAAATAAGTTATTCTCATTCTACTACTTTTGTATCCTGTCCTGATTCAAATTCAAATTACACTCCCTGAATATTATGTACAAATTCACATTTACTTTCAAAATGTCAGCTATTCCAAAATAAGTCATTGCAGGAGAGATGGAATTTTGTCAAAGATAACAGATTATTTTACAATGGCCTTAGGTCAAACCACATGTTATCTACGTGTAAGATGACAGCATTTTGCAGAGTATGTAAAACAGAATCATCATACCTTGCTTCACGCATTTAATTCTGAATCGCATAACTCCAATTCAATGCCTAGGGCTATACATGATGGAGAAGCAAGCAATGTAAGTCGATTTTATACATCTGTGAAATCTAATTCAAATTCATTTACTCAATCTAATTCTGTAATTCACTCCCATTCTCTCAACTATTTCAATTCTTCTGACCAAATCTTGCTTTCAACAGCCTTAATAAAATTGAAGGATCTACGCGGTAATTGCCATGTAGCAAGAGCTTTAATCGATACAGGATCTCAAAAGACTTTGATAACTAATTCATTCAGAAAAACATTAAATCTTCCAATGAATTTTTCTGATGCTAAATTATATGGTTTTGGAGATAACTGCTTTGAAAAACCACTTGGAGAAATATATCTATTTAATCTTTAACAAATTCACATGTAATCTGCCAAACTTTGTTATGGAGAGGAAAAGGTGACCCCATTTGGTTGGCCTCAAACTGGCGGATCCAACCTTTGATACCAAGATTCCCCTTCAAGGTCATTCCAGAATTTGGAAATTCAAAGCAAGTTGCGTTTAGGAGATTTATTTCTCTTGAAAACAAGTTAATCAAGAATGAGCAACTTTACATTCAGTTTAAAGATTTCATGAAGGAATATTTATCTTTAAATCACATATAAATAATCCCACCCGTAGATATTCCTAAATCTCCCTCTCAAGTCTATTATTTGCCACATCATTGTGTGCTAAAAGAGGGGAGTACCACTACTAAATTCAGAGTGGTCTTTGATGCCTCAGCTTGTTCTGACGATAGTCCTTTGAATAAAGCCTTGCATATAGGTCCTAAATTACAAACAGACATATATGACCTTCTATTAAGGTTTCGAACCTTTCCAGTTGCATTATCCGCAGATATTGAAAAAATATACAGGCAAATCTTGATTCATCCTGATGATTGTGACTTTCAGAGAGTCTTGTGGCGCAATTCATTATCAGATGCTATTCAAGAATATAGGTTAACAACAGTCACTTATGGAACAGCATGTGCTCCATTTTTGGCTATTCGTACGTTGCATCAATTAGCGGATGACGAAGCGTTGAATTATCCTGTTACTTCGAAGATTGTGAAAAGGGACTTTTACGTTGATGACCTTCTTACAGGTGCAGATACTGTTGAAGAAGCACAGATTTTGATTCGACAAATCATTGCTTTACTGGCTAACGAAGGTTTTTCCATTAGGAAATAGATGTCTAGCAGGCAAAATTCACTTGAATCTCTGCCTGAAGATCTGAAGGGCACTAATCAATCTTTTGATTTCAAAGATGACCCTTCAGTTAAAATAGTGGGCATCTTGTGGGATCCTAACTTAGACTCATTTACCATCAGAGTGAAGCCCCCTGATGTTCAAATATATTCCAAACGATCCCTTGGGCTGGATAGCTCCTTTGGTCATAACGTTCAAAATCACGTTCAAAAGCTTTGGTCCAAGGGATGCAACTGGGATGAGAAACTATATATTTATATTCAACAAAAATGGACAGGCATTGAAGAAGATATTCATTTTCTGAACAAAATTTCAATCCCGAGGTACATTCCATGCAAAAATTCTATTCAGGCTTTAGACTTGCATCAATTTTGTGATTCCTCGGAAAAGGCTTATGCAGCTGTCATGTATGTCAAATCTTATTTGAAGAATGGATCAATTAATATATCTTTTATTGCATCTAAACAAAGGTTTCCCCAATCAAAACCTTATCTTTACCCCGCTTAGAACTGTGTTCAGCTTTGCTTTTGGCAAATTAATTTGTTGCAGTAAATCAGTCATTGAATTTGCATTTTGATCAGATTTTTTTATGGACCTACTCTACAATTGTTCTCAATTGGATAAAATCAGAGTCCAAAAGATGTAAGACTTTTTTTGCCCAATAGGGTTTCAGTTATTCAGAGATCACTTCATTCATGGCTCCATGTACCAGAATCGGAAAACCCTGCAGACTTGGCTACAAGAGGATTAATTCCTGCACAATTGGTTGATAATCGGTTGTGGCGGCAAGAACCAGATTGGTTACAAGACCCATCAGTTAATTCTTACATTTCTTTGCCTCCTTCGGATGAATTATTTCTCGAAGCATTGATTGAAGAAGGTCAACAATATTGATTTATCATTCTATTATGAGACCTTTACCCAAATCACTTCTTAAATACTCATCTTGGATGAAAACAGTTGAAGTCATGGCATTCTGCTTAAGACTCATTTCAAATTGCAAATCATCTAAAAAATCTCTAAATCAATTCATAAATTTAAATGCGACTGTTAAAATAATCATATTAATTCAAAATCAAGAGTTTAGTCAGGATATTGGGTGTCTTCGGAATCAAAAGTCAATCTCAAGAAAAAGCGATCTCAGGTTTTTAAATCCTTTCCTTGATTCTGATGGAATCCTTAAAGTTGGAGGAAGACTTCAACATTCAAATATTGGCTGTATTAAAAAAATATCCAATAATCCTGCCAAAAAGACATCATTGTAGGATCTGATTACTATTGAAAATTATCGTAAGCAATGCCTACATTAAGATCTACAAACAACATTATCTATAATTTCTCAAAAGTATTGGATTATTTCTTGTAAAGCTACAGTGAAGAGAATTCTAAAACAATGTGTTACTTGTTTTAAACATCGAGCCAAAGTCGTAACTCAAATTATGGGTGAATTGCCTCTTGAAAGGGTAGTGCCATCCCGGCCTTTCCAAAGAGTCAGAGTAGATTTGACAGGCCCTATTCCTACTAAACCAATGCTGAAAAGATCAAAAACACTTTTTAAAACTTATATTGCTTTATTAATTTGTTTTAGTACCAAGGCAATATATCTTGAGGTGGTTTCCAGTATCACTGCAGAAGCATTCATAGCTGCTCTAAGAAGATTTACTTCAAGACGCGGCTTACCGTCGGATTTATTCAGTGATAATGCTACAAACTTCAAATTAGGCAATAATATTCTGATCGATTTTTTTATAAAGAATCAAATATTCAAAATTTCTGTGCGCAAAAAGGGATTAAGTGGCATTTTATTCCTCCCTCGGCTCCCCACTTTGGTGGACTTTGGGAGGCAGGAATCAAATCTGTCAAAAATCATCTAATCAAAGTAACAAAATTTTCCATTCTTAACTTTGAAGAATTTTACACTTTACTTATTCAGATAGAGGCAATTTTAAATTCGACACTACTTCTTCCTCACGATTCCAATTTTGATTCATATGAATCACTAACTCCTTCTTATTTCTTGATTGGCTCACCTCTTCTAGCTATTCAAGATGAAGATATGAATAATCTAAGTCACATTTCCAGATGGAAATGTATTCAATCAATGAAGGCTAATTTTTGAAAAAAAAATGGTCCAAAGACTATCTTAATCTTTTACAAGCACGTCCAAGGTGGCACAAGACTCATCCAGATTTACAACCTGGACAGCTTGTACTCATGAAACAAGATCCCTTACCTCCTCATCATTGGCCTTTGTCACGATACATTAACACCTATAAAGCACCAGATGTTCGAGTCGTAGACGTTAAAACACCAAAGAATGTGTTCAAGCGTCCCATCACCAAGATAGCTCCTCTTCCTTTCAAGGACTGAACTTTATCCTTTGTTGGACTTGGTTGTCCAACAGGGGGAGTATGTTTGGGTAAAATCATTATTGTTATTTTATTCTTTATTGTTATTGTGCTTTATTAATTTGTAGATATATTCATTGATTATCAGTTTCTTTTTCTTGATTCGGCAAAAAATGTGTTGTTAATATTTTTTTTTTGTTTTGTTTTGTGATGTAAATTAAAAATCGTATTCAATGAGGTGTATGTAAAACTCTAAATTATTTTGTTTTATTGTTTGTAGTAAATTCTTACCTCCAATTCAAGTCAAGTCTTTTTTTTATTCTAGAACGTCTCCTGGAGAAGAAGAACTCAAACTCAGCGAAACACTTCAACTTATAAGATTTAAGTTAGCAATTATGATGCCTCAAAAATCCATAAAGCAATTATTGAATTTTCTAAAACAATTAAGAAACAATAATTAAAATATTCTGAGTAACAAAATATAGGTATTATAAAAAATATGTTGATTAAAATCAAATATTGTACTTAAATATAATAAAAGGGAACATCCAGAATATTGAATGAATGAATATTGCTGATGGTCCATTGCCAGAGAGTTTTCAGCAACAATCTATTTTACGATCATAAGTTGGCCTTTGACTATATCACCCTCTGATCTTATTCTATATTTTATAAAACTCGTTTTAAGCATTTTAAATTAACATATACAGTTAAACCTGTCTATAGCGCCCCTTCTAAATAGAGCCTCCCTCTCTATAGCGCCCGATTTTAAATATGTAGTACGATGCGATTTACATTAAAAGTGAGCTATCTATAGCACCCCCTTTCTATATCATTCTATTTTGGTTAGTCCCAAGAGGGGGCGCTATAGACAGGTTTAACTGTATATTTTTTAATTAACAAAATAAATTTTTTACTTAAAATAGACGTATTTATTAGATAATAGAATAGCGTAAATCTATTTTTAAAAATTAAATAACTCAGTTTTCTGTTCAATAACAACTATTAGAATGATTTAACAGAAGATATTTTCAGTTTCCCGCCTATTTTATTGGTTCCTTTTATTTCAGACGATCTTAAAAAAAGGTCGAAAGAATTTAATTAAACTAAAGGTGAAACACTGAGATCAAGAACTATCTTTTGAAGTGTAATCTATTCACACATACTATACTAAGTAAAAGATCAATAATACTAGTTAGAAACACACATTAATATAAATATAGTATTTATTTAAAGATATATATACTACTGAGAATATATTTTATCACAAAGAGTTTATTTTATTTTAAAATGCAGGCTTTCAAGCGATAATCGCTCTTCAAAGGCTTAATTAAAACTTCGACTGTTTCCTGTAAGAAATAATCAATGTTTTAATTAAGCCTGTTGGAGAGAGATTAACGCTTGAACGCTTGCATTTTAAAATAAACTCATTGTGAGAAAATATTTCTGTAGTTTTTATATAAACGTTTTTCACAATTTTATCTTGAGTTATAAATAGATATTATTTATTACTATGACATTACAATGACCATTCGAATTCTTTTATGAGAAACATTATTGAATGCACTTAAATTTAGTGCAGTATTCACATGGTCAATGGTCAAATTATCTTGTTGTTGTTGTTGTCGTGTCCAATGAAGAGCCTCAGATGTCTCCATACATCTCTATCACAGCAATCGCAATGTCCACTATCTTGGGTGTGTATACCGTATTGTTGTTGTTGTCGTGTCCAATGAAGAGCCTCAGATGTCTCCATGCATCACTATCACAGCAGTCGCAATGTCCTCTATCTTGGGTATGTAAAGCTGCTGTTATGGGCCCATGTCAATTTTCTGTTGTTGTTTTCGTGTCCAATGAAGAACCTCAGATGTCTCCATACATCTCTATCACAGCAGTCGCAATGTCCTATATTTTGGGTGTGTATACTGTATTGTTGTTGTTGTCGTGTCCAATGAAGAGCCTCAGATGTCTCCATATATCTCTATCACAGCAGTCGCAATGTCCTCTATCTTGGGTGTGTATACTGTATTGCTGTTGTTGTGTCCAATGAAGAGCCTCAGATGTCTCCATATATCTCTATCACAGCAGTCGCAATGTCCTCTATCTTGGGTGTGTATACTGTATTGCTGTTGTTGTGTCTAATGAAGAGCCTCAGATGTCTCCATATATCTCTATCACAGCAATCGCAATGTCATCTATCTTGGGTGTGTATACTGTATTTTTGTTGTTGTCGTGTCCAATGAAGGGCCTCAGATGTTTCCGTATATCTCTACCACAGCAATCGCAATGTCCTCTATCTTGGGTGTGTATACTGTATTGTTATTGTTGTGCCCAATGAATAGCCTCAGATGTCTCCATATATCTCTATCACAGCAATGTCCTCTATATTGGGTGTGTATACTGTATTGTTGTTGTTTTTCCAATGAAGAGCCTCAGATGTATCCATATATCTCTATCACAGCAGTCGCAATGTCCTCTATCTTGGGTGTGTATACTGTATTGTTGTTGTTGTGTCCAATGAAGAGCCTCAGATGTCTCCATATATCTCTATCACAGCAGTCGCAATGTCCTCTATCTTGGGTGTGTATACTGTATTGTTGTTGTTGTGTCCAATGAAGAGCATCAGATGTCTCCATACATCTCTATCACAGCAATGTCTTCTATCTTGGGTGTGTATACTGTATTGTTGTTATCGTGTCCAATGAAGAGCCTCAGATGTCTCCATACATCTCTATCACAGCAATGTCCTCTATCTTGGGTGTGTAAAGCTGCTGCTTTACATTTTTCACTATATATATTGTAGCAAAGTATTAATATTCTGATATTTATATTTTCTATTTTGGAGACTTCCCTCATTGCATATCTTGTTTTTTTTTCTGCTTATACCTAGTACACGTGGTACAGGCCATGATAATCATGATGGGTAGAAGTTGGCGACGGCTTTTACTGTAAGTACACCACATGTTCACACATGTAAAAAGCAGTTTGACTTTGCATTTACAAATTGCCAGAACCCCGTTTGGTTACTTTCACTCGCTGGTGGGGTTGGACTTTTGTAAGAATTGGGGGTCATTGGAGCATTTTTTTTTAAATCAGAAAAAAAGTGCCCAATCGAACCCGGGTCGTAGCGGTCGAAAACCAACGGTTTAGACCATCCTTCCACCGACCCCCATATCTTATAAATGTTGATTTTGTTTGTGTCTTAAATAAATTGCCGTGTCATCCTGAAGTTTGTCTTTCCTCTAATTATCTACATGACAATATTCTCAGAAATAACTCATTCTTATACCTTCCTAAATTAACCAACTTATTGAATACTCGTCTACTGTTCTGTATTTTTACCATTTACTTTATGTAAAATACTAGACGAATGACCCGGGCAACGCCCGGGTTTTACCCGAGTGCGTATATATTTTAAAAACGTTTTAATTCAAATACTATTTGTTACAATTATAAATTGGCGCCATGGATGTCACTCTTGTGAAACGTCCCGTTCCAAACTGTGTGTTTTAAAAATGTTTTATTTAAAATACTATTCGTAACAATTATAAGGTACTTATATATATTTAAAGGTTCTCATAAAGGTTACCGATTTAAAAGTTTATTTTATTTAAAGAAACATATTTTCATTTAAGTATTGTTATTTGTTTTAAAAGATTAAGTAATTGTGCAAAACGATAATTGCCTTAAAAAGAAATTGCCTTAAAAAAAAGAAACATTCGCGGCGATTTTGTCTTGCATTCGTTTATATAATTATATATATATATATTGGCATCATATATTAACTTTATGAACGGAAAAATATGTCCAGGGTAGCCTAGTGGTCATGGCATCTGCCCGGTAAGCGGAAGGTCGTGGGTTCGATTCCCATCCCTTGACACTTTTTTTATTTTATCCATTCTGACCAAAATCTATCCGTGAACTTCACACAGTGAACTTCACACAGACAGAATAAGGCAATTATATAAGTAGATTTGTATTCTTCTTCCGGTTTTCACATTAAAAAGGTCATATATTTAATCAATATCCTCTTTTTCTATTGAGCTGTTATTATTTTCTTCCAGTTACTGCTCTCGAATACTTTAGCAATGTGTCCAATCTTCTGACATTTGTTTCATAGTTTTCTTAAACAATATCTATTTTCGGCTCTTATCATTTATCTTCTCACAGCGAAAATATCCTGATTTTTCACTTTTCTGTCTCTTTTTAATATTTATTAAAGTATTTATTTATTCTTGGGATTGTTCAAGTTTATTTTCAGAGTTTCTATAAATTCCTCTATATTTTTTCATTAGATATCTGGTGTTTTTTCTAGGACTAACTGCCGATGTCCACGTGATCTACGACATCCCACCTCGCTCTCTACCGTGGAGAACATCATGGGATTGTGTGTAGGCTCTTTGTTTATCATATGTAAATACGCTCACTCTCTCAAAGTTTGTGTTTGTGTGTGTTATTTTATGTTATAATAAAACTAAAGTTTACATATAAAGGTTTCTCTGATAATAATTATTAAAAATACAAAAATATTTCACCCAATGAGTTTATTTTTATTTTAAATTGCTAGCTTTCAACCGATAATCGCTTTTCACTGGGCTTAAAAAAAACATCAACTATATCCCACAAGAAATATTTACAAATATATACGCACGCAGCGTGGATATTTACAACTGAAATTTAAAAATTGAAATGTAATTTAACAATGTTATGGAATATCACTTTGATATGATAGCTATTTACATATCTAAATTGAATGTTATGGAATATGTCTATTTAGGGTTTTAAGGCAATCAGAACCTATAAAATTGATCTATTGATTTCTTCTAAGATATCTAAGGAATTGTGATGGTAAATCTACCTTCCTGTTTATACTATTATATGCTTTTATAATTGTGCTAATACCTTTTTTGTGAATAATACAAATCGTTGTTCTATAGTATTTGATTTAGTATCAAAGTGGTTTTTGCTTATATCCGATATATTGTACAACCTCCCATTATTTGATTTTTGCAGTAAGAACAGTAGAATTATTTTTTAATTCGAAATGAATCATATGAGTCAAAAATGGTTCTAATTGAATATAACAGATGACGCGCTAATGCATCAGATTAAACCAATCTGTTTCCATTAGCATTTTGAGAGAGGTCAGTGATTTTTTTTATTATATATATTTCATAAGTTTTCTTAACATAGTGCAAGAAATATCGCCTTATTTTTTCAACACTCGTCATTTGCTACACAATAGCACTCGATCATCTATAAATAACTTGACAAAGAATTATCAGTATTAGGGTTGATTTGTTCAATGTTTGCCATATTTTTTTATTATTCATCCTTGTCCCAAATGTTATATATTCACTGTATACTAGGTATTTAATGTAATACTAGCTAGAGTCAAATATTAAAAAATATCAATATATTAATTTATTACTATA
>CP092880.1:24680538-24755295 GCA_030710605.1 Cordylochernes scorpioides
TTTTCGAATTTTTAAAAGTTTAATTTAACTTTCTTCCATGTCTCTCTGTCTACAAATCTTGTAATCAATTTTTAATATACTTCTAGACCACGTAGAAATCAGAAATTTTGTACACTTATTAGAACCTGATGACAATGTAAGTTGACGAATTTTCAGACTTCGGGGTTGTTAGAATGGCATATATATTAGTGTAGCATATATAAGCAGAATCGTTCAATACGACGTAACAATACATTACAGACTCTTTCTCTATCAAAGAGGTATAAGCATATGTCCATAGTTTGCTTAAATACCATTTCTAAGATTCCATCCTTCATTGCAGCATATATAAGCATAATTATCCAATACAGTATTCGAGAACTAAAAAGCGGTCTGGTGGATTAAATTGGCGAAACTGTTAAAAGAGTTCACCACTGATGTGCAAAGCCATCCCAATATTTTTTTCATCGCAGTAAAGACGGTAGAGACTATAGAATATAGAAACATTCATGATTAAAAAATACTTTTATTTCTTAAATATATTGAGTCGAAGAAATATAATTTATATTTCATTATTTAATTTAATTACTCAATAAAAATATTTAAAACAGAATATTACTTTATATTTGTAAATCATCATTTTAGTTGCCTAGCTTGCTTGTTCAATATTCTTTAGCTGTAGATAGTTTGGTTAATATTTGTCGACTGGTCGTGGTGATGTTATCAATAAATACTTTTATATCTCCAGATATACAAAGACCTGATTTCTACGCTACAACTGGTGGTTACAAATATAAAATAATAAATCTGTTTCAAATATTTTCATTGAATAATTAAATTAAATAATAAAATATAAATTATTTCTTCGCCACAATATTACTATTTAACACAAAGCAATAACGCGCCATCTATACATATAAAATAAAAGGATTTAAAAGCACGAATGTTTCTTTTATACAAAACACAAACTTCTATTGTCCTTACTGCGATGAAAAAATATATTGGGAGGGCTTGGCTCATCAGTGGTGAACCCGCTTTGGCGAAACCGCTGGGAGGGTTCACCACTGATGAGCCAAGCCCTCCCAATATATTTTTTCATCGCAGTAAGGATAGTAGAAGTTTGTATTTTGTATAAAAGAAACATTCGTGCTTTTAAATCCTTTCATTTTATAATATTACTATTTAATTAAAAGGCGATAACATGACGTCTAATTATAAGAATTGAAAGTATTAACGCACGAATAATTATTCATTTTTTAATATATAAAATAAACTTCTATTATCCTTACTGCGATGAAAAATATTAAGAGATATTGTTTTCTATTTAAAAAATAAATTTAAAAATATAAACATTCTTGCTTTAATGCTACCATTCCTTATACAGTTAAACCTGTCTATAGCGCCCCCTCTAAATAACGCCTTCCTCTCTATAACGCCCGATTTTAAACATTAAAATGTAAACAATTTACAATAAAAGTGACCTGTCTATAGCACCCCCCTCTATAGCACCCTATTTTGGTGAGTCCCGAGAGGGGGCGCTATAGACAGGTTTAACTGTATCTTTAAACAAACGATTCAATGTAGGTTTGATTTTTTTTTTTGTTTAACACTGTTCATAAGATATGAAAATCATTAAAACTATGTGGTTAGATTATTGAAATGTAAAGTTAAAGCACACAATGCCTTAATACAAGCATATAAAGGAAATTTGTAGAATATAAAACAATCAGAAAGTGTAGAATTGTTTGTTATTTAGAGCAAAATTTATTCACTAAAAGAGATAACTTGATGTTACTGAATAGGGTTACCTTGCTAATCTATATATGTAAATAGGTTTAGTAAACACACGAATAATTAGGCTAAAGAAACGTGATGAAAGAAATGATATTACGTCATTACATAAGAATGCCGATTTCTTCTGCTCCAAATTTCCCCGGAACGCTAACTGATCGATGGTCTTCTGCACTCTCTAAATTTCTTCGTCTGCTTAGAAAAATATTCCAAACGAAAATAGATTGAGATTTTTACTTTTTTAGCGCTTCATCCGAAAATAAATATATTGTATAAATAAAAATCTATTAAAGAATTTTATGCTATTTTGAATTTATATTTTAATTGTGTTTCAATTGATGTAATAATATTAATGTTTTAATTATATATATATATATATATACGAAATATAATTATGTATTAATTTCGGCGATTTTGATGTTACTATTAATACTTTAACGATTAATGGTATTTCTTGTGTCGAATTCTTTCAATTTAGGTTTGATTTGAGTATAGGGAACAAGTCAATAGGTGTTATATACGGCGGAAAGGGTGATTGGCGTAGAATTTCAATTCTTTTTGCCAAATAGATACCGAATCCAATATATGCGTCGTGTTTCAAAGGACATTGTCATTTTGTAAGATCCAATTACGATTTGCTCCTCTTTTCTTTCTTTTTCAAATAACCTTTTCTTGATCGTCTATAAGAATATCCAAATAAATTACTTTGTTGAATGTTAAGCCTTCTGGAATATACTCCAAGTGACAATATTCTCTTATCTATATAAATGAAGATTATACAATTATATACAATTATTTTATTTCCAAAGCGCTATATCCCGCAAGGGAAACTTGCGCCAAACACGGAGAAAAGTTTATTTACATAAGTTATTTACATTATTCAATACATGAAAACATTAGAGATCCAGATTTTGTAGAAAGTTTAGAATGTATTTATAAAATGAATTGAACTTTAAATATGATTTTTTTTATCTCGGAAATCAAATCGTTAAGTTCACAAACAACTAGTTCATTCTTCATTCTATAATCTAGAAATGCTGGGTAATCGATCAATAGATGTCTTATATAAATGAAGATATAAAAGTCTTGTTGTTGCTCGGCATATGTTTCCACAATGTATACTTGTTGTATATATATAGTTTAAGTTTAATTAAGTAATTATAATTACAGAGTATGCGTGTGTAAGATCACAAGTATATGCTTCAATGGCCCGCGATTCTTAGAAAAGTCCAACCCCACCAACAAGTGCAAAAAACCAAACGGGACTCTGGCACATTTGTAAGTGCAATTACACTTAGAACTCACGAACTACTTTTCACATGTGTAGACATGTGATGCACTTATAGTTAAAGCAGTTTCCAACTACTCACCATGATTATCATGGCCTGTACCACGTGTACTAGGGATAATTAAAAAAAACAAGTATGTAGGTGCTAACTGTAAGAAGATAAGCTTCTTTTTGTTTTCTATTGCTATAGGTTTCTCATTTATTTTGCTCTCTTTCTTTTAAATAAAAAAATATAATGCTTGATCAATCTTCATGTGGAATCAGATCTTTTAAAGTCTAACAAAGTCAACACCCTACCCAGATGAAAGTTTGATACCATATGGAAGTAATCTTTGGAGTCGCCATTATAGATACGACCTTTAAAAAGCCTAATTCTTCGAGCTTTAGATGCATAAGTATATTTATTTTGAATACATGATAAAGACGTAATTGACAACAGGGATTAGCGAATACAAAAAAAAAAATCGATATTATGTTTTAAAACGCTTCAAATCTCTACTTTCACCATTATCAGAATATACAGTATCTGTTGGTCTTTAATACAATGAATTTTATCATACGCCAGAAGTTTTAGTGTCATTTTAAAGTTCTTTAATCAAATATCATAGGAAGTTTTATCATCTTAAATGGTATTATATTAATAATTTGTTATCATTACTACTATAATTAGGGGGTCGGTGGAAGGATAGTCTAAACCGTTGGTTTTCGACTGCTACGACCCGGGTTCGATTCCCGTATTGGGAACTTTTTCTCTAATTTAAAAAATGCTCCAATGACCCCCGATTCTTGAAAAAGACCAACCCCACCAGCGAGTGCAAGTAACCAAACGGGATTATTGCACATTTATAAATGCAAAAGTCAAACTGCTTTTCACATGTGTAGACATGTGGTGCACTTACAGTCAAATCAGTCGCCTACTTCTACCTACCATGATTATCATGGCCTGTACCATGTGTATTAGGGATAAGCAAAAAAAAAGTACTATTATGTTGTGTGGGCGCTACATAATAAAAATAATATATAATAACATATATTTTGTTTAATACAATATCGCGTGGAGGGTCAAACCTTCAAATGAGAATATCCAGGACGAAGCCGGGTTGTTCTTCTGGATTTAAATAAAAGTGGAATAAACAGACTTGTACATCTATATTAAGGCATGTATCAATAGAATGTTATAACTAAAGATTGATTGAAATAATTGCAAAATATGATCACAATATACCTATATATAGCAAAAGAAAACATTAAGACGCGAATGTTTCTTTTCACAAATAAATCAAACTTCTACTGTCCTTACTGCGATGAAAAAAATATTGAGAGGGCTTATTCATCAGTGGTGAACCTTCCCAGCAGTTTTGCCAATTTAATCTACCAGACAGATTCTTTAGAGCTCTAATACTGTATTGGAAGATTCTGCTCATATATATATATATATGTTAAAATGAAGGGTGGAATCTTAGAAATGGTATTTAAGAAAACTATGGAGATAAGCTTTTAGGATAGTAGAATTACATATAAATATTTAACATCAAGATAATTACAATAAGGTTCTTTTTTATAAATTAAATTGCCATCTATCGATATAATTTGTAACAAATAAGTTTCTTTGTTGCGTTAAAATGGCAAGCTTTCTTGCATTAGATCATTTAAGATCCAAGTCCATCAGGGGTCTGATGATAAGCTAACACTCGAAAACCTTCTATTTTTAACTTAATAAAGAAACCTATATAAAATGAAGGGATTTAAAAGCACGTTTCTTTATACACAATACAAACTACTACTGTCCTTACTGAGAAGTGGTCTGGTGGATTAAATTGGCTAAACCGTTGGGAGGGTTCACCACTGATGAGCCAAGCCCTCCCAATATATTTTTTCATCGCAGTAAGGACAGTAGAAGTTTGTATTGTATATAAAATACACATTTGTGCTTTTAAATCCTTTCATTATATATATATAGATGGCGCATTAATGCTTAGTATTAAAGAAACCTATTGTATTGAAACGATGCAGCAGAGAAGTAGCAGGGAAGAAGTGGGTACGCCAAGAGAAGAAGGGCCCCTTCTCGGAAGTGTTGATTGACAAATTCCAGGAGGGGGTGGCAGACAGTCGGGGAAGTCCAGCTGGCGTCGCCGTGGGGAAGGGATCAGCCGAGGCCAGCTGGTGCCGCGGTGGAAGGAAGTCGGCCGGCCTGCCGGGAGATTGGTGTGTGCCGAGAAGACTGTCTGGCAGAGATAGCAGTCTGGAGGGAAGAAGTTTGTCTGATGACAACGGGACCTGCAGCAGGGAGAACGGCGGGACAACAGACGCGGCAAGTTGGCTAGAGGAGGTGGGCCCCGACACGGTGTGGATTAACAAGAGCAGGACGAGGAGGAACCTCTAGTGGCGGACATTGAAGGCAAGTTAATCTTCTACTGTATAGTTACTTATATCCCTTTCAAAGATCTGGCAATAAATCCATAGTACTAAGCTGTATCCAAAACGAACTCACATTGTCTTCTCAGTAAACCTTGAACGCAAACATCGACGGCTGAGAAGCGTCGTAACATTTGGTGTCAGAAGTGGGATACAGCTTAGTTAATTTTAATTGAAGATCTTATTTTGCGCTAATTTAAAAAGAAAAATGGAAAAACTAAACGACCTCGAAATTGAAAAATTCACAAAATTGCTCAGACTAATAAGCCAGAAAGTAGATGAGCTCGGAGAAAACTTGGATTCTCGGTTGAGCCGACTTGAGCATATTCGGAATGTCAAACGTTCTGCCACACCCATGTCTTGCGAAGTTAAGTTCAATGTACTACCGCCAGAAAGTCCGGATGGCTTTTCAAAAACAATCACAGCAGCCAATAGCCCACGTATTCAATGTCTGAGGGGACAAAAGACGATCCCAGGTGATGAAGATCCCGACAAGACCATCACAACAAAGATCATCACGTCAGGAGACGTTGTAAGTGAACTGCCAGAATCTACGCTAGAAGAATCTCCCGTGATCCAGAAGTCCGAAGAGTGTCGACAGCAGGAAATGATCCAGACTGGTTGTGTAGCGGAGGAGGGTGAGCTGATCGCCTCCGACAACGGCTGTGGCACGAGTGTTTTGTATAAAATCAAGCGGACGGAAGGAGAATGCCCTCAAGGTGATATACAGAGCGAAAATTCAACCCCTGGGATTCTTTCTGAAATACTCCATGAGAACAGCAACGATCTTGGCCAGCTGCAGTGCGACAGCGTGGCTGACTTCAGCGACAGTGTCAGACTGTCAGGGACTACAGCGGCAATCCAACTGGACGGGACGGAGCTGGATGCTCCGTGGAAGTGCGACAAGGCTGGATGGTCGAAGCACCCTGAAGTTGGAGCCGGCAACCCGACTGAACGGGATAGAGCATTGGACGCTCTGTGGAAGTCCGACGACAATGTCTGTGACGCGGAAGTCGCACGCAATGTGTCAGCGCCGTCGTCTGCAATGCAAGCTGAAAAGATGTGCCAAGAATGTGCACCATTCATCTTCGTTCCTTCGCCCGACAAGGTACAGATCAAGCAGCCACCGCCTAGGAAAAGTTCTCCCGATCTTGAGACTGCCACGGGATCCGACACCTCCAGAAGGTTTAAGAAATTCACAGCCCTGTGCGTGGTCGGCACTAAGAAGCCCAGGTTTGAAGGGTTTGGAAAGAGAGAGCCTCTAGAGAAAGAGAATGTGAAACCTAAAGAAGAAAAGGGAGGCCACGATATGGACAGCGTGGATCGGGTGGACGAATCAACTGTAAAGATCGGCGATCTACAGCCCCGTCGTGGAAGGAAGCGGCGAAAGCGCAATACAAACGATCACAACCCTTTGTACATTGCGGCTACAGAGTGTTCACAAGGAGAATTCAAAATATCAGATGGAAGCATCGTAGGCAGTGAAATATGGCCGCCATCTTGTGGAGAACCACCGCCCTGTGCTAGACAGCGAGACCAATCAATGGCGTTGGCACTGGTTGAGAGTGGAAAGAAAGCCCGAGTTGAGATGTGGTTCTGCAAACAAGGGTTGGTGTTAACCCTGCCGTTACGCTTCCGGGAGGCTGACGACCCTTATGTGGCCAGAGACGTCAGGGAGATCAAAGGGCCGCCGATCAGCGCCTCTGGTGAAATCAGCCTTTTCGGGACGAAAAGGATTGAGAAGGGGGCAGTGAAACGATGCAGCAGAGAAGTAGCAGGGAAGAAGTGGGTACGCCAAGAGAAGAAGGGCCCCTTCTCGGAAGTGTTGATTGACAAATTCCAGGAGGGGGTGGCAGACAGTCGGGGAAGTCCAGCTGGCGTCGCCGTGGGGAAGGGATCAGCCGAGGCCAGCTGGTGCCGCGGTGGAAGGAAGTCGGCCGGCCTGCCGGGAGATTGGTGTGTGCCGAGAAGACTGTCTGGCAGAGATAGCAGTCTGGAGGGAAGAAGTTTGTCTGATGACAACGGGACCTGCAGCAGGGAGAACGGCGGGACAACAGACGCGGCAAGTTGGCTAGAGGAGGTGGGCCCCGACACGGTGTGGATTAACAAGAGCAGGACGAGGAGGAACCTCTAGTGGCGGACATTGAAGGCAAGTTAATCTTCTACTGTATAGTTACTTATATCCCTTTCAAAGATCTGGTAATAAATCCATAGTACTAAGCTGTATCCAAAACGAACTCACATTGTCTTCTCAGTAAACCTTGAACGCAAACATCGACGGCTGAGAAGCGTCGTAACAATATTTATCTTGATTGGTAGAGTGTGAATATCATGTGATCCTGTTCTAAAATAACTTTATTAGGTACCACTCAAAAAGAGCAACCTACCTTATGTTATTTACAATGACACAATTTTAATTACAATTTACAATTTTAATTTAACAGAACCTACAACACATTATAGTAATATTGTAACAAAGTATTTATTATTTTATTAGCAGAGTATTATTTTTTTTGTTTATATTTTGCTCATCTATAATCTTCCCTCTTTTGCTTATCTTTTGTTTATCAATCATAGTTTGTTCTTGCCTGAAATAAATTGCTGTCTCATCCCGAAGTTGGTCTTCCTTAATTTTCCACGTGGCAATATTCATAACAAATAGCAAAGGTTATAGAATCAATAATTTCTAATCAAAACAATAGAATAAACGGAAGTATAGACCTACCAGAAAAGTACAAGATAAGAGCCACAATTAAAATACATAATTAACCCATATTTATGTTAAGATCAGTAATATGAGAAGGTACTGGAGGAATGTAACTTTGGTCTGCCGGTTTTACATATAGGTAAAAACTGATCAATGCATAAGTTCAGAAAAGAGTTAAATATACAAAGTTAACAGCAATAGAATTATATTATATATACAATTTTAAAATATATAAAATAGATTTTAGCATATATATGTGTAGCGGCTCCCAAATATTAACTTTCATATTTTCATCATAAGTTTTTTTGTTTAATAACTATTTAATTCAAATATTAAATTAAAATATTCATCTTATAAATATATAATGCTCATAAAATATACCTTATTAAAATTATATGAATTAACAACAATATCACATCATTTGTGTGTGTGTGTGCTGTCATAATTATATAATAAAAATAATTATATACATCACATTCTAAATATAAATCATATAATATATTTATACTATAATATATCAAACACATATATCTAACATTTTATAATCTAGAAATGATATTTGACCACACGCACAAAAAGAACACCAACATATAGTATACAACATTTTAACCACTTCTGATAATTTGTATTAAATAAATGTAATTCAAAGTTGATTTTACAATAAATAATTTGTTATCTGACTCCGCTTAGAAATCCATGCCGCCCACATATGTAAACTTGTATATAAATTCGGCGTGTTATAATTGGCTAGAAGTTAGTTGTACTTCAGGATCTCTGTGTTGAAGGTCATGTTATCCTGGAAGCTCAAGAAATAAGAGAGAGAAAAGAAATTCTTGATTTTTATTGATAGTATCAAAATGAATAATGTCGCAGCCACCGTATTCCCCAGATCTGGCCCCCTGTGACTTTTTCTTGTTCCCTAAACTGAAGAGGCCCATGAAAGGACGACGTTACGCTACGCTTGACGAGATAAAGACGGTATCGAAGGAGGAGCTGAAAAATAAAAAAAATTTTTTTTTTTGAAGTGCTTCGAAGATTGGAAAAACCGTTGGCACAAGTGTATAATATCTGATGGGGATTACTTTGAAGGGGACAAAATAGGTATTCATGAATAAATAAATAATTTTTGAAAAAACACAAAGGTCGCGATACTTTTTGAACACATCACAGGTTCTTCACATATTAAAAAAAAGTGTCCAATACGGGATTTGATCCTGGTTTATGGCTGTTAAAAATCAAAGGTTTATACCATTAATCTACTAACTGTTTTTCTTATGAATAGCATATGAATCCCCAAATTTATATCATTACGAAAAAATATATAATAAAAGTTAAAAATAGATGTCTATTGAGTTGAAAGAAGAGAGAGATTGGATTAGATTGAAACTACTTTATCGTAAATATAGAGGCTGCCTGGCCGGCATTCATATTTCTTGAAAATAAAGATACTTCGGCCAGTAAATCTTTTCAAAATTATTTTGAGGTAATAAAAAGATTTACTGGCCGAAGTATCTTTATTTTCAAGAAATATGTTTTTTTTTTGGTCCTGACGAGGACAAGATATTTTTGTCGAAACGTAGAGATAAAAAGATATACTGGCCAAAGTATCTTTAATTTGAAGAATTATGAATGCCGGCCAGGCAACCTCTATCTTTATGATAAGATTATATAAAGTTAAATATAAATAAATATGAATAAATAAATGTATATATATATATATAGAGAGAGATAGGTAAATAAAAATAACTCTAAATACCTGTAAACTGCCTTGCGATTTCTTCTATCTGCTTAACTTGTTGCTTATTTGTTTAATGGATATGCTTATTTAATGCTCTTTTTCTAATTGTTTATTTTCCTTCTGATAATTCTGTTACCTACTCTACTACAATATGAATTATTGTAAATAGTTTCACGCGATATTATCCAGATCGGATATAGCGTGTCTTGTTTGCAACTGGTAATAAATAAATTTAAAATAATATTTTTATAAATATATATAATTATCTTAAAGATTTAGGCTGCCTGGCCGGCTTTCATAGTTCTTAAAATTAAAGACCGGACATACTAGACCCATTATGTTCATTGATGGAGAAATGTTTTTCCTGTCTGCTCAAAATGCTCCACTGTAACTCCAGCACATATCCTGGACTGTATTGGAGCTAAGACCAATACAATAACCCCAAAACACACACACACACACTATAGTAGAAAATATTATTGCTTTCAACCTTCATGACCTGATGTAATCTTACCCATGGGATAATAATAATAAGATGATAATTTAAGAACTATGAATGCTGGCCAAGCAGCGTCAATATTTACGATAAACAAGACCAATTTTGGTCCTGAGAAACCGAATATATATTTAAATTTAAGAAAATACATAATTGTTTCAAATATTATAATGCATTAGCACACCAAGAGCAGTAATAACAGTAGAAATTGTTTAATTTATTTAAAAGAATCAAACACGTCTATAATAGTTTCGAATGTTTCAAATATATTTAAATGGAAAATTATTTATTAACAGAAAATAAAATATAATTCTAAGACTGTTTATATTAGAGCTAACCATTTAGTTATATTTATTTGTAGAACATCTCTTAAAAAAGTTAAATAAATGGAGAACTAAACCAATAAATAATAAAGTTAGGTACAATAAAATTTATTAGTATGACTTAAACTACTTTAAACTTATAAGCGTATTTCAGGATTAGTCTAAACACAATTGAAAAAAAAAACAGTTTGTGAGTTATATATGCTGATCTAATTTGTAAAACTTCGACGTTTTTATTTTTCCTGTGTAGAGTTTTACACAATTCAAATACTTCTACGAAATTTTTATTATTAGTTGTGTGCCCATTATTTTATATTTGACCAATCACTTAAGGTTGTTTTTTTTTTTTGGTTGCAATTAGAAAGTTTCTTCTGCTTTTCTTTAAAATAGGTAATAATCTTTTGTTTATGTCTTGGAATATGTCTAGTGTGTGTGTTTTCACAGAATAATAAAAATTAAAATTCTTTAAAAGAGAGAGAGGCTATTTTATTTTTTCACCTTTTAGCTTAACAAATATTTATCGCTCATCATATATATCTAAGTCACTGTTTGTCTATATATATAATACAATATAATGCGGCTATGATTATAGAACGACGTTGACAAGTTTTAACGCAAATGTTTCTTTTTACAGAACGAAATATGATAATTTATTTAAAGAAGAAATAACGACTATTCCAATCATTAAGGATGAAAGGTTGAATTGTGAAGAGTAATGATGAACGGAAAAATAAAAGTGTCCAGGGATGGGAACACTTTTTCCCTGGACACTTTTATTTTTCCGTTCATCATTACTTTTCACAATTCATCCTTTCATCCTTAATGATACAAATAGTCGTTATTTCTTCTTTAAATAAATTATCATATTTCGTTCTGTAAAAAGAAACATTTGCGTTAAAACTTGTCAACGTCGTTCTATAAATATATGTTTGTCGGCTATACACGTCCACAATACGTAACTAATCTGGCTGAAATTTTAACAGTACATATAGTTGAATCTGGAAAACCTATAGACAAATATTTAGACAACTATAACGAATATACTTGGAGTTATTAACAAATTTCCCTATTTCACTCGCAACCAGCGCCTCACTGCGGTAACTAAGAGAAGTAAAGTTGGGGAAGATGGGTGGAATTCGGCTGCGGGAGGATGGCTCACGTGGTTCCCCACGGCGCGACGGGGATTGGTGTGTGGGGGAGGTGGAGCGGGACGTTTCACAATACCCATACACAAGACATAAGACTTAATGACGGCGTAGGGGCAAGGAATCACTTGTTGGTCACATCTACGGCGTGTGTAGTCCAGGCTGGACGCTTACAGTTTAAAGTGGGACGTTTCATAAGAGTGACATCCACAGCGCCAATTTATAATTGTAACGAAAAGTATTTGAATTAAAATATTTTAAAAATATACGCAATCGGGTAAAACCCGAGCGTTTCCCGGGTCATTCGGCTAGTATATATATATACAATGTCTGCCTGTTGTCGAGGCAAGTTTTGAAACTTGAAACGGTTGGGAAGTGAAGCTTGTGATTTTTGGAGCGAATAAACATTCCCTCAGAAAAAGATACTATGCAAAATTTCTGAATTTCCCGTATTTTATCTCCTTGTAGTTACAAACCAAAAACTGTCAAACACAATCCTATATACAGATAAGGAGTTCTGTGAACGAGTGATCTAAACCGTTGGTTTTCGACCGCTTTGATCCGGGATCGAATCCCACATTGGCCACTTTTCTAATTTAAAAATAATTGCAAATGGCCTCCGGACTCTTGCAAAAGTACAACACCATCAGCGAGTGTAAGTAACCAAACGGTGCTCTGGCACATTTGTAAATGCAAAGTCGAACTGCTTTTCACATATGTAACATGTGGTGCTCTTACAATAAAAGCAGTCCCTAACTACACACTATTATCATGGTCTGTACCACGTGTGCTAGGGATAATATATATACACTAAGGAACAAAACTAAAGGAAGTTGTACCTTTTAGCAAGTATATCAGGTTTCAGACAATAACTCTGATAGATATTTGTTACACAGTGATCTATATTGAAGACAATACTGACAATGGCCACGTACAACCTGAATACGGGAATATTTTTAAAGAGAATTCGATTTTTCCCCAGTGCGCCAGATTGAAGATCAAACATTAGATCACATCTTCATATGCTCAGTTTTCCAATACGGTAGAACCTCCCTGTAAAGGATACCTAATTGCAGAGCCAAAGTGTCCTATGTAGAGAGGTGTCCGCTAGCAGGGTGTCCGCTAAAGGGAGGTTCTGCTATATCACAGATTCAAGACAGCCTCCCACTCTCCTAGGAATTCCCAATCTACCTGGAAATAGATCTTCTTGGTACCAGCTAATATCTTAAAATTTAGCGCCATTATAAAAAATAAACCAAAAAGACTTAAGTCTGAAGGATAACTCGGGTAGTTTTCGATATTATCTATATGCTACCTAGGCTAATTTTAACTCTATATGATTTATTTTTTCATTTTCACAAACGTTCATGCATTGGTCCAACGCATCAAATGCATTGATTTGATGTGTTTAAGGCGAAAAGACGCCCTATCCTCTTAACCTTAATATTTTATTCTGGCACACACAAAAAAAAATGTATTTAACAATAATGTTATCAAAATTTAATATTTTATTCTATATATACTCTTTATATGAAACATTAGCGCGCCATCTATTATGAAAATTCGAAACTATTATAGACACGTATGATTTTTTTTAAAATTAAACAATTTTTCTACTGTGAAAAATTGGTACAAATGTGATATTGTACTGAGATAAGGTGCATAAATTATAAAAAAGGCATCTCCTTATCGTGCAACTGAAGGATATTTATTCTGATAGATGGCGCAAAAGCCATCAGCAACTTTCAGTTGCACGATAAGGAGATGCCTTTTTTTATAATTTTTCTACTGTTTAATTTTTAAAAGAATCATACACTTCTATAATAGTTTTGAATTCTCGTATACTCTTTATAATCCATTTCTTGAATAACTGAAAAACAATTAAGAAAAAAAAATAGATTTTAATTCCTATATTGGAGAATAAAAAGAATGAAAAAAAAATCAAAAGAATAAATCCCATTGGGATAACATAATCACACAATTGACTACATTTCTATCTGTGAAAGAAAACCCCATACGTCTCTTACAAAATAATTTGATAAAGGTTGTTAGGAACTATTTGTGTTATGAAAGAAAGAAAAAAAGGAGAAGAAAATAAAAGCGATAGAATTTCACATCGTGTTTGGTCAAAATAAGGTAAATATTTGCAGAATAAAATTGTTTTTTTTTAATAGAATCAAAGGTTATAATATACATATAGAATAATAAGGATAATTATAGAGGTAGGTCGAAATTTATAAATATATCATCGTCTGCTGATATATCACATGTCGTCTGAATGATGAAATTCGAGAAGGCAGAAATCGAAAAAAATGTTTTTTTCGATATTTAATATAATTTATTAATCAATTAATTTTTCACTGATGATATACACTCATGAAGAAAACTTAAGAATATATTTTTGCATGTACATATATATACATGTGTGAAAAATAAAAAATAAAAAGTTCAGGTGTTGATATTAAAAACAAAGAAAGGGCATATCCTGACCACGAGCACATGTGCTTTCTACAACGTTTAGTTGATTTCTGTTCCACTAGATGGCACTCTGCCATCTAAAAAGCACATGTGCTCGACGTCAGGATATATATATATTTTTGTTTTTAATATATAAAAAAATGTAATAAGTTGAGGTCTGGTAGCCTCTTGTAGAGTCCTGTCGACTTTGATGTGATAAAGAGTTGCTGTCGACTTATCTGTGATGAGATCCTGTCGACTCTCTGTAATATGTTGAGGTCTGGTAGCCTCTTGTAGAATCCTGTCGACTCTCTGTAATAAGCTGTGGTAACCGGTGGTCAAACCTGTAGTAGCCGAGAGGGACAGTCAGGGCGTGGAGAGTTTTCCAGTACCTCTCTGCACTTTGGAAGACCTTTAACAGTTTTCACAGAGTACAGGCAGTCGTGGTCGAGGCAGAGTGGAAAGCTTGGGAACCACACACACAAAACGAAGAGACACAGCTGAAGTAGGAAAGTTCCATGAACAGATAGGAGCCGAGCTAAGAGCAAGATGGAGACAGAAGATTTCTTACTGTTTTACATGGTGATGAGGTGGTCCTGGCTACGACCGACGGTGAAAGGGGTGACTGCTGACTAACTACGGACTAACTAACTATTGTCGGCTAAAACCGAGGTGTTTATATACCATTCCCGAGGAGGGGGGGGGGGGAGACATCTGCGAATTTGAACTTTGAACGTCTGGGGCATTCTGCACCCTTTGGACCAGATGGCAACGGGCTGCCGAATTCCTTTTCAGGGTTGTTGGATTGTAGACGTTTTTTGACTTTTCAATCTTGCTTCAACTCAGCTCTTAATCTATTACATAGTTTTATTTATTTGTCTTTAGTTTGTGCAAAGTACATTACATATGGTGATGCAATGACACAGATTAATCATGCGCATAATTATTTATAGATGTGTTTCTATATACAACATGACAATCTTGTTATAAGTAATTATACAATATAGGGTTGTTGGTTTAAATTACCATATAAATATATTTTCAGATATATAAGAAAATTTGCGATTTACTTTATAAAAATATTCGAAAATATTGCGTAAGTTTTTCGAATATTTTATTATTTTCTCAAAAGGAGAACGTTAGAATTTACATGTGTGGAAATTCCACCGTTATATAAACATATAAGGAATGGTTCATGTTCAAAATATGAAACTTCCTTAAGTTTTGTCCACGAGTTTAGAAAGATATTTATAACCCAGGAAGCACAGAACGCCAACTACCCTGGGAGTCCAGCTCACTAGTATGGACTAGTGTTGAGTGCTTTTACTCGCGTCCAGTTTGATTGCTGAGTTGAATCAATTGGCCAGGAAGTTCCATGCTGAAGTTGAGTCTTGGAGGCTGGTCTTAGATGCCATGAATTTATAATGTAGCAAAGTATTTATTATTTTTTATTAACAGAATTATTAATTTTGATATTTATATACAGTTAAACCTGTCTATAGCGCCCCCTCTTGGGACTCACCAAAATAGGGTGCTATAGAGAGGGGGTGCTATAGACAGGTCACTTTTAATGTAAATCGCATCGTACTACGTATTTAAAATCGGGCGCTATAGAGAGGGAGGCGTTATTTAGAGGGGGCGCTATAGACAGATTTAACTGTATTTGATTACTCTGCGTGAACTTCCCTCATTGCTTCTCTTGTATCAATTTTAGTTTGTGCTTTAAATAAAATGATGTTTTATCCTGAAGTTTGTCTTTCCTAATTTTCTACCCGACCATATTGCAACGTGGAAAATTAGGAAATATACCAACTTCAGGATGAAACAGCAATTTATTCAAGGCAAGCACAACCTATGAATGATAAACAAAAGATAAGCAATCAGGGAAGTTTACAGAGTATCAAATATATAAACATATAAATGATACTCTATTAATAAAATAATAAATAATTTGTTACATAGCTCCTTCCCTATGGAAGCTGTGACCCACAGCTAGCAATTATTGTAGTTACTGACATGGATTTGACGTGCTTCTGCCAAGGATTCCATCGAAGTCTTGGAACTTTGTCCCTAGTACCTTTGCGTCTTTTTTCTTGCGGTGTGAAGAGGGACTTTGTTGTCGTATCGTCGTCTATAGGGACATCGTCATCTTGGAGGGATGTCTTGGCTTTGACTCGGCGGTGGAATCCTGGAGCCAGTCTCTGAAAATGTAGATCACAGCATCCATGGCCTCTAGCTCTTTTCGGCAATCTTAAGTTTGTCTTCCATAATTTATCCAGCATCTCCACCAAAATGCCACGTGGAAAATTTGAAAAGATAAACTTCGGGATGACAAAGCAATTTATTCAAGGCAAGCACAACCTATGAATGATAAACAAAAGATAAGTAATGAGTGAAGTTTACAGAGTATCAAAATAAAAAAAATGATACTTTGTTAATAAAATAATAAATACTTTGCTACGATATTTACAAATATACATGTATTAATCGACAGAGTTCATAAAATCTATATAGACAAAGTGGCTGATGTAAGAGAGTTAAATCATTTAGTTCAGGGAACAAACGATGTCTCACTTCTGTAAAGTTCAGACAGTCATAGATAAGGTGAAGAGCAGTTTGTTCAGTTTCTCCCCAGGAACAATTTGGTGTTTCTGATAGACCTCTTTTATGTAAGTCTTTCTAGACCGTGTGATGTGATAAATTGAGTGACTATAAAATTTGGATGGAACTGTGTAGGAATTTCGTTTGGAAAAACAGTGTGAATTGTATAATTAGCATTATAAATGGATTGATAAAAATGATTCATATTAATTATCTCCACGCGAATTTTTGTAAGTTGTTAGAGCTTTAAGAAGCGGTCTGATAGATTAAATTGGCAAAAACGCTGGGAGGCTTCATTACTGATGACCCAAAGCCTCCCAATAAACTTTTTTCATCGCAGTAAGGATAAGAGAAATTTGTGTTTTATAGGTAAAAGAAACATTCAGGCTTTAATGCTTTCATTTTCTGTATATAGATGGCACGAATTGTTTTATATAGTTTTTTCTGTTCATCTATATACTTGGAAATAGAGCAATCCATAAATAAATCTTTAAATAAAAAGGTATATATTGGATCAAAATATTGTAACAAAGTATTTATTATTTTATTAGCAGAGTATTTTTTTATGTTTATATTTTACTATAAAATCTTTACACTTCCCTCTTTTGCTTTTGTTTATCACTCATAGTTTGTTCTTGCCTGAAATAAATTGTTGTCTCATCCCGAAATTGGTATTCCCTAATTTTACACGTGGTATTTTGATGGAGATGCTGGGTAAATTAGGGAAGACAAACTGAAGATCGCCGAAAAGACCTAGAGGCCATGGTTGCTGTGATCTACATTTTCAGAGATTGGTTCCAGGATTCCACCGACGTGTCAAAGCCAAGACTTCCTTCCAAGATGACGATGTCCCTATAGACGATACGACGACAAAGCCGTTCTTCACGCCGCAAGAAAAAGGGCGCAAAGGTACTAGAGACAAAGTTCCAATACTTCGATGGAATCCTTGGCAGAAGCACGTCAGATCCATGTCAGTAACTACAATAATTGCTAGCTGTAGGTCACAGCTCCCATAGGAAAGGAGCTATGTAACAAAGTATTTATTATTTTATTAACAGGTAATTATTTTTTATGTTTATATTTTTCTATATTCTGTACAGTTACCTCTTTTGCTTATTTTTTGTTTATCACTCATAGTTTATCCCGAAGTTAGTCTTCCCCAATTTTCCGCGTGGCAATATATATATATATAAATTTTGAACTTTATCAATTTTATAAAGAACTAGTTATATATATGATTAAAAATTTAAAAATATATTATATAAATTTCCGAGTAAGTATTTTTACTAAATAATTATAATTTATATTATTTTTTACATATAGGGAAATTTGAATGGCATTTTGTGAAAGTGTAGACAAAAAGAAACACTATATTTGAATCTCTTTACTTAAATTATACTCAACTTGTTAACCATGGAGTTATATAATATTAAGATATCATCATTAAATTATCTCCAGTTTTGAAAATAGAGCAATCCATATTTAAATCATTAGATAATAAAAAGACATATATTGAATTTAATAAAATATTTATTTGTCAATATTTCTGTTGGCTGAACGTCAAACCTTTATCAAGGCATTACATTTTATTATAACACTATGCGGTGATGAGTTTGTTCATACAAAAATGTAATACCTTGATAAAGGTTTGGCTCTCAGCCACCCGAAATATTAGCAAATAAGTATTTTATTCAATCCAATATATGTCTTTTAATTAACTAATTATCATCATTATACTAACAAATCAAAATCCTCATAATCTCAATGACCCTATTTCTAAACCAAACGACATCAATCCCTTAGGCCTAATCCGAGCAGCCGAGCGTATAAACAACATCGACGACTCAATTTTAAATAGAAAAATTGACGCTCCAGGCCACAAATTGCTTTACCCAATAAAAAAGTGGAATTGAAAAAGCGGATGCTGTCCCATGTTTACGTCCGTGACGTCATTCCATTGATTGGTTTGAGTCAGTCTGACAGACTTTGGTTTCTCCAAATCTCATTATTTTCCATTTGGTTTTGTGATGTCACTATACCTGGGGAATTCAATCCCATTTCATCCCTATTAAAGTAGATCTCTGCTGATATGTCTGTCGTTTTCATTCCACCTATATCCCTGTTATTCTATACCTTTATTCCCTTTTTATCCCTATTATTCTACATTTGATTCAATGTATGGTTATTTGATCTTTCGTGTTATCCATTTTCTCTTTTTTATACGATTTTTTATATTAGCAGATTATATCAAAATACTAGCGAATATACCAGACTATTCCCGGTTTTTACCCGTGTGTAGGTTTCCCTAATTAACATTTATTAAAACTATTTCCAGGGCAAACATATTGCCATGTGGAAAATGAGGGAAGTTTACAGATTAGGCAAAAAAATATATGCATAAAAATGATACTCTGATAATATTATGATAAATACCTGGTTACCTAGCTCCTTCCCTATGGGAGCTGTGACCCACAGCTTGCAATTATTTCAGGTACTGACATGGATCTGACGTGCTTCTACCAAGGATTCCATTGAAGTCTTGGAACATTGTCCCTAGTACCTTTGAGTCATTTTTTCTTGCGGCGTGAAGAGCGGCTTTGTTGTTGTATCGTGGTCTACAGAGACATCGTCATCTTGGAAGGAAGTCTTGGCTTTGACACGGCGGTGGAATCCTGGAGCCAGTCTCTGAAAATGTAGATTACAGCACTCATAGCCTCTAGGTCTTCTCGGCGATCTTCAGTTTGTCTTCCCTAATTTACCCAGCATCTCCATCAACATACCACGTGGAAAATTAGGGAAGACAAACTTCAGGATGAGACACCAATTTATTTAAGACAAGAACAAACAATGAATGATAAATAAAAGATAAGCAACGAGGGAAGTTTACAGAGTAGGAAAATAATATAAACATAAAAATGATGCTCTGTTAATAAAATATTAAATACCTTGCTATAACATGCATTCCCTACTGAATCTATTCTTGTCCAGATAAATGAAAGTTTGTTTCGCTTCCCCATTAAAACTACTAAATAAACCATTGGAAAAATTTGCATATAGGAAGTTTAATATATATAAATTAACATATAAGCTATTCAAAAACTAAAATTAGATCATTTTGCATATAATTTGTAGGTATAGTTATTATTATATAATATCATTCTATTCGCGATCGAACGTTGTGACCCACTGTACGTATTACATCCCAAACATGATACGACACCAGCCATCTCTTTCTTGAGCTCGATGTACCATCTCGGTGACCATAAAGCCAGTGAGATTCTTTGATTGGTCCACGAAACGTGTCGGTGGGTGTCCAGGTATGTGTCGCCTAGATGTCTTTCCAGTCAATATGGTGTACTCCATTCCCCTGTGTCGCGCGATGTGACCGAAGAATGTCAAACAATTCCGTTGTACAGAAGTCGGTCATCTTCCGAAATCGATAATTGTGATAGTATTGATGTTCGATCAAATAATCCCTTGAATTAATATTAAAATAAAAACATAAAGCCTCCAGGGAAAAGTTTCTTTTAAAAATGTCCCTAGTACCTTTGAGTCATTTTTCTTGCGGCGTGAAGAGCGGCTTTGTTGTTGTATCGTGGTCTACAGGGACATCGTCATCTTGGAAGGAAGTCTTGGCTTTGACACGGCGGTGGAATCCTGGAGCCAGTCTCTGAAAATGTAGATCACAACACCAATAGCCTCTAGGTCTTCTCGGCGATCTTCAGTTTGTCTTCCCTAATTTACCCAGCATCTCCATCAACATACCACGTGGAAAATTAGGGAAGACAAACTTCAGGATGAGTTTATTTTAATAGTATTGATGTACTACCCACTGTCCAAGGTATACTTCGCCAACATCTCGAACTCGTCGATTTTCTTCTGTGACGATGATGTTATAGTCCAGGACTCTGAAGCATATACTGACTCAACTGATCCAACTTTGACCGGTTTTTCTCTTAGTTAATGTTTTCCAGGCGAATATTTTGCTCTAACAAATATCATTTATTATAATTATATTAATTATTACTCCAATTAGTGATCATGAGGATTCCAATTAATGAATAATTAGTAATGTCATTATCACATTTTATTTCTCATATATGTGAGAATCGTTGTGAATTGGTGTGAATTCTGTCGACTCTCTTTTCTCCGTGGAGAATCTTGCCGATTCTTCGTTTGCTCTGTGGTAGTTGTGACAGCGAAGGTGCTGTCAACTGGAAGTTGGGATTGGATTGGTGAATTTTGCAGTCGTAATGGCAGGAGTGAGGACACAGGATAGGTTGGTCAACGGAACCGATGTTGACAGACAGAGAGCATGGAGGAGAGTGAGCTTAAGTCCCGCGATTTACGCTGGATCAGGAGACGCGTGTAGTGCGGATGAGACTCGGAGACGCTACTGAGACTTCCCCAGTCGGGTGGTGTCACGTGACCTCTATTGAGATTCTGATTGGTCATTCATTACATCATGGCCGATGAAGAATCGTCTTTATTGGTCCAAACTACTGGGAAGCCATCTTTGATAGTTATAGCAGAAAATGTGAGGATGGAGCATTGACCTAAATAAAGTTGTTTTCCGCGAATCCAACTCTGGGGTTCTTTGTCTTGGAGTTTTCTGGAATAAAAGTGTCGTTGATCTAGCGCTAATGATGAGAGATAGAATTTTTTCCTCTTAACTCTAGGCCTAACTGCAATCGTTTATTAATATATATAATCGTATTATCTCCTTGTTTTTCTCTGTCTGTCTGACATACACTCCGTATTTTATTTGACTCTTAGCAGTACATCATGTCATACAGTAAGTTGGTACAGGGTCCAAGGTGGTTGGACATAGGCAGGGACATGGTAGAATGACTGGAGTTTTAAATTATCAGATATATATGTCATGTGTGAGATCCTGTCGACTCTCGCTGTGGTGTGAAATTCTGAGGGTCTCTCACTTTACTGTGGTAACCGAGAGGGTCAAACCTGTAGTAACCGAGAAAGACAGTCAGGGTGTGGAGAGTTTTACAGTACCTCTCTGCACCTTGGAAGACCTTTAACAGTTCTCACAGAGTACAGGCAGTCGTGGTCGAGGTAGAGTGGAAGACTTGGGAATGTCCACACAAAAAACGAAGGGACACAGTTGTACTAGGAAAGTTCTGTAAACAGATAGAATCGAGCTAAGCAGCGAAAGATGGAGAGATAAGAAGTCTCTTACTGATCTACGGCATGGTCGAGCATCAGAAGATGAAGTGACGAAGGCCCCCGCTGTTGGTGAAGTAACTATTCATTTCTGGCCCTGTTGAAGGATTATATATATTTGCAAATAGGAAGTATTGTGTTTCAGCGGATGCAGCAAGGGCGTGGATCGGAAGAAGTATCATTGTACACTGGCAACGCCTTATCTTCTAGGCCTCGTTCTTAGACGTTGTTAGACTTCTATCTCAATCTCTTTCTTTAGCCCAACTCTTATTCTATTACAGATTTTTATTTATTTATCCTCAGTTTGTACAAAGTACATTACATATGATGATGTGTTTATTATACAAGATGAAAATCTTGTTATATTATATACAATATGAGGTTGGTTTAAATTACCATATATATATTATTTTTCAAATAATATATCACCTCAAGATAAAATCTAATAATATTTGTTAAAGCATTCGCTGGGTAAAATTTACTCGGGGAGAATCGGGGCTAATGCGGATCAAAAATATATAATTATAAAAGTTTATTTTATACATATAATTTGATCAAATATTTATAGAGTCATATGGATAGTTAAAAATAATAGTTCCATGAGCAAATTAATTCATATTAGAGTTATAATATGTATATTTTATGAAAATATATTTTTCTGTTTTGATTTTATAATATCTTATATAGAATTTTTGATCATTTGCTTTAACATGAATATTATTATTATATTCGCTGGTACTAATTAGTACATTGGTACTAAATGGTATTGGTATGCTGTCGTGGAAAATCTTGAAAATAAAAATAAAAATAGTTTAGATAAAAAAATAATTAGCTTTAATTAAGCTTATGAAATATAGAATACATCATTTTATAAAGTACTCCCTGACTTAAGGCGAGTAAAATAAGGAAAACAAAAGACTTATTTACATAATTACAAAAGATTTGAACTGAGCCGGCCAACGGGAAATGGAAATATCTTTATTTTACGGGGCTGCTAACCAAAATAAAATGATTTTTGAGTCCCAATGGCCGCGTAAAGCGGAATATATACAAAGCACTATGACCAGACTGGGGAGGCTAGGGACAGGATCTCCGTCAGGGAAGAGGCAGGTTAGGTCGGATTGGGTCCGAGGAGGTCAGGAGGCAGGAAGAAGGCGGGAGAACTAGAACTTTGCAGCTCTAGCTCTGGCAGTTGGGCAAGACATTGATATTGCCTCGTGGTAGGCAGAGAGGCCCTTGGCTGAGCAGTTGGCGCACTTGGCCGTGCGCGGATTGGCGAGAGTTGGACAGCTTCAGCCTTGGTGGTCACCAGAAGCGCAGTGGAAGAAGGCGACTGTAGCCTTGGTGCACCTATCGGCGTTGTGGATAGGCCAACGGGAAACAACAACAACGGATTTATATAGGGCAACCTCTGGCGATCGTCTTAACAGAGTAATTTGATGTGGGAATTATATTTTAAAATTAAATACAATTTTTATTCAACATGTATTTAGTACGCTCCAGGAGCCTGGGTTACCTTTATGTTACTACTACTACTGAATATAGTAAATTTATTTGGAGATGACGTGGAATCCTGTTGCTTTACACAATAGATGGGATAAAATTCATGCTATAGGAATATGAAAGGCCATGAGTACAGTGATCTACATTTTCACATTTCTACAATTTAACTCTGCCTTTGCTGGTCCCAAGCCCGGATGAAAAAGGAGGAGGGGGAGCAGTAACAAGTTCGGTAAAAACCTGGGCTCAGCTGGCCCGGCTGATAGTACCCTGTAAGGGCTCCTAATCCAGGAATACATGATGAGAGCGTTTGTACTCCATGTTAAGAGCGGCTGTACATGGCGTCTGTTCCTCATGTCAGAGGCGGCCATTTCTTTTGGAGCTAAGTCGGCCTGCCACTGAGTAGTGCTCCCAGTCTTAATGACAAAGGCATTCTACTTCACCCAGTCATGATGATTGTCAAATCTCAAGCTTTACAAGCTTGATACCCTAATATGATTGAGTGGAGATAAAAAAGAAGATATTTTCAGAGACTGGTTCCAGGATTCCACCGCCGTGTCAAAGCCAATACTTCCTTCGAGAGGACGATGTCCCTATAGACAATATGACTATAAAGCCGCTCTTCACGCCGCAAAAGAAAGGACGCAAAAGTACTAGGAAAGAGTCCAAGACTCCAAGGGAACCCTTGGCAGAAGCAAGTCAGATCCATGTCAGTATCTTCAATATTTACAAGCTGTGGGTCACAGCTCCCATAGGAATGGAGCTATGTAGCAAAGTATTCATTATTTTATGTACAGATTATTAATTTTGATGTTTATATATTTTATTAATCTGCGTAAATTTCCCCTAACATTGCATCCTTGTATTTTATCAATTTTAGTTTGTGCCTTAAATATATTGCTGTGTCATTCAGAAGTTTGTCTTTCCTAATTTCTACATGACATAAACGTCCCCCCTTTCAACAAAAGAGTCATATATACGAGGGCGTATTGAGAAGTGAGGTCTCCAACTACGCCATTTCCGATCGCGAGTTGGTGGGTGAAATTTGACAACAGCACTGTATTCCTTGGTTGCCTTGACACAGTCTCGAACAATCCGCGTGACTTTGGGACACTCAGTCACTGCATAGCAGCCGTTTAGGATGGAGCTTCTGCTTCGCTCCTCCTCCAGGTGCGAACTGCGTTCAGTCATTCGATTTTTGAAGGTAAAAAAGGGCTTCTCCAATAGAAAATCATCGAAAGTTAGTGGAAGTGTACGGTGAGAAGTTTATGGACGTGAAAAACGTGCGGAAGTGGTGCCGGGAGAACATTCACGATGAACAACGTTCAGGGCAGTCGAGTTTGCCGGAATCAACGGTGGCTCGAATCGGCGAGATGGTGCGTAATAACCGAAGAATAACCCTTCATGATATAATAGAAGATCTTAATGAAGAATGAAGCTAATTCTCCGTGCTGAATATCGTGTCGTAGTTCCTCGGGTACAAAAAGGTGTCCGCCAGATGGGTCCCTAAGGAACACAAGATCAAGCGCGTGGAAAGTGCGACAGAATTTCTCTGCCACTATGAGTAAGAGGGCGAAGAATTTCTGGATTCGATTGTGTCTGGAAACAAAACTTGGGCACATCATTACACTCCGGAAACGAAGAACCAGTCGAAACAATAGCGTCACCCGATCTCACCAAAGCCGAAAAAGTTCACGACGCGGCGGGATTAAAAAACTGGTTTCCAGGATTCCAAAAGTGATAGATCATCAAGGCGACTATGTTGAAAAATAGCCAAATGTACGTAAATGTGTAAATAAATTGAATTTTCCATTAAAAAAATAGGAGACCTTACTTCTCAATACATCCTCGTATATCTGAAATAAATGAAATAAAGAACACAAGGAAACAGACGATCCTATAGAAGTGGAAAAAATACCGCGGATCACGTGATCCATGTAGAGAACAAAGGAGGACTAAGCCAAAAGGTAAATAGGATCAGGTAGATTTATGACCGCAGACTAACTCTGCTTTATTTCAGCTTTAGGTAGTGTGTGGTGGTGAACATACCACTAGGATTTCTCGTAGAAAATATTCTAAAGAGAGGAAACTGGCTATGCTTACTAAGATGGTATGGAAATATTGAAGTCGTTTATTCTAAACAATTCATACTTTGTTTATATTTTATCTTAATTCTTAATAAATACTATATTCACAAAAATAAGTAAATATCATTTATATTTGTAAAACGACATTTGAAAATTATCCCACATATTTTCCCGTTTATCATTACTCTTCACAATTCACCCTTTCATACTTCATCCCAAAGGTTAGAAATAATCGTTATTTCTCCTTGAAATAAATTTTGATTATTCGTTGAAAAGAAACACATGCGGGATATTTTTCAAATGTCGCTTTGCAATCACAAGCCGCATTATATTGTATTATACATTACTTGATGTACTATTTACGAACGGAAAAATATGTCCAGGGTAGCCTAGTGGACATGGCATCTGCCCGGTAAGCGGAACACTGTGGGTTCGATTCCCATCCCTGGACACTTTTATTTTTCCGTTTATCATTACTCTTCACAATTCATTCTTTCATACCTCATCCCAAAGGTTAGAAATAATCGTTATTTCTTCGTGAAATAAATTCTGATTATTCGTTGAAAAGAAATACATACGATAATTTTCAAATGTCGTTTCACAATCACAAGCCACATTATATATTATATTGTATCATTTATATTTATTAATATTTTTAATTTGAATTCTGAAATTGTGTTTATATATATATATTAAAATCAAAAAGGCATATCCTGACCATGTTCACATGAACTTTTATTAAAATATATGAAAAAAGGAACAGGTTAAATCAACGTTTAGTTTATTTCTGTTCCACTAGATGGCGCTCTGCTTTCTAAAAAACGCACATGTTTGTGGTCAGGATATGCCTAATTTATTATTATTTTTAAATATATATTTTAGATTTGTATATATTAATAAACATATTCATGTAATTATTATTCAGAACAGTGTATTATGTTTATCACTCTAGTAAAAAAAACTTTACTAGTTTTTTTTTTGCTTATCCCTAGTACATGTGGTACAGGTCATGTTTATCATAGTGGCTAGTAGTAGGCGACTGTTTTTACTGTAAGTGCACCACATGTCTACACATGTGAAAAGCAGTTCAACTTTGCACTTACAAATGTACCAGAGCCCCCTGTTTGGTTACTTGCACTCGCTGGTGGGGTTGGACTTTTTCAAGAATCAGGGGCCATTGTATCATTTTTTTTTAAACAGAAAAAAAGTGCCCAATGTGGGAATTGAACTCGGGTCGTAGCGTTCGAAAACCAACGGTTTAGACCATCCTTCCATCGACCCCCCCCCCCCCCTATACTACTTTACTAGTGATAATGAAGAATGAGCCACAATAAAACTTTTGGCTAATTCAGACAAGAGCAAAATTTGACAAAACTGGTGTTGTAACTCATTTATCATCAATACTAGTGAAGTTTGTTTACTCGGATGATGGACATAATGCATAGTTCTGATGTATAAGAGATGCCTCTATAAGTATATGAAAATCATCCTCCCGCAACTTTATATATTGAATACATATTTATATACAATTATGATATACAGAGATGGCTGGCATCGTGTTTGGGATGTAATACGTACAGTGGACCACAACATTTGATCGCGAATAAAATGATTTATTTATTGTGAAAAAATAGTACAAATGTAATATTGTAATGGGATAAGGTGCATAAATTAAGAAAAAGGCATCTCTGTATCGTGCAACATTAGCAACTTTCAGTTGCACGATAAGGAGATGCCTTTTTCTTGATTTATTTATTGTCACGTGTAAAATTAGGGATGAGAAACTTCAGGATGAGACAGTAGTTTATTTAAGGCAGGAACAAACTATAAAGGATAAACAAAAAATAAGCAATGAGGGAAGTTTACAGAGTGGCAAATTATAAACATAAAAAATGATACTAGATAAGACTAGATAATAGATATTTTGTTACAATAATATATACAATTATATAAGGCGATAATGTGGCGATAAAGCTTATGTCCATAGTTTGATTGAATACTATTTCTAAAATTTCACTCATCATTGTAGCATATATAAGCAGAATCGTCCAATACAGTATTAGAGTTCTAAGAAGCGGTCTGGTAGATTGAATTGGTGAAACCGTTGGGAGGGTTCACCACTGATAACCCAAGCCCTCCCAATATTTTTCTCATCGCAGTAAGGACAGTAGAAGTTTGTTTTATGTATAAAAGAAACATTCGTGCTTATATCCTTTCATCTTATGTGTATAGATGGCGCGTTATTGCTTTGTGTTAATATACATATATATATATACATATATATTAAAATTGAATATACCTTTATTAATCGTACATATAAGTTTATATAGGGTTAAATAGAGAAATAAGTAAAATTAAATATTATTTTCATCAGAGGAATCCCACTGAGGGTCGTCTGGTATGATGTCACGCCCTGGACAGATCTCCCTGACTATTGCCATGTCGAGGAATTGCTTCAGACCTCTGCTCAGACGACAGGTACTCGAGAGAGTAGAGAGTTATTGGAAACTGTAAAATAAAATTCGAGAGGCTTCACCACTAATGAATCAATACCTCTTATATTTTATTATTATAAAAATGATAATACTTATAATGAATTTGATAACAATTTCATAATTTTACAGATGGAGCTATGTACTGCGTACTTAATGGATCACCTTATTATATGAAAATAACCTCATAATAGCAGAAGTAACATGCTTTTTTATTATTGTTTGGTTGAAATCATTATTATTATTGTTTTGTTTTTTAATTCTTATTCTTTTTTGTGCTTTATTAATTGGTAGATATATTCATTGATTATTAGTTTATTTTTCTTAATTCGGCAACAGTGTGTTGTTAATAATTTTTCTTATTTTGTTTTGTAAATTAAAAATCGTTTTCATTGGTGTGTATGTAAAATTCTAAATTCTTTTTTGTAGTAAATTAAAAAATTCTAAACTCTATTTCAAGTCAAGTCTTTTTTTTTTATTCCAAAAGATCTTCTGGAGAAGAAGAAATCAAACTCAGTGAAACACTTTAACTTATAAGATTTAAGTTAGGTATATAAGCGAACATTTTTGTGCCCCGTGTGAGGAAGGAGAAAGTCGCTATAATTATTAAGTACATTCGTAAAATCTTTGGAGATTATAAGGTAAGACGTTTCATCTTTTCACTTTAATTTTTAAAAATGGAAGTAGAAATTGTTTTTTTTTAATCAATTTTTGGGTAAGTTGGATTTGTTTAAAGGAGATATAAAATCTCAATTAAAACTCGGCGATTTGCATACGTTGAATCAGTCAAAAGAAAATTTACAAAAATTGAAATTATCAAAATATAAAAGTATTGCTATTGATAAAAATTTTAAGACGCGCGGTTAATGAATCAGAAAAAGAAATTTATAAAATGTTAGTCAGTATCAATAAGTTGGTGGATAATATAATAATATCAAGGTAAATCGAGTTTTGAGGAATTTTCAATAAAACATCCTAAGTTTCAGCTACCAATTTTCAGTGGTAGCTTTTCGGAATGGTTGGGTTTCAAATAATTTTTTATAAAAGCAATAGATCAAAATAAATCTCACACAAAGTCTCAAAAACTTCAATATCTTATTTCTGCCCTTAAGGGAGAAGCTGCGAGATTAGTTCGAGCATCCAGCATTTCAGATGAAAATTATGTAATAGCTTGGCAAGTATTAACACACAGATATGAAAATTAAAAAAAAAAGAATTGACTTTTAAACAGATCCAAAAGTTTTTTTTATCTTAAATTTATTAAAATTTTAAAAGATTTTTTTTTTTTAATTTGGATAAGGCTCTGTATGAATTTCTTGATAATTGCAATGAAGGTATTCAAAATCTTGGTACGATGGGTTTGGAGTGAAACACTCTGGTAGATTTAATTTTAGTATTTATTATCCAGCCTAAACTTGATAATTCGCTAAAAAAGGAATGGGAATTACATATTGATATATGGACTATCCATCATTGGAAGAGTTGATAATATTTTTAGAAAAGTATGCACGAAGTCTTTCAAATTTAAGAATAAGGGAAAATTCAAAGATTCCGTTGGAACCAAATAAGTTATTTTATTCTCATTCTACTATTTTTGTATCCTGTCCTGTTTCAAATTAAAATTACACTCCCTGCATATTATGTACAAATTCACATTTACTTTCAAAATGTCAGCTATTCCAAAATAAGTCATTGCAGGAGAGATGGAGGTTTGCCAAAGATAACAGATTATGTTACAATTGCCTTAGGTCAAACCACATGTTATCTGCGTGCAAGATGACGGCATTTTGCAGAGTATGTAAACATCATACCTTGCTTCATGCACAAAATTCTGAATCGCATAACTCCAATTCAATGCCTAGGGCTATACATGCTGGAGAAGCAAGAAATGTAAGTCCATTTGATACATCTGTGAAATCTAATTCAAATTCATTTACTCTCCCTGTAATTCAATCCCATTCTATCAACTATTCTGATTCTTCTGACCAAATCTTGCTTTCAACAGCATTAATAAAATTGAAGGATCTAAGCGGTAATTGTCATGTAGCAAGAGCTTTAATCGATACAGGATCTCAAAAGACTTTGATAACTAATTCATTAAGAAAAACATTAAATCTTCCAATGAATTTTTCTGATGCTTAAATGTATGGTTTTGGAGATAACTGCTTGGAAAAACCACTTGGAGAAATATCTATTTCTTTTTATCCTTACTTTTCAACTATTTATTTACCACTAAGGCTTTAGTCTTAAACAAATTCACATGTAATCTGCCAAACTTTGTTATGGAGAGGAAAAGGTGGCCCCATTTGGTTGGCCTCAAACTGGCGGATCCAAACTTTGATGCCAAGATTACCCTTCAAGGTCATTCCGGAATTTGAAAATTCGAAGCAAGTTGCGTTTAGGAGATATATTTCTCTTGAAAACAAGTTAATCAAGAATGAGAATATTACATTCAGTTTAAAGATTTCATGAAGGAATATTTATCTTTAAATCACATATAAATCATCCCACCAGTAGATATTCCTAAATCTCCCTCTCAAGTCTATTATTTGCCACATCATTGTGTGCTAAAAGAGGGGAGTGCCACTACTAAATTCAGAGTGGTCTTTGATGCCTCATCTTGTTCTGATGATAGTCCCTCTTTGAATAAAGCCTTACATATAGGTCCTAAATTACAAACAGACATCTTTGACCTTCTATTGAGGTTTCGAACCTTTCCAGTTGCATTATCCGCAGATATTGAAAAAATGTACAGGCAAATCTTGATTCATCCTGATGATTGTGACTTTCAGAGAGTCTTGTGGCGCAATTGATCATCAGATGCTATTCAAGAATATAGGTTAACAACAGTCACTTATGGAACAGCATGTGCTCCATATTTGGCTATCGGTACGTTGCATCAATTAGCGGATGACGAAGCGTTGAATTATCCTGTTACTTCGAAGATTGTTAAAAAGGACTTTTACGTTGATGACCTTCTTACAGGTGCAGATACTGTTGAAGAAGCACAGATTTTGATTCGACAAATCATTGCTTTGCTAGCTAAAGGAGGTTTTACCATTAGGAAATGGATGTCTAGCAGGCAAAATTCACTTGAATCTCTGCTTGAAGATCTGAAGGGCACTAATCAATCTTTTGATTTCAAAGATGACCCTTGAGTTAAAATATTGGCCATCTTGTGGGATACTAACTTAGACTCATTTACCATCAGAGTGAAGCCCCTGATGTTCAAGTATATTCCAAACGATCCCTTGGGTTGGATAGCTCCTTTGGTCATAACGTTCAAAATCATGTTACAAAAGCTTTGGTCCAAGGGATGCAACTGGGATGAGAAACTATTTATATTCAACAACAATGAACAGGCATTGAAGAAGATGTTCATTTTCTGAACAAAATTTCAATCCCGAGGTACATTCCATGCAAAAATTCTATTCAGGCTCTATGCAGCTGTCATTTATGTCAAATCTTATTTGCAGAATGTATCAGTTAATATATCTATAATTGCATCTAAACAAAGGATTCCCCAATCAAAACCTTATCTTTACCGCGCTTAGAACTGTGTTCAGCTTTGCTTTTGGCAAATTAATTTGTTGCAGTAAATCAGTCATTGAATTTGCATTTTGATCAGATTTTTTTATATCCCGACTCCACAATTGTTCTTAATTGGATAAAATCAGAGTCCAAAATATGTAAGACTTTTTTCGCCCAATAGGGTTTCAGTTATTCAGAGATCACTTCAATCATGGCTCCATGTACCAAGATCAGAAAACCCTGCAGACTTGGCTACAAGGGGATTAACTCCTGCACAATTGGTTGATAATCGGTTGTGGCGGCAAGAACCAGATTGGTTACAAGACCCGTCAGTTAATTCTTACATTCCTTTGCCTCCTTCGGATGAATTATCTCTCGAAGCATTGATTGAAGAAGGTCAACAATATTGATTTATCATTCTATTATGAGACCTTTACCCAAATCACTTCTTAAATACTCATCTTGGATGAAAACAGTTGAAGTCATGGCATTCTGCTTAAGACTCATTTCAAATTGCAAATCATCTAAAAAATCTCTAAATCAATTCATAAATTTAAATGCGACTGTTAAAATAATCATATTAATTCAAAATCAAGAGTTTAGTCAGGATATTGGGTGTCTTCGGAATCAAAAGTCAATCTCAAGAAAAAGCAATCTCAGGTTTTTAAATCCTTTCCTTGATTCTGATGGAATCCTTAAAGTTGGAGGAAGACTTCAATATTCAAATATTGGCTGTATTAAAAAAATATCCAATAATCCTGCCAAAAAGACATCATTGTAGGATCTGATTACTATTGAAAATTATCGTAAGCAATGCCTACATTAAGATCTACAAATAACATTATCTATAATTTCTCAAAAGTATTGGATTATTTCTTGTTAAGCTACAGTGAAGAGAATTCTAAAACAATGTGTTACTTGTTTTAAACATCGAGCCAAAGTCGTAACTCAAATTATGGGTGAATTGCCTCTTGAAAGGGTAGTGCCATCCCGGCCTTTCCAAAGAGTCAGAGTAGATTTGACAGGCCCTATTCCTACTAAACCAATGCTGAAAAGATCAAAAACACTTTTTAAAACTTATATTGCTTTATTAATTTGTTTTAGTACCAAGGCAATATATCTTGAGGTGGTTTCCAGTATCACTGCAGAAGCATTCATAGCTGCTCTAAGAAGATTTACTTCAAGACGCGGCTTACCGTCGGATTTATTCAGTGATAATGCTACAAACTTCAAATTAGGCAATAATATTCTGATCGATTTTTTTTTATAAAGAATCAAATATTCAAAATTTCTGTGCGCAAAAAGGGATTAAGTGGCATTTTATTCCTCCCTCGGCTCCCCACTTTGGTGGACTTTGGGAGGCAGGAATCAAATCTGTCAAAAATCATCTAATCAAAGTAACAAAATTTTCCATTCTTAACTTTGAAGAATTTTACACTTTACTTATTCAGATAGAGGCAATTTTAAATTCGACACTACTTCTTCCTCACGATTCTAATTTTGATTCATATGAAGCACCAACTCCATCTCATTTCTTGATTGGCTCACGTCTTCTAGCTATTCCAGATGAAGATATGAATAATCTAAGTCACATTTCCAGATGGAAATGTATTCAATCAATGAAGGCTAATTTTTGGAAAAAATGGTCCAAAACTATATTTTACAAGCACATCCAAGGTGGCACAAGACACATCCAGATTTACAACCTGGACTGCTTGTACTCATGAAACAAGATCCCTTACCTCTTCATCATTGGCCTTTGTCACGAAAAAATTAACACCTATAAAAGACCAGATGTTCGAGTCGTAGACGTTAAAACTCCAAAGAATGTGTTCAAGCGTCCCATCACCAAGATAGCTCCTCTTTCTTTCAAGGAATGAACTTTATCCTTTGTTGGACTTGGTTGTCCAACAGGGGGGAGTATGTTTGATTAAAATCATTATTATTATTGGTATTTTATTCTTATTCTTTATTGTGCTTTATTAATTCGTAGATATATTAATTGATTATCAGTTTCTTTTTCTTGATTCGGCAAAAAATGTGTTGTTAATATATATATTTTTTGTTTTGTGATGTAAATTAAAAATCGTATTCAATGGAGTGTATGTAAAACTCTAAATTCTTTTGTTTTATTGTTTGTAGTAAATTCTAAACTCCAATTCAAGTCATGTCTTTATTTTATTCTAGAACGTCTCCTGGAGAAGAACTCAAACTCAGCGAAACACTTTAAGCTCTAAGATTTAAGTTAGCAATTATGATGCCTCAAAAATCTATAAAGCAATTATCAAAATTTCGAAAACAATTAAGAGACAATAATGATAATATTCTGGGTATGGGTATGGGAATGGGTAACGAAACTTGCTGATGGTCCATTGCCAGAAATCATCAGCAACAATCTTTTTTACGATCAGAAGTTGGCCTTTGACTATATCAGCCTCTGATCTTATTCTATATTTTATAAAACTCGTTTTAAGCATTTTAAATTAACATATACAGTTAAACCTGTCTATAGCGCCCCTTCTAAATAGCGCCTCCCTCTCTATAGCACCAGATTTTAAATACGTAGTACGATGCGATTTACATTAAAAATGAGCTATCTATAGCACCCCCTCTCTATATAATCCTATTTTGGTTAGTCCCAAGAGGGGGCGCTATAGACAGGTGTAACTGTATATTTTAATTAACAAAATATTTTTTAAACTTAAAATAGACATATTTATTAGATAATATAATAGCGTGATTCTATTTTAAAAAATTAAATAACTCAATTTTGTTCAATAACAAGTATTAGAATGATTTAACAGAAGATTATTTTCAGTTTCCCGCCTATTTTATTGGTTCCTTTTATTTCAGACGATCTTAAAAAAAGTCGAAAGAATTTAATTAAACTAAAGGTGAAACACTGAAATCAAGAACTATCTTTTGAAGTGTAATCTATTCACACATACTATACTAAGTAAAAGATTAATAATACTAGTTAGAAACACATATTAATATAAATATAGAAATATTTTAAATATATATATTATAGAATATATTTTATCACAATGAGTTTATTTTATTTTAAAATGCAGGCTTTCAAGCGATAATCGCTCTTCAAAGGCTTAATTAAAACTTCGACTGTTTCCTGTAAGAAATAATCAATGTTTTAATTAAGCCTGTTGGAGAGAGATTAACGCTTGAACGCTTGCATTTTAAAATAAACTCATTGTGAGAAAATATTTCTGTAGTTTTTATATAAATGTTTTTCACAATTTTATCTTGAGTTATAAATAGATATTATTTATTAATATGATATTATACAATGACCAATCAAATTCTATATTATGAGAAACATTATTGAATGCACTTAAATTACTGCATCATTCACATGGTTAATGGTCAAATTATGTTGTTGTTGTCGTTGTTGTCGTGTCCAATGAAAAGCCTCAGATGTCTCCATACATCTCTATCACAGCAATGTCTTCTATCTTAGGTGTGTATACTGTATTGTTGTTGTCGTGTCCAATGAAGAGCCTCAGATGTCTCCAATATCTCTATCACAGCAATGTCCTCTATCTTGGGTGTGTAAAGCTGCTGTTCTAGGTCCATGTCAATTTTCTGCTGTTGTTGTCATGTCCAATAAAGAGCCTCAGATGTCTCCATACATCTCTATCACAGTAGTCGCAATGTCCTCTATCTTGGGTGTGTAAAGCTGCTGTTGTGGGTCCATGTCAATTTTCTGTTGTTGTTGTTGTGTCCAATGAAGAGCCTCAGATGTATCCATACATCTCTATCACAGCAATGTCCTCTATCTTGGGTGTGTAAAGCTGCTGCTCTAGGTCTATGTCAATTTTCTGTTGTTGTTGTTGTGTCCAATGAAGAGTCTCAGATGTCTCCATACATCACTATCACAGCAATGTCCTCTATCTTGGGTGTGTAAAGCTGCTGTTCTGGGTCCATGTCAATTTTCTGCTGTTGTTGTCATGTCCAAAAAAGAGCCTCAGATGTCTCCATACATCTCTATCACAGTAGTCGCAATGTCCTCTATCTTGGGTGTGTAAAGCTGCTGTTGTGGGTCCATGTCAATATTCTGCTGTTGTTGTCGTGTCCAATGAAGAGTCTCAGATGTCTCCATACATCTCTATCACAGCAGTGTCCTCTATCTTGGATGTGTAAAGCTGCTACTTTACATTTTTCACTATATATATTGTAGCAAAGTATTATATTTTATGTACTGATTATTAATATTCTGATATTTATATTTTTCTATTTTGGAGACTTCCCTCATTGCATATCTTGTTGTTTTTTTTTTGCTTATACCTAGTACACGTGGTACAGGCCATGATAATCATGATGGGTACTGTAAGTGCACCACATGTCTACACATGTGAAAAGCAGTTCGACTTTAAACTTACAAATTGACAGAGCCCTGTTTGGTTACTTGCACTCGCTGATAGGGTTGGACTTTTGTAAGAATTGGGGGTCATTGGAGTATTTTCTTTTTTAAATCAGAAAAAAAGTACCCAATCGAACCCGGGTCGTAGCGGTCGAAAACCAACGGTTTAGACCATCCTTCCACCAACCCCCATTGCTTATTTTGTATCTAATAAATGCTGATTTTGTTTGTATCTTAAATAAATTGCTGTGTCATCCTGAATTTTGTCTTTCCTAATTATCTACATGACAATATTCTCAGAAATAACTCGTTCTTATACGTTCCTAAATTAACCAACTTATTGAATATTCGTCTACTGTTCTGTATTTTTACCATTTACTTAATGTAAAATATTTGTGTTCTCTATCCGGTTCACATTAAAAAGGTCATATATTTAATCAATATCCTCTTTTTCTTTTGAGAAGTTATTATTTTCTTCCAGTTACTGCTCTCGAATACTTTAGCAATGTGTCTAATCTTCTGACATTTGTTTCATAGTTTTCTTAAACAATATCTATTTTCGGCTCTTATGATTTATCTTCTCACAGCGAAAATATCCTGATTTTTCACTTTTCTGTCTCTTTTTAATATTTCTTAAAATATTTATTTCTTCTTGGGATTGTTCAAGCTTATTTTTAGAGTTTCCATAAATTCCTCTATATTCTCTCATTAGATTTCTGGTGTCTTTTGTTGAAATAACGGCCGATGTCCACATGATCTAAGACCACCCACCCCGCTCTCTATCGGGGAGAACATCATGGGATTGTGTGTAGGCTTTGTTTATCATATGTAAATACGCTCACTCTCTCAAAGTTTGTGTTTGTGTGTGTTATTTTATGTTCTATTAAAACTAAAGATAACATATAAAGGTTTCTCTGATAATAATTATTAAAAATACAAAAATATTTTACCCAATGAGTTTATTTTTATTTTAAATTGCTAGCTTTCAACCGATAATCGCTCTTCACCGGGCTTAATAAAAAAACATCGACTATATCTTACAAGAAATATTTACAAATATATACGCACGCAGCGGGGATATTTATAACTGAAATTTTAAAATTGAAATGTAATTTAACAATGTTATGGAATATCACTTTGATATGATAGCTATTTACATATCTAAATTGAATGTTATGGAATATGTCTATTTAGGGTTTTAAGTCAATCAGAACCTATAAAATTGATCTATTGATTTCTTCTAAGATATCTAAGGAATTGTGATGGTAAATCTATCATTCTGTTTGTACTATTATATGCTTTTAAAATTGTGCTAATACCTTTTTGTAAATCCAAATCGTTGTTCTATAGTATTTGGTTTAATATCAAAGTGGTTTTTGCTTATATCCGATATATTAAACAACCTCCCATTATTTAATTATTGCAGTAAGAACAGTAGAATTATTTTTTAATTCGAAATGAATCATACGAGTCAAAAATGGTTCAAATTTAATATAACAGATGACGCGCTAATGTATCAGATTAAACCAATCTGTTTCCATTAGCAATTTGAGAGAGGTCAGTGATTTTTTTCTATTATTTTATAGGTTTTCTTAACACATAGTGCAAGAAATATTGCCTTATTTTTTCAACACTCGTCATTTGCTACACAATAGCACTCAATCATCTTTAAATAACTTTACAAAGAATTATCAGTATTAGGGTTGATTTGGTCAATGTTTGTCATATTTCTGTTCATCCTGAATTTACTTATATATCCCCATGTTATTGTCCCAAATGTAATTGTATAATAGTTATTTAATGTAATACTAGCTAGAGTCAAATATTAAAATATCAATATATTAATTTATTACTATAACATTATAATGACTAATAAAATAGTATTACAGTAGAACCTCCATGAAAGGACACTCACGCTAGAGGACATGTCTATAAAAAGGACAGTTTTCATTCGCAAAATTACAATTTTTTTACTATTTAGCAACTCTCCGGTAAGAAGACAACTCTCCCTAAAGAACGCGTTGGTTCTGATATTAGGTGTCCTTTACAGGGAGGTTCTACTGTATTATGTAAAATAATTAATGCTCTTGAATTTATGGCGATCTATGGATATGATCCAGAAGTTTGAGTTACCTATATATATTACTACTAATTAAATTTACATATCATGGTCAATGGTCAACTGACATTAATGATATACTCGTATGTAATAGAAAAACATTGCTAAAAATTGTTACAAATTTTATTGATATATATAAATAAATAGGAATTAAATTTATAAATATTTTAAATGTATTACATGGTCAACGGTCATGTGATATTTAATATACATTACAGGAAGACATTTTATTTTATAAATGTAATTTTAATATCTTTGTAAGCTCTGTTAGAAGTAAGAAATTGTTTCCATGAAATTTTAATATATTTCTATATACCGATTTGTTGAAATTATTGGATCGTGTAAACCACGCCTGTTAGAATATTTTATATGTTTATTGTCATATAATATTTATTCCTCAGGATAAAATTAAAATATTTTTATATTAAAATCATCATAGAGAGTTCATGAAAAGCGGCTTATTTTGTTATTCTTCCATTTTCATATGTTATTCTTTCTGTGAAACTATGTTGTTGTTGTTGCTTACTCCTCCAGTCGTTTAAACGATCTCCATTAGGTTCTATTGTCTCAGTTTTACTATTATAGGGGTTTTCCAGAATGAAACTCTTACTCGATTATTTACAAAACATACTGTATTATTTTGTTGTTGTATGACGAATCCTTACAGGGCAATGGGCCCTAATAAAAGCCTTTTTGTTGTTGTACAAAACCAACTTATCGTTGTTTTTTTTTCTTTTTTATTCAAAGCTTAGCCCTGGAAGTATTATTTATTTTATAATAAAAACTTATGTTTGATTATGTTCTTCTGAATGTTCGAAAATAAAGTCATTGAAACTTAAAAGCCATTTATAAATTAAAATAGAAATAAAAGATCACATTTAACACACAAATATTATCTATATTTTTGTCAATATTATTTATATTTATGCAAACTGAAGAAAAAAAAAAGTCGGTGGACAAGTGGGTAACACCCTCGATTCCCGACAGTCATGAACCGGGATTTAATCCCACGTTAACATTTTGTTTAATATATGAATAACCTTCACATATTATTCATTGTTGTAAATATCATAAACTAGGTTGGTCTTGTTGAGCGGTACCTAATATAGTAAATTTGAAAAGCAAACTGAAGTTTATAATTGTAAAATATCAGTAATTGAATTGAAATTTCTAAATTTATATTTGAAAAAATAATTTATATAGTAGAACCTCCCTTTATAGCGGACACCTCTCCATAAAGGACAGTTTTCATTTGCAAAAATCCCATTTTTACTATTTGACAACTCTCCGGTAAAAGGATATCTCTCCCTAAAGGACACTTTAGCTCTGCAATTAGGTGTCCTTTACAGGGAGGTTCTACTGTATATTTATAAAAAACTTTTAAAAATATTTTTAGATAATTCACTTATATAAGCTAGATATAATCAGATCGAAATTCCACCTTTAGGTAACTTATTTCAGCCAAATTAGGTAAATGTGTAAATGAATTACAATATTTTATTAAAAACTTTATTCTAAAAAAGGAAATGCTTATTGATACCTTTTTTGGTGAGTAATTTGATTATCGACTGCTTTTGAATTTTTACAACTTTTTTATTTATTTTTAAAGATATTTTAGAAGATATTTTTAAAGTTCACAATTTAAAATAAAATTATAATGGAATTTAAATATTAAATCAAGTTGCGCGTATATAAGTAAGCGTCAAATACCCGGATCCATTATCGCCCAAGAATTCTTTAATATAGTTAGAGACCACATTTCGTTTGATAAAAAGGTCTTCGACTAGAAAAAATCTAGCATTAAGAAACATCACTAAAATATCTTAGATTACATCGAATCGATCAATGCCGTAAATATGTATATTTTACATTAAAGAGAAAATAAATATTATGTAAAATATAGTAATATACAGGGTGATCCAAAAGTCCCGCACAACTTTAAAAATTAATAACTCCGCGAATATTTGCGCTAGAGCAATGCGGTAAACACCATTGTGTTCAGAATGCAATGGGATTTTTTATGGCAAATATTGAAAATTTCGAAATTGATTTTAGTTACAATTTCATTCCCTAGATGGCGCTGTACCAGAATCAGAAATTCAGCGGCCAAATTGTTTGATTAATTGAAAAATATAACTGATCGACACGTATTTTTCCTTTTTGTATACCAGGAAAGAATCCTAACAATATCAAATCGTTAATTAATAAAGCACCATTTCGCCAAAAGTTATAAGAAATGGTTAACGATTTTTAAATACAATCTGAGATATGTAAAATAGGTATATGCAAATTAAAACATGTAGCAAAAAATATTTATATTTTTGATAGAGTTTTGTCAAATATATTGAATGTTTGAAAAACATAGCTGAATTCAATACACGATTTTTTGAAATGTTAATATAGTACCAAAAATTATGATGGTACTACTAATAGGATTTCTTGCTATAAGGAATGTGTAATTTCTTGAATAATTGGCGACACTCGACTATTTAACTGGAAATTTGTCATGATCCAAAAAATGAAATATAGATGGGAGTGACAAAATACATTTGTCGTACTTTATTCCAAATATCCTATGGGCTTGTCAAATGTTATCATTGTTTATTATACTGTACACGATTTTTAAAAATGTATCCCCTCAAATAAATATAATTTTTAAATCAACCTTTTGCGTTGAAAAACGTGGTAGTAAAATTATTTTGTATTATTTTTTTTGCCCAAAATTTCTAAAGGTGGGGGGTTACAGAGAATATTCCTTATGCTATTTCTTTTAATGAGCGAAAAGCGATAAATTAAACATAAGGGGTAAAATTGTGTGTACAGTGTTATTCGAGAAGTTATGACACTTTGGTCTGCACGACATAATATTAGATGTGAGCAAATGACAAACAAACAAAAATTACTGTTCACAAATAAAAAAGAGACAAGATATGAGGACAGAATTTATTTACCCATAACCCAACACAAAGAGCTGCAAAACATTGGTAGATAATATAATACATGGCAGCTTATATAACACATGAGGTAACTTGTCTCTTGGAGGCCTTGTCTCTTGTATTAGATCACAATCCTTGCTCAATGTGGCGCCCTTCATTCTCAAACACCGCCTGCAGACGATAGATGACAGAATGGACAGTATTAAATAAAATATCTGATGAAATTGATGAAACGTGCCGTCTGATAGAAGCCTTCAACATGACCAATGTGGTAGGCCGGCATCGATAAACACGCGACTTAATGTACCCCCATATCCAAAAATCGCAAGGCGTCAAGTCTGGTGATCTTGAAGGCCACTGGTGTATAAAGTGGCGACTTATCACACGATCTTCACCGAACGTATCCTTCAGCAATTGTTTGGCACCGCGGGAGATATGAGGAGGTTCTCCTTGCATGAATGTTATTTCGCTCAGTGCTTGTCTGTCCTGCAATATATATGGGGATAACCTTTTCTCTCAAAAGTTGAACATAACGTTCACCAGTTACAGAAGCGGTTTTAAATGTTCTTCCATTTATTTCTTCAAAGAAAAATGGCCCAATAATAAAAGAAGAAGTGAACCCACACCAAACTGTAACTCTGGGCTGATGAAGTGGCATTTCTGTAAAAATCCTAGGGTTTTCTGTAGCCCAAATGCGGCTGTTTTGAGTGATGACTTCTCCATTTAGAGAAAAGTGAGCTTCATCTGTCCACAGAACATTCGACAGCCAGTTTTCATCAATATCAATTTGCCGGAAAACCCATGCAGCAAATTCTTGACGCTTCTCAAAATCGGCGACTTTTAGCTCGTGAAATCTTTGAATTTTGTACGGGTATTTTTTAAGAAAAATTCTTAGAGCTCTCCAAACTGTTCCATACGAAATACCCGTTTGTCGAGAAACTTGTCGAGCACTTACTTCTCCATACATGGATAACGTTTCAATAGCTTCAACATTCTGCGAATCCGTAACAGCCACTGACTTGCGTGTCGATGGTCTTCCACTCCGAGGTTTTGCTTCCAGAGATCCAGTCTTCTCAAAAATTTTTATCATTCTCCTTAGAGAGTAGCAACTCATGGGTCCTTTACCTCTTCGAATACCTTTAAAGTTACGAAACGCTCGTAAAGCTTCAGTGGAAGATTCTGAATTGCAATAATAAAATTTCACCAAGAGTACTTTATCCTGTAGTGACGGCATCCCAGAGTAAAATAAATGATCAGGGATAGTTGAATTTTTCAAATGAATTAAAATAAACATAATCGATATATGGCTTCTGAAGTCAACTGTGCACAGTTGACTTCAGAAGCCATATATCGATTATGTTTATTTTAATTCATTTGAAAAATTCAACTATCCCTGATCATTTATTTTACTCTGGGATGCCGTCACTACAGGATAAAGTACTCTTGGTGAAATTTTATTATTGCAATTCAGAATCTTCCACTGAAGCTTTACGAGCGTTTCGTAACTTTAAAGGTATTCGAAGAGGTAAAGGACCCATGAGTTGCTACTCTCTAAGGAGAATGATAAAAATTTTTGAGAAGACTGGATCTCTGGAAGCAAAACCTCGGAGTGGAAGACCATCGACACGCAAGTCAGTGGCTGTTACGGATTCGCAGAATGTTGAAGCTATTGAAACGTTATCCATGTATGGAGAAGTAAGTGCTCGACAAGTTTCTCGACAAACGGGTATTTCGTATGGAACAGTTTGGAGAGCTCTAAGAATTTTTCTTAAAAAATACCCGTACAAAATTCAAAGATTTCACGAGCTAAAAGTCGCCGATTTTGAGAAGCGTCAAGAATTTGCTGCATGGGTTTTCCGGCAAATTGATATTGATGAAAACTGGCTGTCGAATGTTCTGTGGACAGATGAAGCTCACTTTTCTCTAAATGGAGAAGTCATCACTCAAAACAGCCGCATTTGGGCTACAGAAAACCCTAGGATTTTTACAGAAATGCCACTTCATCAGCCCAGAGTTACAGTTTGGTGTGGGTTCACTTCTTCTTTTATTATTGGGCCATTTTTCTTTGAAGAAATAAATGGAAGAACATTTAAAACCGCTTCTGTAACTGGTGAACGTTATGTTCAACTTTTGAGAGAAAAGGTTATCCCCATATATATTGCAGGACAGACAAGCACTGAGCGAAATAACATTCATGCAAGGAGAACCTCCTCATATCTCCCGCGGTGCCAAACAATTGCTGAAGGATACGTTCGGTGAAGATCGTGTGATAAGTCGCCACTTTATACACCAGTGGCCTTCAAGATCACCAGACTTGACGCCTTGCGATTTTTGGATATGGGGGTACATTAAGTCGCGTGTTTATCGATGCCGGCCTACCACATTGGTCATGTTGAAGGCTTCTATCAGACGGCACGTTTCATCAATTTCATCAGATATTTTATTTAATACTGTCCATTCTGTCATCTATCGTCTGCAGGCGGTGTTTTGAGAATGAAGGGCGCCACATTGAGCAAGGATTGTGATCTAATACAAGAGACAAGGCCTCCAAGAGACAAGTTACCTCATGTGTTATATAAGCTGCCATGTATTATATTATCTACCAATGTTTTGCAGCTCTTTGTGTTGGGTTATGGGTAAATAAATTCTGTCCTCATATCTTGTCTCTTTTTTATTTGTGAACAGTAATTTTTGTTTGTTTGTCATTTGCTCACATCTAATATTATGTCGTGCAGACCAAAGTGTCATAACTTCTCGAATAACACTGTACACACAATTTTACCCCTTATGTTTAATTTATCGCTTTTCGCTCATTAAAAGAAATAGCATAAGGAATATTCTCTGTAACCCCCCACCTTTAGAAATTTTGGGCAAAAAAAAAATAATACAAAATAATTTTTACTACCACGTTTTTCAACGCAAAAGGTTGATTTAAAAATTATATTTATTTGAGGGGATACATTTTTAAAAATCGTGTACAGTATAATAAACAATGATAACATTTGACAAGCCCATAGGATATTTGGAATAAAGTACGACAAATGTATTTTGTCACTCCCATCTATATTTCATTTTTTGGATCATGACAAATTTCCAGTTAAATAGTCGAGTGTCGCCAATTATTCAAGAAATTACACATTCCTTATAGCAAGAAATCCTATTAGTAGTACCATCATAATTTTTGGTACTATATTAACATTTCAAAAAATCGTGTATTGAATTCAGCTATGTTTTTCAAACATTCAATATATTTGACAAAACTCTATCAAAAATATAAATATTTTTTGCTACATGTTTTAATTTGCATATACCTATTTTACATATCTCAGATTGTATTTAAAAATCGTTAACCATTTCTTATAACTTTTGGCGAAATGGTGCTTTATTAATTAACGATTTGATATTATTAGGATTCTTTCCTGGTATACAAAAAGGAAAAATACGTGTCGATCAGTTATATTTTTCAATTAATCAAACAATTTGGCCGCTGAATTTCTGATTCTGGTACAGCGCCATCTAGGGAATGAAATTGTAACTAAAATCAATTTCGAAATTTTCAATATTTGCCATAAAAAATCCCATTGCATTCTGAACACAATGGTGTTTACCGCATTGCTCTAGCGCAAATATTCGCGGAGTTATTAATTTTTAAAGTTGTGCGGGACTTTTGGATCACCCTGTATGTCAATATACACTAGATTTTCATATGTAACATAATTATAAAAAATGTGAAAAAATAGTACAAATGTGATATTGTACTGGGATAAGGTGCATAAATTATGAAAAAGGCATCTCCTTATCGTGCAACTGAAAGTTGCTGATGGCCTGCTCCATCTATCGGAATAAATATCAACTATTCTCGTTAATATTTAAATATTCCAGAATTGACCAAATACAAATTCTTGCTCAAGATATGGAGATGCCTTTCTCATAATTATAAAAGTTTAAAAGCCTCAAATGTAAGTACAGTTCAACGCGCCAGCTTGACCATCATGTAATACAAAACGAGACAATAAAGTTTTATTGAGAGTCCGCCGCCCCCAAGACCGGACAAGGTCCACTATTTCAGAGTTTCAGTTTGTTTTACTTTCGCCCCTTAACACCCACACCGACAAACGGTCCGACTACGACAGATCATTTTACCCTCTCATGTAGATCACACCATCCTGGACCATGTCCGCTTCTACGACGCTGGCCTTTTTTTTAAGGTGGCATTCAACCTGCCTCGTCCTTTGTGCTACCCATTGACGCTGAAAACCAACTGTGGCCCCCATTACTGCATAACCTGCCTACAACATATATATATGTTATATTAAAATATTATTTTATTCAAAATTATATTTCATAGATTAAAATATTATGTTTATATCGACCGCCAGAGGTCACGCTTCCCCCCCTAAAAACTCATTGTTGTTGTTTCCCGATGGCCGGCTCAAACCATTTGTACATTATGTAAATAAGTTTTTAATTTTTTTATTCTTTCGCCTCAAGCCGGGCAGTGCTTTTATCAAATTATGTTTTTTAAAATATATTCCTTCAGTTCAATTAAAGCAATCTCTGATTAAAACTATTTTATTATTCCCACGATTGCGAAACAATATCATGATGATACTCATGTATCCAAAAAATAATTAGAAAATAATATTCCAAAGTCAACAGCAGAAATCATTCTTAAATATATATGGTGTTGGTGGTGCTGATAAAAGAGTTGAATTTGTCAAAAGCTTATCTTTCACGATGTCTGATATTTGAAGCAACCAATAGATAGAAACCACGTCAGTATAGAAGGATTTACTCTCAGAGCTCCAAACTCCAGTAACTATCCTTGATATTCTATCCTCGATATTCTAAGGTCATTGAATGATAATGATGGTTATGATAATGATAGTAATAACATGTTAAAAAACGGGATAATAATAATTTCGAAGAAAGAATAAAATCTGACGGCGAAGAAATTCTTTGTTTAAGCGATATAATCTAGCGAGCTTTCGGACAATAACGTCCTTCAACAGGCTGTTATGCGAATACAAGAAACTGGAGAAGAAATGATATATATGTAGCAATATAATAAGGTGGGAGAAGAGAAATAATGACACCACAATTTGGAAGAGAAGGAACCCAGGCAACCAGAGAGAGAGGGAGGGAGAGAGCCGGGAGTCCGTTCGTGTCGCACACAATCCCCAACTGTCCTCAAAGTCCCAAGGTGTTAACTGATGGCCCCAGTTGTCGCCCCCTTGGAATGTCACTGATGTCTAAAGTGACCGGTCCTTACCCTCCCGTCTCTCTCTGGGTTGACTGTAGGTTTGCTTTATTATTCCTGGAAGAGTATATATTATGACATATATGTAGTAATGTAGTTTTATCCTGTTGTATGAATGTAGTGTGGCATGTTGGTTGCAGTCGTGGTGGCCACAATGTTTAGAGTGGGTTCAGACGTGATTGGGATTACACAAAAGGACGAGGCATGTTGGATGTCACCACAGAGATGGCGAGAGAGCAAGTGAAGCCGACACCGGTCAGGGGAGAACTGTCTAGAGGGGTCTGTCAATCGTGTCTAAAGCGGACTAATCTGTTTGAGCAAGAAAGGGACACACCTGGGAACCCGACATGTTTTTCGGACCTTTTTCGTCTACTGGCGCCGGCTGTCACTCACTCGAAATTTTATTTCTGTCACCTTGGCAATTACACTACATCTATACAACACATGGGGACATAGGTATATATTGGAATATATTACAATATATATATATATTGTAGGCGCCATCCCGACCAGAGAGCCACAGATAGACAGATTATAAACGCACAGAATATAGAATCCGAGCTCCCCAGTAGAAGGAATACCCGGAAGACGACGGTACTCTCTGTTATATTTGTTGTTGACAATGATGATTTTGTTCTAATAAACACTACTAAATTATTTCATTGGATCCTCTCTTTCTTTTTCCCAGTAAGAAACGCCTACGGAAGCCAACAGAAATTCAGAAGTGGGATAGTCCTGAAGAAAATTGAAGATTCACTGGAATAATTTGGAAACGAGAAGGACGTGGCGCGGTGACCGATCAACGTAAGAGGAGTTGCATGGTATGTACGAAATTTAATTACCTATTCCTAAAAGTATTATTACAAGTCACCTCGGTAAAATATTATTGCAAAATCATCTCGATAAGAAAGTATTTTAAAGTAAGCATTTCAAAGTAAAGTGAAGTATTTTAAAGTAAGCATTTTAAAGTAAAGTGAAGTATTTTAAAGTGAAGTATTTTAAAGAAAGTATTTTAAAGTAAAGTGAAGTATTTTAAAGTAAGCATTTTAAAGTAAAGTGAAGTATTTTAAAGTGAAGTATTTTAAAGAAAGTATTTTAAAGAAAGCATTTTAAAGTAAAGTGAAGTATTTTAAAGAAAGTATTTTAAAGTAAAGTAAAGTATTCTAAAGAAAGTATTTTTAAAGTAAATTGAAGAAACAAATAAAAAGTATTATCGCAAAGTATCGCGGTAAAAAGAAAAAAAAAGTATTGTCTCAAAATTACCAAAGAAAAGTTGATTTCGTTTAAAGAAATAATTGAAACAGTACGTATCTGGTTTAGTCAGTTTTATTTGTTTATTTAAAAAAAAAAAAAAAACTTTGCCTTGTTTATTTTTCCTTTTGAAAAACATGACTTACTTAGCGAAAGTAAGGAAATGCGATTTGAGCAAGTTGGCGTATGAACTCGGCGAGGTAGTACCGCCAGAGAGCAGGATCGTCGACTTAAAACGCCTTATCCTGAATAGTCAATCTTACGAAGAAGAATTCGCAAAGCAACTGTTGGAGACTCTGATCGAGGAACGGGAACAAACAGAACGAGCAGAACGGGAGCGAATGGAACAAACAGCACAAACAGAGCAAGCAGAACGTATAGAACGGGAACGAATCGAGGATCGGAAACGAATCGAGGATCGGGAACGAATCGAACGAAAAGAACAAATGGTAATGGAATTCGAGCTTGAGAAGCTGCGCATCCAGACTACACGCGGAAACAACGATACGTCTCGAAGTACCAGCAATGACGCACATTACGAGATACGTAAACTGATGCCCAAGTACGAGTCGAAGGACAATGATTTGAGTTTTTACCTAATTCTTTTCGAAAGACAGGCAAAGCGACTAGGATTGGATGAAGACCAATGGGCGTTCAGCCTCCTAGGATTGCTACCTTACGAAATGACTCAATTAATCGCTCGGGAGACAGAAGAACAAAGCGGCGATTATAGGTTCGTGAAAAGGTTGCTCCTAAAACGGTACAAGTTGAGCCCCGAACAATTCAGACAAAAATTCGAGAAGCACGAGAGATCTCAAAAGGGTTCCTGGAGAGACTTCGCTTTCGAATTGCGAGGATATTTCAACGAATGGATCGAAGGAATGAACGTGGAAAATTTCGACGCCCTAAAGGATTTGTCCGTCACTAACCAGCTAAAGAAAAAAGTTCCAAATGTGCTGCGTAATCATCTCATTGACGATTGGACCAAGTTAAACAACCCAGATGAGTTGGCGGATAAACTGGACGAGTACGAAAATGTTCGCACCGAGATGGGACCTCCGCATTGGAATGCGAAACACCTCATACCACCGTCGTTTCAGCAGAAATCTGCGAGATTCCCCAACCAAAGCGAAGTTAAAGAGACTAAACAAGGAACGAATGTTTCGGGTCAAGACGCTGCAAGGAACGAAATCAGTGAAACGTACCCTAACACCTTGAGGAGAATGGTCAACCGTGCAATCAGAAACGACAAGGGAGAACCGAAGTGCTTCAACTGCAATCAGTTTGGACACATTGCCAGAGACTGCCCAGCACCCAGGACTACGTTGACATGCCGAGGATGCGGTCAAACGGGACACAAGGAAAGGAATTGCACAAGACCCAAAGAAGGACTAAAAGTAGCCAACCTGGAAGTCGAAGGACTGGAGACTGTCCCGCCAGATGTATATTTGAAGGATGTCAAGATCGACAACAAGGAAACCGTGAAGGCAATGATAGACACCGGGAGCAGCAGTTGTCTAATGAGAGAATCGGTCGCAAGGAGGATCAGCGTCGACATCGAACCAGACTCGACTAGTCTGTACGGCATCGGTAACCAGACTGCACCAGCTGCCAGGACCGTTGGGAAGACGACAGTCGACCTGGAGATTGATGGCATCGTCGGAAGGGAAATCACTGTATTCATTGTCAACGATGATGCCCAACCCTATGACCTATTAATTGGAAGAACATGGACAGATCTGCCCTACGTATCCTTCGCCAGAATTGGTAAAAACTTGCATATTGGCTATTCATCCGAATTTCCGTTTACTAATCTGCAAGAGGAAATCAAGTCGCGTCGCATCGAACTGAGAGCAACCGAAACTGTTCAGTTGGAGAGCGACTCCATTAACTTTACAAGTGCAATCACAGACGAGGTAAAGGACCGATATGTATTGTTCACAGGAGTAGATGACGCCTGTGTCGATTCCCTATTGGAAGTGGTCGACGGAAAGACGACCGTACCCATCATCTCAGCTGGCAAGGGCAAGTTGAGAGTAAGGAAGAACCAATGTGTAGGGCGAGTTGAACTACTGAACCTTGATGATATTGTTGTTAACCTGGACGTCGCAGAGGATTCGTTTCAGACTAAAAATGAAGAGAAGAGGGAAGGACAAGACCAAATGAAACGTAAGCGCCCCATACTGCCTGAGGACATCAACGTCAATCATTCTCTGACTTCGAAAGAGAGACAAGAAATCCTAGATGTAGTAAACGAGTATAGAGACTGTTTCGCTCTTGGCATGGAGGAATTAGGGTGCACCGATGTCACCAAGATGGACATTAAGGAGGTTGATGGAAGCAAGCCAGTCTGTCTGAGACCGTATAAGACGACTGCAAGTGAACGCGAAGCAATCAGGGAGATTGTCAGAGAGTGGAAGGACAATGGAATAGTCACGGAAACTAGATCACCCTACGCTAGTCCCGTCCTACTTGTGAGAAAGAAAACTGGAGATCATCGTCTGGTGGTAGATTATAGGAGACTCAACATTCAAACAGTTAAGGACAAGTTCCCATTACCAAGGATAGACGACCTTCTGGAAGGCCTAAGGAATGCGAAATTCTTCACCACTCTGGATCTGGCGCATGGATATCTGCAGATACCACTGACCGATAAGGCAAAATTAAAGACAGCATTCATCACCCCAGATGATACAGGTCAATTCGAAAGGATGATTTTTGGACTCGCCAACGCACCAGCAGAATTCCAAAGACTGATGCACACTGTCCTAGGTCCGCTGCTGAACAAGAAGGCATTCTGCTATCTCGACGACGTGATTATCCCGGCAAAGGATTGGCGGGAGATGATCGAAAGGTTGAGGGAAGTCCTCGAAAGAATAAGATCAGCGAAGTTGACACTGAAACCCTCCAAATGTGAGTTCGGAAGGAGGGAAGTTGAGTTCTTAGGGTATGTCATCAGTACAGGCGGACTTAAGCCAGGCCCAAGAAAGATCAAGGCGATAGAAGAATTTCCAGAACCCAAGAATGTCCACGACATACGACGCTTTCTGGGACTGACGAACTTCTTCAGACGATTTGTAAAGGACTTCGCGAGGAAAGCAGAACCGCTAAGCAGACTTACGAAGAAAGGTTCACAATTTGAATGGAAGGAAGAACAGCGAAGGTCATTTGGAGGACTACGAAAGGATCTGGTCGAATATCCGGTACTAGCTCATTACAACCCTGAACTCAAGACAGAAGTACATTGCGATGCGAGTGCTGAGGGATTAGCAGGAATGGTGCTACAGATGGACGAAGACGGCAAATGGCGCTTGGTCTACTGTGTGAGCAAGAAGACAACAGAGGCCGAGAAGATGTACCACTCAAGCAAATTGGAGCTGATGGCGATAGTGTGGACCTTGGATCGACTACGTCAGTTCCTCGTAGGAATCAAGTTTACAGTGGTTACAGATTGCCAAGCACTGGTCTACATGAACGCGAAGAAGACTACAAATCCTCAGATAGCGCGATGGTACAATCTGATTCAGGAATACGATTTCGAAATTCGACATAAACCAGGGGAGAAGATGGCCCACGTAGACGGAATAAGTAGAGCTCCAGTCGACGACCCTAGAGACACGATGGAGGAAATCGTGGAGAAAAACCTTGAAGTGTGCCTCACAATCACACTGGAAGAACAAATCTTGATGATTCAGCATTCCGACCCTGAATTGAGAGACCTGATCCAGATCTTTCGAAATGACCCGTGTGATAGGACAGTAGGAGAACAAAATAGAATTAACGACTACAGCTACAGAAGAAATTCCGGACGAGGAGCCAGAAGTAGAAGATACCCCCGACGCAACCCACGACGTTCCTGCAACGCAAGGTTCAATCGAGGACGATTGAAATCCAGGAATGGCCGAATGTAGGCGCCATCCCGACCAGAGAGCCACAGATAGACAGATTATAAACGCACAGAATATAGAATCCGAGCTCCCCAGTAGAAGGAATACCCGGAAGACGACGGTACTCTCTGTTATATTTGTTGTTGACAATGATGATTTTGTTCTAATAAACACTACTAAATTATTTCATTGGATCCTCTCTTTCTTTTTCCCAGTAAGAAACGCCTACGGAAGCCAACAATATATATATGTCGTAAAAAAAGATGTATTTTAGGTACGTTACCAATTCATTCATGCAGTCGTGGATTGAATTGAAAATGATAACTTTATATCCAAAATTAAATTTATTTTAATGATTATCTTTTAAGAACAAAACAGTTTTGCATACATACAATTCAATAAATATAATCTAAGTATAAACAAAAAAAAACAATATTGCGTTGTACTCCTTTTGTTAAGGATTTTAAAAATTAACTCTGTGTTAATTCTATGATTATTTAAATTATAATTATATTAATGAATAATAAAAATATGATTTTTATTATGTCATATATATATATATATATATATATATATATATATGTAGATATTTACATAAATAGAAATTGAAAAAAATGGCATTTCCTGATCGTGCAACTTAAGTTGCTGATGGCTTGCGCCATATATCGGAATAAATATAAACTAATCGATGATTTTTTATTATTCCAGAATTGTGGCCAAATACCGTTTCTTTTTTTTTTATTCAACTGTAAATACAAAGCGCGATGTCCCGCCAAGGACACTGGCGCCCAAAGGAAAGCAATACAAGAGAGAGAGAGAGAGAGGGAGAATCTATTTACATATCAAAAAACATATGCTCAAGGCATTTACATATTTTTGAAATTGATTTCAAACAAGCATACTATATACATAGGTAATTTAATTTAAACACACCTCAAAATAAAGGAAAAAGGAAAAAAAAAAGAATCATATATACAGCACATAGTTAATTATACCTAACACTTGAGATTAATTAAAAACTTTGATATAAATTTACAAAATCTATTGAATACAATGTATGAATCCCTGCTGGATATCAGTTCTCTTGGATCGGTACAGAGAATACCGTTATTGAGTCTGTAGTCTTGAAATGCTGGACACTTAAGTAAAGGGTGAGTGGAATCTTGAATGCGGCATCCACAAAGACAGCCCGGATCCTCCGATGCGCGGATTCTTTCCAGAAAACTTCCGAAATTACCATGGTTGGTTACAAATTGTGTGTTGTGGAAATTAGGGCGAAAATAATTAGGAATACCCCGGTTGAAAAAAACTTGTAAATGTCTCGTTTGTATTATTCAGTAAGAGCAACATTCTTTCGTCTATATAGGATTTAATTATAAAGGGAATATCGATGTTGTATTTTTGCTTGTCCTCGAACGATAAGTTATTTAAGTCATATTTCATATTTTTTGCTTCAATGTAATCTGCAATCAATGGAGTTTTAGCCAAACTGTGAACACAGTTGTACGAAGTTGTCTTGTAAGCTTGAATGCTCCATAATAATATCTGATATTGCATTGAGTTTAATTTTTGTATCGATTTTTTATTTAAAAATTTGAACCATATTTCTGATCCATATGTTAAATTTGATCGGAATAAAGATTTGTACAATGTAATTCTTTTATGGGAGCTCAAACCCCATGATTTGCTGCACAGAGAGAATAGAAAATTTTTTATTCTTAGAGTTCTGCTCACTATTTCCTCTATATGAAAAGCAAAATTTAATTTGTTTTTTCTTCTATGATTTGCAATTGTTATTCCTAAAATTTTTATTTTTTGTACTGGTGAAATTAATCCACTCTTAAATTTAACTGGGATCTTCTCTTTATTATGCAAATATAAAATGTTTGTTTTTTTCGGAACTTATTTCTAACTTGTTCTTAATACACCACAATTCGATAGTATTTAATGCTTCCTCTATAACTATTTTTAGTGATGCTAGATCTTTATTCCAGCATATGATCGAAATATCATCCGCATAACAAATCAACTCACAATTGGGCACCTGCAAATTCATCAGCAAATCATTCAACAAAATTGTCCATAGAAGTGGAGAAAGCGGACCGCCCTGAGGACACCCCTTGGTAATTGACTTTGAAGTTGTTAGATTGTCGTAACTGAAGGAAATGAACCTGGAATTTAAATATGATTGTAGAATTTTGATCAGTTTTTCCGGTAAATTATCTGAGTCTATTCTTTTGATGATCGCTGGCCACCAGGCATTATCAAAAGCCCCCGAGATATATATTGTAACTAGTGCAGACAGTTCTTTTTGCTTATGCTCCATTAATACATCGATTATAGTATTCAAAGCAGTGATGGTTGACTTAGACTTGATAAATCCGTGCTGCCTCGAGCTTAACAGATTGTTTTGAATATAAAATTCATAGATTTTATTTTTGAGGATTTTTTCTAGAATCTTTGAAAAATTTGATAATAAAGATATCGGACGGTAGCTTTTAGCTGATTCATAATTGGTTTTGCCGGGTTTAGCTATTATTTTGAGTGCTGCTGTTTTCCATTTTTTAGGGAAGTATCCTATTTGAATACATTTATTAAATATTGAGTGTAAAATCGGAAGTATTAGTTGAAAAGCATTTTTTATCATATTATTACTAATATTGTCTGGACAAGGAGCTTTATTTACATTAATTTTGTCGATTAGCTCTTCTATTTCTTTCTTATGAATTTTGCATGAGTTGGAGTTTGTAAAATTCGGTGTATAGTTCCTTATTGATGTATGGTGAGCAGTATCCGATATAGTTGTATCATCAGGGATTAGTTCATTAATCAGATCTTTTATTAGAGTTTCTTTAGAATCTACTGGTGCCTGTTCAATTATTGGTAATCCCTTTTGTTGATTAGAGGAACACAGTTTTTTTAAGGTTCTATAGGCGTTTCCAAACGGATTATTAGATCCATTTTCTTCTATAAAATCTCGCCAACTATTCCTCTTAGCTTTTCTAATACTATTTTTATATTTATTTCTGACAGACTTATATTCATTAACACTAATTGCTTTATGATGAAATTATCGATTTCTCACATAATGAAAATACTTTTTCTTTTGTTCTAATTCTTTGTTCCACCACTTGATCCCGGTATCGAAAGTGAAGTTGGAAGATTTCACCTCCAGTGATTGATATGCAGCTTCCAGAATTATATCCGATAGCCTGTCAACTACCATGTCAATATCAGTTTCTTTTTCGACCTTTTTTACATCGTTTTCCAATCTTCTTACTTCCTGTTTAGAAATTGTATTTGAAAACAGTGACCAATCTGCTTTCTTTTCGCTAAATTTCCATGTAGATTTTTGTTGATTGTTTGTAATATCTAAGTTAACATTGATATCAAATGAAACTGTCACATGGTCGGAAATCTTGGTCAATTCAAAAGTTTGCCAATTGTTTACCAGTTTCAATGAATGTCTATTTGAAATAGTGAGATCTATTATGCTTTTATTACGACAGGTAGGAGTTTTGTTATTGTGAATAAAAAGATTATATTCATTAATAATAGGTTGCATTTTATATCCGTTAGAGTTTGTAATTCTATCGAACCAAACCGGGTGACGGGAATTAAAATCTCCACAGAGGATTAGGGGAGTACTCTCGAAGGTAGCTATCAAATTCTTTAAAAAGTTCAACTGTTCGTCATCGCATTTGTTTGGAGGAATATAAAAGTTTGCTATTATCGTCCTAGATTTAGGTGTATTTATAGAGATTGATGTACAAAACTGATTTGTGAAACCCTCCAACTTCCTATACTTTATATTTTTATTAAATATAACCGTTGCAGTATAAGTGTTTTCTGTTGAGGAACAATGTACTATGTGCGAGTCCATATCGAACACGACCTTTCTATTTAAAACATAAGGCTCTTGAAGAAGGAGAATATCTGGAGGATTGTCTCTAATTGAGCTTCTGAGTTCGGTAGTTGCAATTATACTTTTCCTAATGTTCTGTTGTATACATTTAATTTTTCCTCTGGTTAAAATATTTGCTTCTTTCATAATGGACATTTATGCGAAGCGCTTATGAGCCTGTTGTGTAATCTGTTCGCTGAATCATCAGGCTGATTTGTTTATTGTAAATTGGACAATCCTTAGAATTTGGTTTGTGATCAAGATTGTTATTTTTAAAATATGGGTGTTTGACGCAGTTGCAACACTTTATTATATTAGAACATTGATGTTGACCCTCTGTACCGCAGTTCGCGCATTTTTTCAAGTTTGGGCAGTCGTTTTTCTTGTGGTTAGGGTTGAATAAAAAACAGTTCTGACATTGGTTAACCAGGACTTTGTCTCGAACTTCACATCTTTGTACATCAGTATAAATTTTGTTGGCTTTCATTATAGCTTGGTAGGCCCGAGGCGAAACCCTCAGCACCACATCATGATCAGGTTTATTGGACTTAATTGGGAAAAGTACCTTTAGTTCGTTTTTAAAGTTGTTAAGTTCTGGGTTCATCTCACAAATTGTGTTTGTTAGATCAGATATGTCTGTTGATTTATTTACATTTTTATAACAATAGTTGGATCTCTTTGATTAGGCTTATAGATTTTACATGTTTGGTTCAATTCGTCTATTTCCCTAAAACTCTCAATCAGTTGATCTATGTCTTGTTCGTTGGGTGATTTTAATATTGTACCCCTTCGTGTATTTATCAATTTTGAGTTTTTGGCAGTATTTCCTTTTTGGCGAAATTGCTTTATTGTTTCATTCACCTTTTGGTGTACATGAGCTGTATTTTGATCATCATTAGCAAATATAATCAGTGTTTTCTCATAATTAGTGTATCTATTTTTTTGTAATATTTTATCATTTCTATTTTTGACTATTTCTGCGTATGAGTGCGATTCCTTGATTTTATTTTGTTTAACTAATTGTGCTATATCATTTTTAATATCTGTGAAATTACCTTGCAATTGTTCCTCAAATCTATTTATATTTTCGTCTAACTTTATATGCTCAGTTACGCTATCTTTGACCTATTTTATTGTACTTTTGAGAAAGCCAAGATCTTGTTTACTTATTGTTTTTTGGTTATTATCAAATTTATCGGAGAAATATTTCCATATTTCATCCAATCGAGCAATTACCAGTGTATTAGTTCTTAGAAAATTTGCATGTTAATTAACTTTACTCAATCTTTAAACAAATTAGCGCAGAACTTTAAAATTTAAATCTATCTTTATAAATGTCAATATTAAGTTTCACCTATCAATTTCAAATTATTAACCAATAAGAAGTTATAATATAGTTATAAAAGAATACAATAAGTAAAATGAATATTTAAAACAATATTTACCGGAACTAGCGGAGCCTAGCGACACACGTCCGGTCAGTTTCGCCTCCTGGCGGCAATCTAAATACCGTTTCTTGATTAATCAAGAAAATCAAACCACAATTATAATTTTGAACGATCAGGAAAAGCCCTTCTTATCAATTTATCTACATGATCCAAGTACACTTTTGTACTATTTTTCACAGAAATATTTTATAAAAAAAACGATTATTGAAAAAAATATCGTCGCCATTAGGTTTTATTGCTTCTTCGAAATGATATCCGGGAATTCCAACTCTTGTAATTTGAATAATAATAATTAACTGAAGGTCTTAAACCATTATGAAGATGTATTTAAAAAGTTGAACCCCGACTATACTAATTGTTTTCTACACATTTTAATTGCCCATTTTCATTTTAATTACCCCATATCAAATTTAAATGGAACTTTGTAATTTCTTAGATATATAATTTTATATTCTATATAAACATACTTTATTATTAATTCAAAGTAATTTTTATTTGTATTTAATATTTATATTTAATTCTACTGTCCTATAAGCTTATGTCCATAGTTTTCTTGAAAATCATTTCTGAGATTCCACCCTTCAGTGCTGCGTATATAAGCAGAATGGTACAATACAGTATTAGAGCTTTAAGAAGCGATCTGGTAGATTAAATTGGTGAAATCGCTGGAAAGGTTCACTACTGATGAGCCAAGCCCTTCCATTATATTGTTACGTCGTACCCAGACGCTATTCGTGTACTTTGTCTACTCTGTATACCACAAAGATACACATGTGAGTTCGAAGGGATTGCAGCTAAAGTTAGCGTTTTATTGTATCTCACTTAACAGAAGGAATACAACCAGTGGGACTTGGCGCCGTGGATGTCTTCTTGTGAAGCGTTCCGTTCCACACTATACACATGCAGCCTGGACTACACCGCCTTGTAGGTCGCTCCGATGTCAGTCTCTCCTGGTACCGCCATACAGGATCATCCACACGCCCCGAGTCAAGTCGCCACGTCTTCTCCTTGCCACAGATGTAACCAGACTGTCCTCCCCCACACAGGAATGCTGTTTTTGGCGCCTGCCACATGGCAGCAGGGGCAGCTGGAGTCCACCCCTCTTTCCCCAACTTTACTCTGGTATCTTGGCCTTGTCATCAATGTAACAATATTTTTCAAGGCAGTAAGGACAGTAGAAGTTTATATTGTATATAAAAGAAACATCCATGCTCAAAACCTTTCATTTTATGCTTTTTTTATAAGATATATAAACTATTTTTGACGCCTATGGTTATTTTTGAATTAAAAAAGTTTTTCTACTGCCCTTACTGCAATAATAAAATAATTGAGGGCATGGCTCATCAGTAAGAAACCTCCTAGCGGTTTCTACAGTTTAATCTATAATACCCGTGTAATATTACATTTTTATGTTTTCATTTTATACCGATATCTGTTCCAGTTCCAAAATAACTATATTAGGTACCGCTCAAAAAGAACAACCTAGCTTATGTTGTTTACAATAAATAATATGAACAGGTTCTAACAGAAAAAAAGTGTCCAATACGGGATTCGATCACAGTTCATGGCTGTCGGGAATCAAGGGTTTTAACCATTCGTCCCTATACCGACACTCTTGTTCCAAAATCACTTTATTAGGTGCTGCTCTGAAAGAACAACATGATATGATATTTGTAACAATGAATAATATGTAAAGTTCACATATTAAACAAAATGTTAACGGAGGATTCGATCCTGGTTCATGGCTGTTGGGAATCGAGGGTGTTACCTACTCGTCCACATACCCCGATACTTGTTCCAAAATCACTATATTAGGTACCGCTCAACAAGAGCAACCTAGTTTATGTTATTCACAATAATGTATAATAAGTGAAGGTTATTCCCATATTAAACAAAATGTTAACGCGGGATTCAATCCCGGTTCATGACTGTCGGGAATCGAGGGTGTTACCCACTCGTCCCTATGCCGATACCTTCATGTTCCAAAGTCACTTTATTAGGTACCGCTCAAAAAGGCAACCTAGTTTATGATTATCGTAAATATTGAGGCTGCCTGGCCAGCATTCATATTTCCTGAAAATAAAGATACTTCGGCCAGTAAATCTTTATGATATTTGAAACAATTAATAATATTAAAAATAAAAAAGGCGTATCCTGACCAGGAGTACATGTGCTTTTTAGAAGGCAGAGCGCCATCTGGTGGAACAAAAATCAACTATTCATTGATTTAACCTGTTCCCTGATATTTGGCCAACCCAATTTCTTGACAAATTAAGAAAAGCCATCCACGGACGCGTTTCGCGCTGTTGGCGCTCGTCAGCGTGGAGTAGGCTGTAACCACTGCGACCAAAAAGATTGTTGGTCCCAGTGATTTCCTGAAAAACCAAGAAATTAATAATATATGAAGGTTATTCATATATTAAACAAAATGTTAACGCAGGATTCGATCCCGGTTCATGGCTGTTTGGAATCGAGGGTGTTACCCACTTGTCCAGTCTAAACCGATACTGAATATTATATCTTTCATTGGCGTGTCTATTAAATATTATAATACGAATTTCTCGTATAGAAGGAATGATCTCATTCTGACGGGACATTATTGGACTGGAGCAATAATGGATCCACCGCCGGATGTGCACGTCACCTCAACACGTCATTTCCGGTTATTTAAATTGGAAGCAGACGAGGGTGACATTTTTTACGAATTTTCACAGCGTCGAGGTAACTTAGCACGCAGTCAAACGGCTGAAAATTCCAGACCTGGAAGTTATGAAGGCTTCAATCAAATAATGTGTATAAAAGGTTAATGTAATTGGTTTCTATATTCCATGTTATTCTATATTAGGCGGTTGCTGAAAGGATGGTCTAAGCCGTTGTTTTTCGACCGCGACGACCCGGGATCGGATCCCACATTGGGCACTTTTTCCGATTAAAAAAAATGCTCCAATGGGCCCCGATTCTGGCCAAAGTCCAACCCCACCAGCGAGTGCAAGTAACCAAACGTGGCTCTCTCACATTTATAAGTCCAAAGTCGAACTGCTTTTCACATGTGTAGACATGTGGTGCGCTTACAGTAAAAGCAGTCGCCTACTTCTACCCATCATGATTATCATTGCCTGTACCACGTGTACTAGGGATAAGCAAAAAAAAAAAAGGTTATTCGATTGTTAAACTAGAGATCACAGTAGCATATAAGATGGAACATTATATACGGAATATAAAAAACAAAGACACAAGATCATTAATATACCAGCCTATCACAGGCCATACATTCAATCTAGAAAGCCCTACCTGCCGTCACTACTGTAATATACCGTCCAAGTCAGAAATCCTCGAATTCCTTATATCCAAACATAATGTCGCGTATAAGGCCTGAAAACACCTACAATCTCCGCCAATAGATGGCGCTTTCGCTTGTTTCCGAACTGAAACTGGTGTGGGAATCGCCGACTGCTGTGGTCCTGTTTCCTGGGGCAAATGTTTGTAAAAACACGTTTATATTGTCCTAAGGAGGTAACGTAATGTAAATATTCGTTGCATGTTATTCTAGTTATATGTAATGTGTAGTAGAAATCACAATAAAAGAGGAGTGTTTGAAGTCTTGTGCCGGTTGCTGTTATGACTCTATCGCCAACGCCACGGTCGGTACTCTTCTGGTGAGTCTCTCGTGTCCCCCCACCAGTGGTAAGGCTGAGAGATACTGCCAGAGGAAAGGAGATCCACTCTACTAGTTGTTCTCAGGAGGTCTTTGGGTGATCTGCAGAGGAGAGAAACGGGAGCCCGTAGGTGATCCACGAAGGAAGAAGCGGCGTCGTCACGAAGAACAGCAGGGGGCAAGCCGCGACAATAAGAACAGTATCAACATCCCAGAACTGTCATACTTCAAATCAAGATTAAACAGCCATCATTTAGTAAATCTCACCTCTCCGTGCTCACTCTCAGCTGTAACTTTCCCTGTTGAAAAGCGAGAGTTCGAAAGATCGCAGTGATTTCGTAATAAAGAAACATATTACATAAGGTTTATCGATATTTTTCATGAAAGTATATCGCAAAATTTCTTATATCTCAAGGAATTAAAAACTTGCGTGATATAATAAATACGATAAATAAAAACTCGAATATGAATATTATTCACAAATATAAAACTTGAAATATTTAAAAAGTCAGAATAGAGAGACAAGCAAACATTATATCTCTAGTATTAACTTCCACCACAGCTAAAACTGAAATTCTAATAATTGAACCCCACGATCATAACGATCATATAGGACTTCGTTGTGGAATGGAACCATTGAATTAAAAAACACTGAATGCTAATTGGCTGAGTAAGGTCACGTGATAGTAGATAACCAATCAGTAGGCAAGAATAAAGTGAATAAAATATGTATATAAACAATGAGGCGTTTATTATATTAGATCGATGATGTTTGGAATTCGAAAGATGAAGAAAATATTGATACTTAAAATTGATATGAACATCTGTTTGTGTTTTTACAATACACCACATACAGCTCTATACCGGTCTTATACAGATTTACCACAGGAAGGAAGCATAGATGGAGCTTCTTTACTCCAGGTAGCACAGAACCTAACAGCCTCCAGGTCTGATGCATGTCCAGTGGCCATATAATCCACCGTGCATATGGAAGAAGTCAGTGTCATAGTTTCTACCCCGGGAATATGCTAATTTATTCGATAACTGACTACAAAACCTTTTTATTTTCGAATATTGACCTTGTAATTTGTTACCTTAGTCAATGGATCTTATTTCATATATATTGATTCCACACATGCTGTAAGATGCTATTGAGTAACTGAACATCACGCCGTATTTGGTCAAATAACTTGCTTGCCCTGCCTTCGTAAAAAAGAGACTAAAGGACTGTGAAAAGCACAAAATTTCACTTTATTATTATTATTACTATTTCTAATACACATGGTGCAGGCCATAATAATCATGGTGGGTAGAGGTTGACGACTGCTTTTACTGTAAGTGCACCACATGTCTACACATGTGAAAAGCAGTTCGACTTTTCACTTACAAATGTACAAGAGCTCCTGTTTGGTTACCTAATTAAATAACTCGCTGGTGGGGTTAAATTTACAAGAATTGGCGGCCATTGGAGTATTTATTTTTATTATAAAAAAGTTCCCAATGCGGGATTCGATCCCGTGTCGTATCGGTCGAAAACCAACGGTTTAGACCATCCTTCCACTGACCCCCACAATTTACTCTAGGTAGGGTGAACGTAGAGCATGAATTTATCCACGGTTAAGAGGTTTGTCGGGAATCGCACCGCCTGTAACACCGCCGATCCCGGGGGAAAGACGACTACCTAGCGGACGTATCCGTACGACATCCTAAACTCAACCAGTTGCGACGCCAGTTGGACAAGGGTGCAAGTGCGAAGGGGTCCTAAACTCCAGTAATCCCGCGGCCTCCCGTTTCAGGCGCCACTGTAGAGATTCGGACTACACACCTTCAACCTGACTACACCACCGCCATAATTACTTCAATATGAAGAAAAAAGGTTGCCGAGAATCATCGTGGGTTGGGTGACCAGAACTTCTCCAATTACGATGATGTCAAAGATACTTAACAAAGAGCCGGCATTTTTCCCCGATGGGATCCGTCAATTGCCAGAAAGATGAGAAAGAGTAGTGATTAGCGATGGACAATACTTTGAACATTGAATGTCTAACAAATTTCGCACAATAAATCTTCAATTTTTGAAAAAAAAAACTCACGAACTTATTTATACTTTTAATAAATAGATGGTGCTCTAAATAATGCACATTATTGTTGTGATATATGGCAAATTATCATATACTATGCATTTTGTCCGTTTGATATGATTAACTATTTTCATTCATATGTAAATATTGTTTTATCTTTTTAACGCTATGCAAATACATGGCAACCTTCTAATATGCAAATACTTCTCGCTGTAAAATAAATAATATTCAACCAGACGATGAGTGGTTGTCACCTCTAGTATCTTTGGCACATTATAATAATCATCTATATTTGTATCGTATGGTAAAAGAATTTTCGATTGTTACAAAAGATAGGTGGAAGGTTATTGGAGGAATGAAGCTGTTCTGAGGGGGGGGGGGGGGGGGGGAGGAGAGATGGAGTTTGAGATAATTAATTATCACTATGGGGCAGTGTAATTACTTCGTCTCCTGGGATCGTTCTGGTCCCCGGGCAGTAAGGATGTTGTTGTTTACTTCGCAAGGTCACTTCCCGAGCGATGTCGGGAACAACATTGGACGAACTTGTTTACGTTTTTATTATAAATATGAGAAAACTCCCTCAGTATAAAAACTCAGAATATCTTTTGCATAACAATTTTTTGTCATTGTTATGTGTGTTAGTTTGAAAGATGTTATGTATTATGAATTAGAGTGCCATTTATAATTGTAAACAAGAAAGGGAGTATGCGTTCATTAATTTCCAAGACTGTAAAAAATAAAATTTAAAATAAATCTAAAGAAAAACAATTCATACACAGTTAAATACTGGACATTTGACCCAACCTGACTGAAAGCACGTGTCTAATGGCGCACGCGTTGATCTATCATGTACGAAATTCCTTATACGATTCGTATTTATATCTTCAAAGGGACCGTTTTCAAGGAACAGAGAATCTGCATTAAGTTTTGTTTTTTATTGAAAGAAAGTACTACTAAGATGCATGGATTGATTAAAGAAGATTTTGGCAATGCTGTTTTATGTCGTTCAATAAATTTTGAATGGTTTTAACGCTTCCAAAAAGGTTGGAAAGAGGTAAACGATGATCAACATACTGGGCGTCCAAGAACATTACGTTGCGAGGAAAACAAGCCCAAAATAAAGGAATCAATCAAAGCTAACAGAAGAGTTTATATCAAAGACTTATCTTCAGGTCCAAAAGGAATAAATTCATGGTGAATTAAGCCGTTAATATCGAAAAATGTAACAAGCAATGTTTTAACTTTGGATTCTGCAAAACTTGTCTTTTTGGGCTTCGGTTATTCTCTTTCAATCAGTTGGCTGGATTGACATTTGGTCTCTGGGTCATACTGATACACTCATGTCTCATCCCTGGTAATGATATTTTGACTCCAGTCTGGATCAATCCGAGTCATTTCGATCATGTTTTGGCAGATTTCCATTTTAAGCTCCTTTTGTTCCTCCGTTAGAATCCGGGGAACAAATATTGAAGATGTTCGGATCATGTCCAAATATTTATGTCACTATTTGATGACACAGTCCTACAGTTAGCCCAGTCTGTGAATATAAGTCTTTAATAGAAATTATTCTGTTAGCTTTGATTAATTCCTTTATTTTGAGCTTGTTTTCTTCAGAACGTAATGTTCTTGGACGCCCAGTATGTTGATCATCATTTACCTCTTCCCGACCTTTTTGGGAGCGTTAAAAACCATTTAAAGCTCTTAAGCGGGATAAAGAAGCATTGTCAAAAGCTTATTTAATAATTTCATTCGTCTAGGTAGCACTTTATTTTCAATTTAAAACAAAAATTAATGCAGATTCTCTACTCTTCGAAAAGGGCCATTTTCAAAATAGAAATACTAACCGTACAAGGAAGTTGTTTTTTTTTATTTATTATTTTTTTATATCGGCGCGTACGCCACGAGACTGGTGTTTTCAGTCAGGTGTGGTCAAATGTCCAGTGTTAAGATATAAGAGAGGTCAAATTAAAAAGAAACCTCCTTTAACAAATAAAAACTTTTACCCAAAGTTTGATATAGTTTGGGCTGCCTCGGGTGATCAAGCAAGAAAGAAAATAAGGAAGACAAAACCAGCGGCTACACTTGTAAAGTTCTTCTGCTCTACTAAAAAAACTCTTTATTTGAACAACACGGCTAGGTTATATACATTCAAAAGGAAATTTACATAATAATTTATACATTCAATAGAAATCTACATTCCTAGTCATACATTCAAAAAGATATTTACATACTATATGTCATGACTTTTAACATACTCCCACCTTTCTTTTTTGTTAAAACAAGAAAGAAAAAATCCGTTCCACCGTGATGGGGGGATCCTGGTAGGTGGGACACCGTTGCAGGGAGCCCAGGCTCTTATCCAGGAAAACCATCTTCTCCTCGGCACACTGCGGCACCCTCTCCATACACACCACCGGAGATTGCCCCATAAGCGTTCATCTTCTTCTTCCAAAGAAATAGGAGGTAGTCCCAATCATTTTCCTTGATGGCCATCACCTGGAAATATCTCCTCATGTCGGCCAAAACTCCGAACTTATTTTCCCGAAGTTTTATCCCTATTTCTGGGATTCTTCTCAGCAGAATGGGTCCCCCTCCTTAAATATCGTTTCAAGGAAAGTCCATTATATCCCCGACAGGAAGCGTCGTCAAATACTGGCCGTATAGGCGTCGTTTTGGACCCACTCTTAAACAAAAAGTGACGGGGCAAATAGTGTCCTTTTACCTCAGGTGGATCTTCATTAACTCCTTCGATGAACCCTTCATTCAACCAATCCTTTGGATCAATAATTTTTTCTTCCACCTTTGAATCAGTACCCTGTTCTACATCTAGCTATTCTTCCACCTTTGAATCAGTACCCTGTTCTACATCTAGCCTTTCTTCCACCTTTGAATCAGTACCCTGTTCTGCATCTAGCTTTTCTTCCACCTTTGAATCAGTACCCTGTTCTGCATCTAGCTTTTCTTCCACCTTTGAATCAGTACCCTGTTCTACATCTAGCTTTTCTTCCACCTTTGAATCAGTACCCTGTTCTGCATCTAGCTTTTCTCCCACCGTTGAATCAGTACCTTGTTCTGCGTCTATATTTTTTCGCTTCATTTCCATCATGATCTTTTCCCCCGTTGTATTTATCGTCCTTATTCTCTGCATAATCAGATTTATTTATGATTTTCAAATCTTGGGATTCTGTTTCCTTATAATTATCCTTTATTTTAAATTCCGTATCTCCAGTTGGTCTTGCTTCCACCAATTTCCTCGATGCTTGAACTTTGACAACTCTTTCCTCATTTTCCTCATTATCATCAATCGATTTAGTTTCATCATCTGAAATCTTCACTTGATCAGCACCTTCAGCTACTGCTTTAGAATTGTTCACCGATTCATAACCTTTAATTGCTGTTCCAGAATCCTTTACTCCATTACCCTTGGTTTCAGCTTCCGAATCCCCTATTCTATCGCCTTTGGACTCAGCTTCAGAATCTTCCTTATTCTTTAAATTTGCATCTTCACATTTTTCACTAGCAATTTCTTCTTGCTCCAACTCTTCCTTATTAAAGTCCATTTCTAATATATATTCATCACTTGAGACTTTGTCTCCCTTTATATTTGCTTCTTTAAATTCAACTCCATTCTTACCATCAGTAGAAAGAGCATCCCTATCCTGCTCACGCATTACGCGAATTCTAGCCTCTAAATAAAATCTTTCCATTATATAGGTTTCACACTCCTCAAATTCCTTATCTATCTCATCATCGCTAATAGTCTCTTGGGCCAATAAAATTCCCTGGCATTGTTCATTCAATGCCACCAGCTCCAAATGGAGAGATTCCAACCTATCATACCTTGCATATATGCCACTCCTATCAATGGAAGGATCCTTTAACTCTGCATTTAAACTATTGACTTGCTCAGCAAATCTACCTCTAGCAGCCTCTCTTATTTTGCTCAACTCCTCCATTTCACCTTGTAGTTATCCTTTCACCTTGTAGGTATCCTTTCACCTTGTAAGTATCCTTTCACCCTGTAGTTATCCTTTCACCTTGTAGGTATCCTTTCACCTTGTAAGTATCCTTTCACCTTGTAGTTATCCTTTCACCTTGTAGGTATCCTTTCACCTTGTAGGTAGCCTTTCACCTTGTAGTTATCCTTTCACCTTGTAGGTATCCTTTCACCTTGTAGGTAGCCTTTCACCTTGTAGGTAGCCTTTCACCTTGTAGGTATCCTTTCACCTTGTAAGTATCCTTTCACCTTGTAGTTATCCTTTCACCTTGTAGGTATCCTTTCACCTTGTAAGTATCCTTTCACCTTGTAGGTATCCTTTCACTTTGTAGATATCCTTTCACCTTGTAGGTAGCCTTTCACCTTGTAGTTATCCTTTCACCTTGTAGGTATCCTTTCACCTTGTAGTTATCCTTTCACCTTGTAGGTAGCCTTTCACCTTGTAGGTATCCTTTCACCTTGTAGGTAGCCTTTCACCTTGTAGGTAGCCTTTCACCTTGTAGGTATCCTTTCACCTTGTAGGTAGCCTTTCACCTTGTAGGTAGCCTTTCACCTTGTAGTTATCCTTTCACCTTGTAGGTATCCTTTCACCTTGTAGGTTTTCTTTCACCTTGTAGGTATCCTTTCACTTTGTAGATATCCTTTCACCTTGTAGATATCCTTTCACCTTGTAAGTAGCCTTTAGCTTTGTCCCCCTAGATTTATCTTAGCTTCCTTGAGTTCTTTAGATTTTCCTTTAACCTCTTAGAATTCTTTAACCTTATCTTGAGCTTCTTCAACTTCTTTATCCTTACTTGAGCTTCCTCAACTTCTTTATCCTTACCTGAGCTTCACTTTCCCCTTGAGCTCCCCTAAACCTTTAACAAAGGGCTTTTTTTATTTTCTCCTCAACTTGACCAGCCCACCCGGGGACGCCACAAAATGTTAAGATATAAGAGAGGTCAAATTAAAAAGAAACCTCCTTTAACAAATAAAAACTTTTACCCAAAGTTTGATATAGTTTGGGCTGCCTCGGGTGATCAAGCAAGAAAGAAAATAAGGAAGACAAAACCAGCGGCTACACTTGTAAAGCTCTTCTGCTCTACTAAAAAAACTCTTTATTTGAACAACACGGCTAAGTTATATACATTCAAAAGGAAATTTACATAATTTATACATTCAATAGAAATCTACATTCCTAGTCATACATTCAAAAATATATTTACATACTATATGTCATGACTTTTAACATCCAGTATTTAACTGTGTATAATTTTAACTAGTGAGCTGGACTCCCCAGGTAGATGGCGCTCTGTGCTCCAGGAGCCTGGGTTATAAATATCTCCCTTTCTATAATTTATTTCTCTATATTTTTAAAAGAATTCATTTTTAACCAATTCTGGAAATTAATGAATGCACCTTGTATTCAAAATGAACGATCCTTTCTCAAATAAAAAATCAACATTCCTTATTGCAATGTTATAATATATTAAGAGGGCTTAGCTTTCTCATCTAGGTTATACCCTCCTAATATATATTTATCATTACAGTAACTATACAACAACAACAACAACAACAAAAGCCTTTATTTAGGGCATTCCGCCCCATACAGGATTCACCGCATTTACACGTCAACAGGAGGAGAGGGAAGAGGAAACATTTACAACAAAAAATAAGGTTTGTTACCTATTTACAGATGGATCATCCTCCAGTATCCTTTGCCCTGCATTCTTTCTCATGCGCCCAGCTTCCGTACAGAACTTAACGTATCTATCAATCAGTAATCTATCATTCAGATCTGAAGAGAGAAGTTGACACATGCTATGGTATCCAGATTGACCAGAGGTAGGGCTTGGGAAAATTTCAGTACGTTTTTCTGTTAAGAGAGGGCATTGGAAGAAATAGTGAACCAAATTATCATCCATGAGATCCTTACAAAGTAAACAGTTCCGGCCATTTTCTTTCCAGAAGTCTTTTCTTTCTTCCCTGAAAAATTGCCATAAAACTCTATGTTGTGCAACTAGTCTTTTGTTGGGAAGCGAGATATTTAATCGTAGGTACTCCTCTGTCATGAATGATTCACTCAAAGATTTGTAGTGAGCAAAGTGGGTTGAATCAGTAATTTTCATCTGATCGTTTTGAATTAGTTGGTCTGTGGTAGTTCTAATTATGCCTGGCAATTCTTTCTGTATGGCTAAGTAGTCTTCGCAGCCCTTCAGAAAGGAATATCCCTTGGAGTCTAGAATTTTTATTAAATTTAGAGTAAAACTGTTTTCTATTTCCTTTTTCGCGGTGACTTTCCAGAGATATTTTAAGCAAGCATGTGGTAATCTGCTCGTCTCCATTTTTAAAATCCTGACCCAAAATTTTAATGTGAGTTTTACAGCATTAAGTTCAGTTGATATTCTTCCACATTCTCTTCTGAGGGCATATCCTGGTGTGAAGTTTGGTAAGTCTAAGAGACGACGAAGAAATGCATCTTGGGTATTATTGACTGTCTTCAGCTGGTTGATTGCCCACATTGGTGCCGCATATAGTAAAGTAGGAAGAACAATAGTGTCAAGAAGTTTCATCACTGAGGTAAAGGACTTTATTCGCGCTTTTGTAAGGATTCTCCAAAGTGCATTAATTGCATTCAGTGCTTTGTTTCTAAAGTATTGGGAAGCATATTGGGTCGAGATTTTTGTAGTCAGAGGGTAACCCAGATATGTATACTTAGCTACTATTGTCAGGGGTTGCTGACCCCAAAACCATGTCTCGGAACGAGCTGTTCTTCCACCGTTTCTAAACACCATTATTTTAGATTTATTTTGGTTGTACGTTAGGCAGTTCTCTTCTAAGTACTTTTTAAGTAAGTTAATCTTCAATTGCAAATTTATTTTCGATTCTCCTAAGATCACTATGTCGTCTGCATACAGTAAAAGGTGTATAGTTCCATAATTCTCAAGATTTATGCCTGGCAATTCTGATTCATCGAACAGGGGTACCAGATCGTTTAGGAAGAGAATGAATAAATAAGGTGACAACGGCTCCCCCTGCAATACTCCCGCTTGTATTTTGATAGCCTCCGTGAAGGAACCCCGCCATCTGACTGTTGCCGTCATTTGGGTATAATAGTTCTTAATTAGTTTAATAAATCGGCAACTCAGACCATTTAATGCTAATTTTTTCCAAAGTAGATGGTGCGGCACGGTATCAAAGGCCTTCCTTAGGTCAATGAAGAAGGCGTATAACTTTCCCCTTCTACGGCTAAGGGTCATTTGAATTAATGATACGAGCGTGAAAATGTGGTCCTGACAAGAGTAGCCTTTTCTAAAACCAGCCTGATTTTCTGCCAAAATTGACTTTCTCTCCATCCAATCGTTCAATCTTGTCTTCAAGATAGATGTAAATAATTTCGATAGGTTAGAAATCAGGGATATTCCTCTGTAATTTGACGGGTTGTCCGGATCTCCATTTTTAAATATTGGGTGGATTATCGTTTTTGTCCATTGTTGAGGAACTTGGGATGTCCCTAAGATTTTATTAAATAAGTTCCTGAGATAAATTGTATGTTCTTCTAACAAATATTTAATCGCTTCGTTAGGAATTTCATCAAGTCCTGTAGCCTTATTTTTACCCAATTTGGCAATTTCCTTGGTGACCTCAGTTAGAGATATTTCACAATCTAATTCGGGGTCAATGTCCAATATCTCAAGTGGTAACTGTACAACTTTTGTTAAATTTGAACCAAGTAACTCCCGGTAGAAGACTTGCCAGTCTGCAGTAGAAATTTCACCTTGTAGCTTATTCCTATATTTAAGTGAATTAATAGTCTTCCAAAATTGGGAAGGATCTTTTACATTACTGAGGATAACTTGAATTTTGTCAGTATATTCCCTTTTTTTGAGCTTTTGGATAGCTGAATATTTCTTCTTACTCGACAAGTATGCAATTTTATCGGCCGAGAAATTATGTTTTACGTATAATTTTAGATTTTGTTTCATTTCCTTTTTAGCCAAATAACAGTCTTTGTCGAACCATGGCTTAGATTTTATATTTTTGTTTTTGCCTCCATCCGCGTCCCCGAGCGTAACATTGCTGTTTGAATTAAACCAGTAAAATCCTCAGCCTGAGTATCAATTGTGGAGTCCGCTGGATGTTCGGGAGTTAATTCTTTTAAAGTTTCTATATATGTTGGGATTTTATCTACTGACCAGGAAAATTTAATTTTGGCCTTAGGCTCCATGTAACAATTTTCAGTTTTATTATTAGGGCCGTTAAACTTTAAAATTATTGGTAAGTGATCCGAATATGGCATACAACCAATTTCAAAATCTGCTATGTGTTCAAGCACCGCAGGTGAGACAATCGCCAGATCTAACACAGAAGAGCCTCTTCCGGAGATGAATGTAAATTTACCGCTTTTATCATTAATGGATCTACCATTTATTATAGTTAAGTGATTTTTATCAAGAAAGTCAATAAATATTTCCGCTTTGGCAGATTTTGTTAGGTCACAGGAATTTCGGGTGGTTGAAAAAAGGTTTGAAGTATCTATCAAATTATGGTAACCCCCCAGATTGCCAATACGGACATTCAGGTCGCCGACCAGTATTATTTCAAACCCGTTATATATCTTATTTTCCATCAAATGAAATAGTCGTCCAAGTTTTGTAGCATGCGTATCGTTTGGGGGTAGATATACGAATATTACGCAGATCGCTGGTGAGTCATTGTCTAAACTTGGCTTGAGTGTGACTGCAATCCAAGAGGTTTCGATTTCAACATTGTCAATTTGGGGCTGTAGTTGTTTATTTATGCCGAGAATTATACCTCCGGAGCCTCTCCCTTTATCTGATGACTTTACAGCAGGTGATTGGTACATTCCGAAGTTCGCCAGGTTCAAGTCGATATTGAAGTGGCACCAAGTTTCTGTAAGCGCGAACATCTCAAATTGTTTCAAATATTCGAACAGTGGAAAGAGAGAATTTATCCTAAAGAAGCCATTTATATTCCAATACATGAATCGTTCGTTTTTAGCTATGTCAACCATTGGTTTTATTTTTTTGATCTTAATTTTATTATGTTTCAGATTTGTACCCTTAAGTTGACTTTCTTTAATAGTATGAGTCTTGCTATGTGAAGTATGAGGAGTTTCTGTGAGTTGAGATTTGTTTCTAGATTGTACATCTTCATTTGTATGTATTTTATTACCTGAGTATTTACATCTATTTACAGAGATCCGCTGGTGTGCCTCTAGCTATATTAGTTCTCCTTTGGCATTCATCACCTGTCCCTCCACTACCATGTAGTTGATGCCGTTTAGGAGAAGTTTATTATCCCTCAACTTCGATCCTATACCTTTCCTGTAAAGCTCCTTTCTCTTTTCTATCAAGATTTTTCTCTGCTCTCTAATCTGGGGGCTGTAATCCCTGCTCATAAAAATATTGAGCATTCGAAGTTTGAATGAGTTCTTTAGGAGACTTATTCTGGACTCGTGATCAGGAACTTTGATCAGAATAGGCGCCTTTGGTCCCCTGCCCAGGCGATGACATTCGGCAATTACCACATCATCGGTAATCTGCATATCTTCCGCCATTAACTTCTTGACCTTTTGTAGCAGCAGTTCCCGACTGTCAGTCTCTGCTGATTCAATGCCATAAATTATTAAGTTGTTTTCTCGGGCTCGTCTCTCCAAAGCCTCCGCGCGTTCTTCCAGGTTCCTTATTTTTAGGGTATTGTGAGAAATTAACCTCGTGTTAGTCGCCAGTGCATCTGTGCACGAGGCCATAGATGTTTCAATTCCCGTCATTCTTCGCTCCCAAACCTCCATCTTCTGCTCAATATTAAGCAACCTTGCATCCATTTTCTCTCCCAATCTGTTCACTTCAGCCGAAAGGTTAATTATCAGTAGCTTTAAATCGTCCATTGGTGCCTGGTCTGGAGTTGAGTGAGGTATATTTGTCAATGTGGCCTGGTCTGGAGTTGAGTGATGTATATTTGTCAATGTGGCCTGTCTTTTCGGCCCTGGATTTAGTTCTATACATCCAATTATCAATAAGGCCGTGATCACTTTTAGCCAGTAAGCCATCGAACAGTGCTTCAAAGTTACACCATCTCTATCCCTGTAATATTTCATCTTATTGAGTTTAGTCTTAAAATCGGCAAATTTTACCGTAAGCTCTATTGGCCTTGTTATGCAAATCACCATGTATAAAACAATCATTAAATATGCAATTTTTGCAATTAATCTCATTTTGTTTCACCGTTAACCTTATTTTACTTTTCAATAAATATATATAGTATTATTTAGAAGATCGAATTTGAGAAATCAAAAAGCAAAAAGAAAACATTTTTAGGTCAATATATAATAATTAAGATATAAACAATTTTCAAAACAAATATTTACCGGAGCTAAGGCAACACGCAGCCGGTCGGATCAGCCTCCTAGCGGCGAATCCACAGTAACTATAGAAAAGTCTATAGAAAAGTTTGTTCAATAAAAGAACTAACGTTAAGTTAATAAAATAATTATATTAAAGAAAAAAGAAATTGTATGTTGGAATTTTTCTCTAGTTGTCTTTTAATTCATTGAGTTATTCCTTATCTTTTTGACTGACAGACCAAGGTGTCGTGGTGGAGATGAAAATTTAAATGCATAACGAAGATGCATAAATACGACCTTGTGTTTTATTTATTTCGAGAATTTATTGAATAAATAAAGTGTGGGTGTGTGACAAAAAGGATTTTATATAAAAAAAGGCAAATAACAAATGAATCAAACGTTTATAAAACTAATATACAGAGGATGTTCACACTTATAGGAAAAGAGCGCCCAGTGTAAAAAAGGAATTATTACTTTATTTTAAAAAATCAACAACGTGGAATTCGAAAAGGCTTAAGCTAATTCTAATACACAATACATATTTTTTGTTATTTAAAAAAAATTCCCTTCAAATACAATTATTTCATAAGAGGTTATATTTTAGGACTTTCCAGAGCTAATCTTACCTATTTGGACATAATTAAAATATGCAAACAAGATGATATCAACATTTCTAAAAAAGGTATTTATAATATTATTCACGACAAAAATATCAAGTTTTTATTCAAAGCACCTACGGAGAAATGGACAAATGATTATCACCCTATATCTGTGAGAACTCCTGCAACTTTCAAAAAAGTGAAAAATATATTACAAAAGAAAATCCTATGCCACAAAGAGATATAACCAAATTAATAGGAACATCAGTGTCAACAATAAATTAAAAAATAAATAAATATTTATGCCTAGAAGCTACAAAATCATGCGGTTCACAAATTGTTTCAGAGTCATATTCGTCAGCGACACACTATCAGCAGATATTTTTATAAAAATTTCTTGGCTGCTGATAGATGGAAATTCATTGTTACATTTGACGAAGCATGAATATATTTAACCGATTGCGACAAAAAAGAGCTATATACTATCAAAAAAGGGTGGAAAACTTAGCCCAATTTGGTTGAAGGAATGTGCCGAAAGTTACCCCAAAGGATTTATGGTGGCATGCGGTATATCATATGAAGGAAAATTAAAAATAATAAAAGTTGAAAGAAATTCCAAAATAAACTCGGAGTACTATGAATACAACATTTTAGAACCTATATTTTTAAATGATATTCCCTCTATCTATGGAAAACAGAGCAACAAAGTCTGGTTTCACCATGATAACGCCACAAGTCATACATCATCTTCAACCCAAGCTTATTTGGAAGATCTAAGGCAAAGAACAGGAATCAACATTATTCCAAAGAACAGAACCCCTGTAAAATCTCCTGATTTAGCCCCGATGGATTTTTGCATTTTTGGATGCCTTAAAAGAGCACTTGGAAAGAGACACCCTAGGACAATTGAAGGTCTCTGGAAAGTCGTAAAGGAAGAATGGGATCTTTTGAGTATGACCATGATCAGAAAGTGTCTGCTATCGTGGAAAATCAGGTGCCGTTCTGTAAATAAACAAAAGGGCTTTCAAATAGAACATTTGAAAAATTCAAATATGGTGTTAATTTTTAATATTTTATAATAAAACTTGTTTCCTATAAGTGTGAACACCCTCTATATTTTGAGAAAGAGTGAAGTTTACCCTGAGAGAAATATACGCATATAAAT
>CP092880.1:24755395-24793386 GCA_030710605.1 Cordylochernes scorpioides
ACATTATAATGACTAATAAAATAGTATTACAGTAGAACTTCCATGAGAAGACACTCACGCTAGAGGACATATCTCTAAAAAGGACAGTTTTCATTCGCAAAATTACAATTATTTTACTATTTAGCAACTCTCCGGTAAGAGGACACTTCTCCCTAAAGAACGCGTTGGCTCTGCAATTAGGTGTCCTTTACAGGGAGGTTCTACTGTATTATGTAAAAGAATTAATGCTCTTGAATTTATGGAGATCTATGGATATGATCCAGAAGTCTGAGTTACCTATATATATATTACTACTAATTAAATTTACATATCATGGTCAATGGTCAACTGACATTAATGATATACTCGTATGTAATAGAAAAACATTGCTAAAAATTGTTACAAATTTTATTGATATATATAAATAAATAGGAATTAAATTTATAAATATTTTAAATGTATTACATGGTCAACGGTCATGTGATATTTAATATACATTACAGGAAGACATTTTATTTTATAAATGTAATTTTAATATCTTTGTAAGCTCTGTTAGAAGTAAGAAATTGTTTCCATGAAATTTTAATATATTTCTATATACCGATTTGTTGAAATTATTGGATCGTGTAAACCACGCCTGTTAGAATATTTTATATGTTTATTGTCATATAATATTTATTCCTCAGGATAAAAGTAAAATATATTTATATTAAAATCATCATAGAGAGTTCATGAAAAGCGGCTTATTTTGTTATTCTTCCATTTTCATATGTTATTCTTTCTGTGAAACTATGTTGTTGTTGCTTACTCCTCCAGTCGTTTAAACGATCTCCATTAGGTTCTATTGTCTCAGTTTTACTATTATAGGGGTTTTCCAGAATGAAACTCTTACTCGATTATTTACAAAACATACTGTATTATTTTGTTGTTGTATGACGAATCCTTACAGGGCAATGGGCCCTAATAAAAGCCTTTTTGTTGTTGTACAAAACCAAACTTATCGTTGTTTTTTTTCTTTTTTATTCAAAGCTTAGCCCTGGAAGTATTATTTATTTTATAATAAAAACTTATGTTTGATTATGTTCTTCTGAATGTTCGAAAATAAAGTCATTGAAACTTAAAAGCCATTTATAAATTAAAATAGAAATAAAAGATCACATTTAACACACAAATATTATCTATATTTTTGTCAATATTATTTATATTTATGCAAACTGAAGAAAAAAAAAAAGTCGGTGGACAAGTGGGTAACACCCTAGATTCCCGACAGTCATGAACCGGGATTGAATCCCGCGTTAACATTTTGTTTAATATGTGAATAACCTTCATATATTATTCATTGTTGTAAATATCATAAACTAGGTTGGTCTTGTTGAGCGGTACCTAATATAGTGAATTTGAAAAGCAAACTGAAGTTTATAATTGTAAAATATCAGTAATTGAATTGAAATTTCTAAATTTATATTTGAAAAAATAATTTATACAGTAGAACCTCCCTTTATAGCGGACACCTCTCCATAAAGGACAGTTTTCATTTGCAAAATTCCCATTTTTACTATTTAGAAACTCTCCGGTAAGAAGACATCTCTCCCTAAAGGACACTTTGGATCTGCAATTAGGTGTCTTTTACAGGGAGGTTCTACTGTATATTTATAAAAAACTTTTTAAAATATTTTTAGATAATTAACTTATATAAGCTAGATATAATCAGATCGAAATTCTACCTTTAGGTAACTTATTTCAGCCAAATTAGGTAAATGTGTAAATGAATTACAATATTTTATTAAAAACTTTATTCTAAAAAAGGAAATGCTTATTGATACCTTTTTTGGTGAGTAATTTGATTATCGACTGCTTTTGAATTTTTACAACTTTTTTATTTATTTTTAAAGATATTTTAGAAGATATTTTTAAAGTTCACAATTTAAAATAAAATTATAATGGAATTTAAATATTAAATCAAGTTGCGCGTATATAAGTAAGCGTCAAATACCCGGATCCATTATCGCCCAAGAATTCTTTAATTTAGTTAGCGACCACATTTCGTTTGATAAAAAGGTCTTCGACTAGAAAAAATCTAGCATTAAGAAACATCACTAAAATATCTTAGATTACATCGAATCGATCAATGCCGTAAATATGTATATTTTACATTAAAGAGAAAAGAAATATTATGTAAAATATAGTAATATATGTCAATATACACTAGATTTTCATATGTAACATAATTATAAAAAATGTGAAAAAATAGTACAAATGTGATATTGTACTGGGATAAGGTGCATAAATTATGAAAAAGGCATCTCCTTATTGTGCAACTGAAAGTTGCTGATGGCCTGCTCCATCTATCGGAATAAATATCAACTATTCTCGTTAATATTTAAATATTCCAGAATTGGCCAAATACAAATTCTTGCTCAAGATATGGAGATGCCTTTCTCATAATTATAAAAGTTTAAAAGCCTCAAATGTAAGTACAGTTCAACGCGCCAGCTTGACCATCATGTAATACAAAACGAGACAATAAAGTTTTATTGAGAGTCCGCCGCCCCCAAGACCGGACAAGGTCCACTATTTCAGAGTTTCAGTTTGTTTTACTTTCGCCCCTTATCCCCCACACCGACAAACGGTCCGACTACGACAGATCATTTCTCCCTTTCATGTAAATCTCATACTCCTGGACCTTGTCCGCTTCTACGACGCTGGCCTTTTTTTAAGGTGGCATTCAACCTGCCTCGTCCTTTGTGCTACACATTGACGCTGAAAACCAACTGTGGCCCCCATGACTGCATAACCTGCCTACAACATATATATATGTTATATTAAAATATTATTTTATTCAAAATTATATTTCATAGATTAAAATATTCTGTTTATATCGACCGCCAGAGGTCACGCTTTCCCCATAAAAACTCATTGTTGTTGTTTCCCGATGGCCAGCTCAAATATTTTGTACATTATGTAAATAAGTTTTTCATTTTTTTTATTCTTACGCCTTAAGCTAGGCATCACCTTTATCAAATAATGCTTTTTAAAATATATTCCTTTAGTTCAATTAAAGCAATCTCTGATTAAAACTATTTTATTATTCCCACGACTGCGAAACAATATCATGATGATACTCATGTATCCAAAAAATAATTAGAAAATAATATTCCAAAGTCAACAACAGAAATCATTTTAAAATATATATGGTGTTGGTGGTGCTGATGAAAGAGTTGAATTTGTCAAAAGCTTATTTTTCACGATATCTATGATTTGAGGCAACCAATATATAGAAACCACTTCAGTATAGAAGGATTTACTCTCAGAGAGCTACAAACTCCAGTAACTATCCTTGATATTCTACCCGCGATATTCTAAGGTTGTTGAATGATAATAGGGTTGATAGCGGTGGTAATACAATTTAAAAAACGGGATAATAATAATTTCGAAGAACGAATAAAAACTGACTACGACGGAATTCTATGTTTAATCGATATAATCTTGGCGAGCTTTCGAACTATGACGTCCTTCAACAGGCTATTACGCAAATACAAGAAACTAGACAAGAAATGATATATATATGTCATAATATATGCTCTTCCAGGATTAATAAAACAAATCTACAGTCGACCAGAGAGAGAGAGAGAGAGAACGCAGCTAAGGCCGGTCACTTGATATAGCAGTCACATTCCAAGGGGGCGACCGCAGGGCCTTTTCTTGGAACCTCAGTTCTATGTTTACTCAGTCGGGGGGGTGATGGACACACAGGACGTGATTTTCCGCGGTGGCAGCCGCTAGCGCTCCCTCTCTCCCTCGGTTTGCTGGGTTCCATCTTCCAAACTTGTTGTTTCCTTATTTCTCACTCACCACATTATTATCACTATAGTGCCACATCAAAAGTCGACAGGATCATATCAGATATATATATATTGTAACAAAGTAGGGAAGAAATAATGTCGCAAAGTATTTATTATAGCAGAGTATATTTTTTTATGTTTATATTTTGCTATACTCTGTACACTTCTTCCCTCTTTTGCATATCTTTTGTGTATCATTCATAGTTTGTTCTTACCTTAAATAAATTGCTGCCTCAACCTGAAGTTTGTCTTCCCTAATTTTCCACGTGACAATACATGTAGATATTTACATAAATAGAAATTTAGAAAATTGACATTTCTCCTGATCGTGCAACTTAAAATTGCTGACGGTTTGCGCCATCTATCGGAATAAATATCAACTAATCGTTTATTTTTGATTATTCCAAAATTGACCAAATACCGTTTCTTAATTTATCAAAAAAAGCTAACCACAATTATAATTTTGAACGATCAGGAAATGCCCTTTTTCTCAATTTATCTACCTGATCCAAGTACACATATTCAATTTTGTATTATTTTTCACAGAAATATTTTATAAAATAAACGATTATTAAAAAAATATCGTCGCCATTAGGTTTTATTGCTTCTTCGAAATGATATCCGGGAATTCCAACTCTTGTAATTTGAATAATAATAATTAACTGAAGGTCTTAAACCATTATGAAGATGTATTTTAAAAGTTGAACCCCGACTATACTAATTGTTTTCTACACATTTTAATTGCCCATTTTCATTTTAATTACCCCATATCAAATTTAAATGGAACTTTGTAATTTCTTAGATATATAATTTTATATTCTATATAAACATACTTTATTATTAATACAAAGTAAGTTTTATTTATATTTAATATTTATATGTAATTCTACTGTTCTTCTATAAGTTTATGTCCATAGTTTTCTTGAAAACCATTTCTGAGATTCCACCATTCAGTGCTGCGTATATAAACAGAATGATCCAATACAGTATTAGAACTCTAAGAAGCGGTCTGGTGAATTCAATTGGCGAAATCGCTGGGAGAGTTCACCACTGATGAGCCAAGCCCTTCCATTATATTGTTACGTCGTACCCAGACGCTATTCGTGTACTTTTCTACTCAGGATGCCACAAAGTTACACATGTGAGTTCGAAGGGATTGCAGCTAAAGTTAGCGCTTTATTATGTCTCAATTAACAGGAGGAATACAACAGTGGGACTTGCCTTCAACCTCCCCGTCAGAAGAATCCTTGGCGCCGTGGACGTCCTCTTGTGAAGCGTTCCGCTCCACACTATACACATGCAGCCTGGCCCATACCGCCTTGTAGGTCGCTCCGATGTCAGTCTCTCCTGGCACCGCCTTGTAGGATCATCCACACGCCCGGAGGAAAGTCGCCACGTCTTCTCCTTGCCGTAGATGTAACCAGACTCTGTCCTCCCCCACACAGGAATGCTGATTTTAGCGCCTGCCACATGGCAGCGGGGGCAGCTGGAGTCCACCCCTCTTTCCCCAACTTTACTCTTGTATCTTGACCTTGTCATCCATGTAACAATATTTTTCATCGCTATAAGGACCGTAGAAGTTTGTATTATGTATAAAAGAAACATTAATGCTTAAATCCTTTCATTTTATACTTTTTTATAAGAAATATAAACTATTTTTGACGTGTATGATTCTTTTTGAATTTAAACAAATTTTATACTGCCCTTACTACAATGATAAAATAATGGGAGACATGGCTCATCAGTGGTAAAACCTTTCAGCAGTTTCGACAGTTTAATCTATCATACCGCTGTAATAATACATTTTTCTGTTTTCTTTTCCTTACCGATACCTATTCCTGTTTCAAAATTACTTTATTAGGTACCACTCAAAAAGAGAAACCTAGCTTATGTTATTTACAATGAAAAATATGAACAGGTTCTTCACGGTAAAAGTGTACAATGTGGGATTCGATCCCGGTTCATGGCTGTCGGGAATCGAGGGTTTTAACCACTCGTCCCTATACCGATACACTTGTTCCAAAATCACTTTATTAGGTACCGCTCAACAAGAGCAACCTAGTTTATGATATTTGTAACAATGAATACTATGTGAAGGTTATTCACATATTAAACAAAATGTTAACGCGGGATTCAATCCCGGTCCATGGCTGTCGGGAATTGAGGGTGTTACCCACTCGTCCCTATGCCGATACTCTTGTTCCAAAATCACTTTATTAGGTACCGCTCAAAAAGAGAAACCTAGCTTATGTTATTTACAATGAAAAATATGAACAGGTTCTTCACGGTAAAAGTGTACAATGTGGGATTCGATCCCGGTTCATGGCTGTCGGGAATCGAGGGTTTTAACCACTCGTCCCTATACCGATACACTTGTTCCAAAATCACTTTATTAGGTACCGCTCAACAAGAGCAACCTAGTTTATGATATTTGTAACAATGAATACTATGTGAAGGTTATTCACATATTAAACAAAATGTTAACGCGGGATTCAATCCCGGTTCATGGCTGTCGGGAATCGAGGGTGTTACCCACTCGTCCCTATGCCGATACCTTCATGTTCCAAAGTCACTTTATTAGGTACCGCTCAAAAATACAACCTAGTTTATGATATGTGCAACAATGAATAATATATTATGATCTCTATTCATGATAAAATTGTGAAAACAATTAAAATTACAAATATATTCTCACAATGAGTATCTTTTTTATTTAAAAAAACGCTAGCTTTCAAAATAATGGTGGGATAAAGTCGATATTATAGTAAGCCCGTTGAAGAACGATTAACACTTGAAAGCTAGCGTTTTTTTTTTAATAAAAAAGATACTCATTGTGAGAATATATTTGTAATTTTAATATATTATGATGCATAACGTGCCATCTGTTATGAATATTCGAAACTATTATAGACGTGTATGATTCTTTTTGAAAATTAAACAATTTATACTGCCCTTACTGCAATGGAAAAATTAAAGGAAGGACCTGGCTTAATTTTCAAAAGAATCATATGCGTCTATAATAGTCTCGTGTATTCAATGAATAATATGTGAAAGTTATTCACATATTAAACAAAATGTTAACGGGGGATTCGATCCTGGTTCATGACTGTCGGGAATCGAGGGTGTTACCCTCTCGTCCCCATACCCCGATACTTGTTCCAAAATCACTATATTAGGTATCGCTCAACAAGAGCAACCTAGTTTATGTTATTTACAATAATGTATAATAAGTGAAGGTTATTCACATATTAAACAAAATGTTAACGCGGGATTCAATCCTGGTTCATGACTGTCGGGAATCGAGGGTGTTACCCACTCGTCCCTATGCCGATACCTTCATGTTCCAAAGTCACTTTATTAGGTACCGCTCAAAAAGGCAACTTAGTTTATAATTATCGTAAATATTGAGGCTGCCTGGCCGTCATTCATATTTCTTTAAAATAAAGATACTTCGGCCAGTAAATCTTTATGATATTTGAAACAATTAATAATATTTAAAATAAAAAAGGCGTATCTTGACCAGGAACACATGTGCTTTTCAGAAGGCAGAGTGCCATCTGGTGGAACAGAAATCAACTCTTCATTGATTTAACCTGTTACCTGATATTTGGCCAACCCAATTTCTTGATAAATCAAGAAAAGCCATCCACGGACGCGTTTCGCGCTGTTGGCGCTCGTCAGCGTGGAGCATGCTGTAACCATTGCGACCAAAAAGATTGTTGGTTCCAGTGACTTCCTGAAAAACCAAGAAATTAATAATATATGAAGGTTATTCAGATATTAAACAAAATGTTAACGCGGGATTCAATCCCGGTTCATGGCTGTTTGGAATCGAGGGTGTTATCCACTCGTCCAGTCTAAACCGATACTGAATATTATATCTTTCATTGGCGTGTCTATTAAATATTATAATACGAATATCACGTATAGAAGGAATGATCTCATTCTGACGGGACATTATTGGACTGGAGCAATAATGGCGCCACCGCCGGATGTGCACGTCACCTCAACACGTCATTTCCGGTTATCTCCAACCCAGTTATTTAAATTGGAAGCAGACGAGGGTGACATTTTTTTACGAATTTTCACAGAGTCGAGGTAACTTAGCACGCAGTCAAATGGCTGAAAATTTCAGACGTGGAAGTTATGAAGGCTTCAATCAAATAATGTGTCTAAAAGGTTAATGTAATTGGTTTCTATATTCCATGTTATTCAATATTAGGCGGTTGCTGAAAGGATGATCTAACCCGTTGGTTTTCGACCGCGACGACCCGGGATCGGATCCCACATTGGGCACTTTTTCTGATAAATAAAAATGCTCCAATGGGCCCCGATTCTGGCCAAAGTCCAACCCCACCAGCGAGTGCAAGTAACCAAACGTGGCTCTCTCACATTTATAAGTCCAAAGTCGAACTGCGTTTCATATGTGTAGACATGTGGTGCGCTTACAGTAAAAGCAGTCGCTAACTACCCACCATGATTAGCATGGCCTGTACCACGTGTACTAGGGATAAAAAAAAGGTTATTCGATTGTTAAACTAGAGATCAGAGTGGCATATAAGATGGAACATTATATACGGAATATAAAAAACAAAGACACAAGATCATTAATATACCAGCCTATCACAGGCCATACATTCAATCTAGATAACCCTACCTGCCGTCACTACTGTAATATACCGTTCAAGTCAGAAATCCTCGAATTCCTTATATCCAAACAACAGTATCATCATCCCAGAACTGTCATACTTCAAATCTAGATTAAACAGCCATCATTTAGTATATCTCACCTCCCCGTGCCCACTCTCTGTTGTAACTTCTCCCGTTAAAGAGTGAGAGTTCGAAAGATCACAGTGTTTTCGTAATAAAGAAACATATTACATAAGGTTTATAGATATTTTTCTGAAGGTATATCGCAATTTCTTATATCTCAAGGAATTAAAAACTTACGTGATATAATAAATACGATAAATAAAAACTTCAATATGAATATTATTCACAAATATAAAACTTGAAAATTTTAAAATGTCAGAATAGAGAGAGACAAGCAAACATTATATCTCTAGTATTAACTTCCACCACAGCTAAAACTGAAATTCTATGAATTGAACCCCACGATCATAACGATCATATAGGACTTCGTTGTGGAATGGAACCATTGAATTAAAAAAACACCCAACGCTGATTGGCTGAGTAAGGTCACGTGATAGTAGAGAACCAATCAGTAGGCGAGAATAAAGTGAATAAAATATGTATATAAACAATGAGGCGTTTATTATATTAGATCGATAATGTTTGGAATTCGAAAGATGAATGAAATATTGATACTCAAAATTGATATGAAAATCTGTTTTTGTTTTTACAATACACCACATACAGCTCTATACCGGTCTTATACAGATTTACCACAGGAAGGAAGCATAGATGGAGCTTCTTTACTCCAAATAGCACAGAACCTAACAGCCTCCAGGTCTGATGCATGTCCAGTGGCCATATAATCCACCGTGCATAAGGAAGTAGTCAGTGTCATAGTTTCTATCCCGGGAATATGCTAATTTATTCGATAACTGACTACAAAACCTTTTTATTTTCGAATATTGACCTTGTAATTTGTTACCTTAGTCAATGGATCTTATTTCATATATATTGATTCCACACATGCTGTAAGATGCTATTGAGTAACTGAACATCACGCCGTATTTGGTCAAATAACTTGCTTGCCCTGCCTTCGTAAAAAAGAGACTAAAGGACTGTGAAAAGCACAAAATTTCACTTTATTATTATTATTACTATTTCTAATACACATGGTGCAGGCCATAATAATCATGGTGGGTAGAAGTTGGCGACTGCTTTTACTGTAAGTGCACCACATGTCTACACATGTGAAAAGCAGTTCGACTTTTCACTTACAAATGTACAAGAGCTCCTGTTTGGTTACCTAACTACATAACTCGCTGGTGGGGTTAAATTTACAAGAATTGGCGGTCATTGGAGTACACTTCGTTCTCTTTTTATGCGGTTTTTTTTATGCGGTTTTGGAGTTATGCGGTGCAAGAAAAAAAAATTATTCGAATTTCGAAAATTTTTTTTTTTGGTGATTCACTTTTTCTGAAAACGAATAAGAATAACAACTACAACTCTACTATTACGCAATCAATACAAAGAAAGAATTTTGTAACGTCCTGGTTGTATGTTAAGTTATCCAACAAACAGTAGAAGGGAAGTTCCAATGTCTTTTATTCAGCGCCTGCCGGTGTCTTACACAACTCGTGCAAAACCGAAATCAAAACTGAAAACCCGCGGCGTGCCAGCTGCCGTTACAAATTTCTTTTTTCTTTTATTGACATGTTTTCTCTTGATTTGTTCTTAAAAACAAAAGAGACAAAAACAAAAATACCTCTTTAAAATTGCGTGTTTTTATGCTGCATTTTGTTTTTGTATGAAACTAATTAAAAAAGCCTGCATATTGGAAAGCATTAGAAAATAAAACTTTGTGAAAGAAGGTTACTACCGAAAACCGGAAGATAAATTTACTCAAGTGAATTGTAAGTTTTTTTGAATAATTTTAGTGCGTAATTGTACATTAAGTTTTTTCTATAATTTTTAGTCCTCTTAAAGAAAATGTGTGACAATAATAAAAAACAAAAAAGAAGTGCAATTTCGCTAGAAACCAAAATTATAATTCTCGATTGCTTGGCGAAAGGAGAAAGATCAACAGCAATAGGTAAACGTTATAATTTAGGCGAATCTACTATAAGAGCAATAAAAAAAAAATGAAGCGGCAATAAGAAGATCAGTCAGATCTGGTACAAATTTGAGTTCTAAAATTTCATCATATTCAAGAGGCACTTTAATAGAAAAAAAAAAACAGAAAAGGCTCTCGTAATTTGGATTGAAGATTTAACTCAAAAAAGAATTCCGTTAGATGGACATTTAATCAAGATGAAAGCCCTTAAATTTTACAAGGAGTTAAAAGAATCAGAGCCATCTACATCTTCACGTGAAAGTAATCCACAAATCTCTGCCAGCACAGGGTGGTTAACTGGTTTTATAAAAAGACATTATTTTCATAATCTAAAAATAAAAGGTGAGGTGGCTTCTGCAGATGAAGAAGCTGCTAGAAAATATCCTGAAAAGTTGGCTAAAATTATTAAAGATGGAGGATATTGTGCCCATCAAATCTTCAATGCTGATGAAACAGGATTGTTTTGGAAAAAAATGCCAACCCGTACTTACATTGCAAAGTCCGAAAAAAATGCCAGTGGTTTTAAAGCTGCTAAATATCGAGTTACTTTATTGCTGTGCAGCAATGCATCTGGCGATCGAATGTTAAAACCGCTGCTTGTAAATCGATCTTTAAAACCACGTGCATTAAAAGGAAAAGACTTAAATACACTGCCCGTACATTGGATGGCAAACAAGAAGGCCTGAGTAACAACGGCTATTTTCACTGAATGGTTCAATAAAGGCTTCGTACCCGAAGTAGAAAATCATATGAAAGAGATGGGTCTCGAATTTAAGATCTTATTAATTCTTGACAATGCACCAGGTCATCCAAACTTAGAACATCCAAATATAAAGGTAGTTTTTTTCCCTCCAAACACAACGAGCCTAATTCAACCATTAGATCAGGGAATTATTTCAACATTTAAAAAATATTATGTAAAATTCACTTTCCAATTCATTTTCGATAAACTGGAATCCGATACAATAACAGTTACTGAAGTTTGGAAACAATTTAATATCTTGAACTGTGTAGATCATGTTGCGTTAGCAATTGCCGAGATAAAATCACAAACTTTAAATGCATGTTGGAAAGCTGCTTGGCCTGAATGCGTATCAAAGATAAATGAATCAAATAGAACAACAAGAGGTGGTGAAGGTTTTGATGATTTTTGCGAGCATGATATAGAAGAATTGCTTGTGGACGAAGCCCTAAATGATGATGATATTTTGGAAAGTATGGTAGATACTACTAAAGATTTCGAAACAGTAGATAGCGAACTGGAAGATGTTACTCCACTGGACGAAAAATTACTTCGGGAAGGCCTTCAACTTTCCGGTAAATTGGAATTTTTTTTTATTCAAAATGATAATGATGTAGAACGCGCCTTAAAATTCCAACGTGATCTGAAATTTTGTATGTCTGGCTACAGAGAACTCTACAAAGAACTAGTCAAGCCATCACAGCGTTTGATTACTAACTACCTTGTCAAAGAAAAAAAATCACTGAAGTTCCTAAAGAAGCATTACCATGTAGATCTGATGACGTAATTTTATCTTCAAGTGATGAAAGTGATCTTGCACCAATCCACAAACGGGTTCGCACATTATCAGACAGCGAATAATGATGAAAACATTCTTAATATGATTTTAAATAAAGTTTTGTTTATGTTTTTTTTTTACATATTAAGTTTTGTTTTTGTTATTAACACACATATGTGCCATTTATTAAAATATGATGAGAAAAAAATTAAATCTTATTATTTATAAATCTTTTTTTATGCGATTTCTGATGCATTTTAAAACATTATTTAGGTTTTATGCGATTTTTTTAATAAATGGAACGTATCCATCATTTTACATATAAATGTATGTCTTTTTTTGTGCGATTTTTTTTATGCGGATTCCCCTGGAACGCATCTACCGCATAAAAAAGAACCAAGTGTATTTATTTTTATTATAAAAAAAGTTCCCAATGCGGGATTTGATCCCGGGTCGTAGCGGTCGAAAACCAACGGTTTAGGCCATCCTTCCACCGACCCCCACAATTTACTCTAGGTAGGGTGAAGGTAGAGCATGGAATTATCCACGGTTATGAGATTTGTCGGGAATTGCGCCGCCTGTAACACCGCCGAACCCGGGGGAAAGACGGCTACCTAGCGGACGTATCCGCACGACAGCCTAAAATCAACCAGTTGCGACGCCAGTTGGACAAGGGTGCAAGTGCGAAGGGGTCCTAAACTCCAGTAATCCCGCGGCCTCCCGTTCCAGGCGCCACTGCAGAGATTCAGACTACACACCTTCAACCTGACTACACCACCGCCATCATTACTTCAATATGAAGAAAAAAAGGTTGCTGAGAATCATCGTGGGTTGGGTGACCAGAACTTCTCCAATTACGATGATGTCAAAGATACTTAACAAAGAGCCGGCATTTTTCCCCGATGGGATCCGTCAATTGCCAGAAAGATGAGAAAGAGTAGTGATTAGCGATGGACAATACTTTGAACATTGAATGTCTAACAAATTTCGCACAATAAAGCTTCAATTTTTGAAAAAAAAAAAAAAAACTCACGAACTTATTTATACTTTTAATAAATAGATGGTACGCTAAATAATTCACACTATTGTTGTGATATATGGCAAATTATCATATACTATGCATTTTGTCCGTTTGATATGATTAACTATTTTCATTCATATGTAAATATTGTTTTATGTTTTTAACGCTATGCAAATCCATGGCAACCTTCTAATATGCAAATACTCCTCGCTGTGAAATAAATAATATTCAACCAGACGATGAGTGGTTGTCACCTCTAGTATCTTTGGCACATTATAATAATCATCTATATTTGTATCGTATGGTGAAAGAATTTTCGATTGTTACAAAAGATAGGTGGAAGGTTATTGGAGGAATGAAGCTGTTCCTGAGTGGGGGGAGAGAGATGGAGTTTGAGATAATTAATTATCACTATGGGGCAGTGTAATTACTTCGTCTCCTGGGAGCGTTCTGGTCCCCCGGCAGTGAGGATGTTGTTGTTTACTTCGCAAGGTCACTTCCCGAGCGATGTCGGGAACAACATTGGACGAACTTGTTTACGTTTTTATTATAAATATGAGAAAACTCCCTCAGTATAAAAACTCAGAATATCTTTTGCATAACAATGTTTTGTCATTGTTATGTGTGTTAGTTTGAAAGATGTTATGTAATAATGAATTAAAGTGCCATTTATAATTATAAACAAGAAAGAGAGTATGCGTTCATTAATTTCCAAGACTGTAAAAAGTAAAATTTAAAATGAAATCTAAAGAAAAACAATTCATACACAGTTAAATACTGGACATTTGACCACACCTGACTGAAAGCACGAGTCTAATGGCGCACGCGTTGATCTATCATGTACGAAATTCCTTGTACGATTCGTATTTATATCTTCAAAGGGACAATTTTCAAGGAACATAGAATCTGCATTAAGTTTTGTTTTTTATTGAAAAATGAACTACTCAGATGCATGAATTGATTAAAGAAGATTTTGGCAGTGCTGTTTTATGTCGTTCAAGAAATTTTGAATGTTTTTCACGCTTCCAAAAAGGTCGGGAAGAGGTAATCGATACATACTGGGCGTCCAAGAACATTACGTTGCGAGGAAAACAAGCCCAAAATAAAGGAATCAATCAAAGCTAACAGAAGAGTTTATATCAAAGATTTATCTTCAGGTCCAAAAGGAATAAATTCATGGTGAACTAAGCCGTTAATATCGAAAAATGTAACAAGCCATGTCTTGACTGTGAATTCTGCAAAACTAGTCTTTTTGGGCTTCGGTTATTCTCTTTCAATCAGTTGGCTGGATTGACATTTGGTCTCTGGGTCATACTGATACACCCATGTCTCATCCTTGGTAATGATATTTTGACTCCAGTCTGGATCAATCCGAGTCATTTCGATCATGTTTTGGCAGATTTCCATTTTAACCTCCTTTTGTTCCTCCGTTAGAATCCGGGGAACAAATATTGAAGATGTTCGGATCATGTCCAAATATTTATGTCACTATTTGATGACACAGTCCTACAGTTAGCCCAGTCTGTGAATATAAATCTTTAATATAAATTATTCTGTTAGCTTTGATTAATTCTTTATTTTGAGCTTGTTTTCTTCAAAACGTAATGTTCTTAGACGTCCAGTATGTTGATCAACTTTTACCTCTTCCCAACCTTTTTGGAAGCGTGAAAACCATTTAAATGTTCTTGAACTGGATAAAGTAGTATTTCCAAAAGATTTTTTAATCAATTCATGCATCTCAGAAACACTTTTTTTCAATTTAAAACAAAACTTAATGCGAATTCTCTGCTTTTCGAAAACGGCCATTTTCAAAATAGAAATACGAACCATACAAGGAAGTTGTTTTGTTCTTTTTTAGATCGTTGAGTGCGCCACGAGACTAATTTGTCAGGTGTGGTCAAATGTCCAGAATTTTACTGTGTATAATTTTAACTAGTGAGCTGGACTCCCCGGGTAGTTGGCGCTCTGTGCTCCAGGAGCCTGGGTTATAAATATCTCTCTTTCTATAATTTTTTTCTCTATATTTTTAAAAGAATTCATTTTTTAACCAATTCTGGAAATTAATGAACTCATCTTGAATTCAAAATGAAAGATCCTTTATCAAATAAAATAAAAAAATAAAAATTCTCCTTATTGCAATGTGTTATAATATATTAAGAGGGCTTAGCTTTCTCATCTAGGGTATACTACAAGGTATGTCCCATAAGTTCCCGGACTGGGTCCATAAAAAAAAGGTAAGATTTTAAAATTTTTTTTTATTAAAACTTTTCAAAGTAATCCCCCCTTGCTTCAACGCACCAGCGCCATCGTTTCTCACAATTGTCGAAACAGTTTTTATAAGCCTCTTTTGGAATGCTCTTCAATGCTAACGGCGATTTTTCTATTATGTCATCCCTGGTGTCAAAATGTTTTCCTTTTAGAACTGCTTTAAGTTTGGTGAACAGGAAAAAGTCATTTGGTGCGATGTCTGGGAAATAGGGTGGTTGAAGTAGGATTTGTGTCCCGTTTTTCGCCAAAAAGCTAGTCATCAAGTGCGCTGTGTGAGGGCGAGCATTGTCATGGTGTAGGATCCAGCCACCATTAGTCCATTTTTCTGGCCTTTTTTTCGAATCGCTTCCCTAAGACGGCGAAGAATGCCCAAATACATTTCCTTAATAACTGTTTGGCCTGCAGGAAGATACTCGTGATGAACAATGCCCTTGTTATCCGAAAAAGCGACCAGCAACACCTTGTTTCTGGATTTTTTGGGTCTAGGCTCACCCTAACCTCTCCACTCGGGATATTGAGGTTTGGTTTCAGGGTCATAGCCATAGACCCATGTCTCGTCGCCTGTGATTATCTTGTCTTTCCATTCTGGATCCGTTCTTGCAATTTCCATCATGTCCTCACAGGTTGCAAGCCGACACAGTTTTTGCTCATTGGTGAGGAATCTTGGGATGAATTTTGCAGGAGTCTTTTTGAGCTTCAAATATTCGGTTACGATCCTCCCAATCGTTGTTTTAGAGATGCCTGTGTCTTGCTCTAGCTCCAGCAAAGTGGTTCGAGGATTTTCTTTTATCAAATCGGTGATTTTTTGCACATTTTCATCAGTCCTTTGAAATTTTGGGCGTCCTTGACGAGGATCATCTTCAATGGAAATTCTGCCAGCTTTAAATCTAGAATGCCATTCAAAAACAGTTGTTCTCTTTGGGGCGTCATTGGGGAATGCTTTATTAAGCATTTCAAAAGTTTCGGTTGCTAATATTTGAAGTTTCACACAAAATTCTATGCAAATCCTCTGCTTCAATTTTTGTTCCATCGTAAAATCGCCGCAGCGCTAGGTGTGACCTTTAAATAAATTAGAATAACCTTGGCGCGCGCGCAAGTACCGCCTCGATATTGGTACCACCGTGTAGCCAGATATTTTTTCTATAATAAACAGTCAAATTCGTTTACATTTTTCATTTATTTATTTTTTATGGACCCAGTCCGGGAACTTATGGGACATACCTTGTATATCAATATATTTATATCATTACAGTAAAGATAAAAAGGTCCATATAAAAGTTTGTTCAATAAAAAAACTAAAGTTAAGTTAATAAAATAATGATATTAAAAAAAGAAATTGTTTGTTGGAATTTCTTTCTAGTTGTCTTTTAATTCATTGAGTTATTCCTTATCTTTTTGACTGACAGACCAAGGTGTCGTGGTGGAAATGAAAATTTAAATGCATAACGAAGATGCATAAATAAGACCTTGTGTTTTACTTCTTTTGAGCATCTATTAGATAAATAAAGTGTGGGTGTGTGACAAAAAGGATTTTATATAAAAAAGAACAAGTCGTTTACAAAAAGATTCGGAGAAATATATTTCTATATCGTTTTGAAAATAGAGTAATACATAAATAAATCATGAATTAATAAAGCATATATTGGATCCAAATATATGATATTTGGATACAATATTTTATTTCTAATATATGCTGAAAAAGAGTAAGGTTTCCCCTAGAGAGAAATATACGCATATAAATTATATAGAATTAACTTAACAAGTTCTTTTAAAAAATGGCGTACCTGAATCTGTAAAGAAAAAACATTTTTTCTCAAAATATTTCGAGAGATATTGCTCTCTCTTTATCAATTTATTGCACAGTAAACTTAATCTACAAATTTTTGTAGATGACATGAAAACAACTTTTGATTCAAACATGTGATATACAGGAATTTGTAAATTAAGCTTACCGTGCAATTAATATATACAGTTATCAGCGTCATAATCAATTCTTTCTTAATCAATTCTGTCACCGTTTGCTTTTGTGAATGGAATAAATACCCAAATATAGCCATTTCTCATAACCATCGGTGGTTCAGTGGTAGAATGCTCGCCTGCCACGCGGGCGGCCCGGGTTCGATTCCCGGCCGATGCATTTTTTTTTTTACAATTTTTAAAACTCATTTATATATTATACAAGAATGACATCCACGGCGTCAATTTATAATTGTAACGAATAGTATTTGAATAAAAGCATTTGATCGGGTAAACCCCGGGCGTTGCCCGGGCCATTCGGCTAGTATGTTGATAAAGAGGAAGCAATCTCTCAAAATATTTTGAGAAAAAAGTTTTTTATTTACAGATCCAGGTACGTCCTTTTTTGAATAAACTTATTTGATGGATCGCATTTCGACTTAACATTTTCTATTATAAGTGTAAGATATTTTGTATATTTTATGACAATAACAAATTTTTTAAATATTTTCTATAAATATCACTTTGATATTTTACAAAAAAGCATATGACAGTTGAAGAGCAAATATTTTCTCGAAAAATTGCAAAAATCTAAAACAAAAGAAACTTTACCCGAATTCTTTTTTTTTTTCTCTTTTCAAATAATTCCTGGATAACTATTGTTCACATATATTTATTTTTAATCAAATATATATTTATAATTTCACACACAGAGATAAAGATACGCTTTGGTTTATTATCCTTAAAATTACGGGTCGCCAATATATTATCTCAAATCTTGTTATCTCCAATTCAAATTGTACCGTAGATAAGTTGATCCATAGATGTTATCATCAATGAGGCCCTTAGGGAGACAACGGGGGGAAAGAACTTTATCCAATTTATCCTTAGAATTCCCATGGAACATTATTTATATCTTACCTTCTGACATCTTCTTAATGGCTGGAGCTAAGAAATTCTTCTAGGCTTCTGTCTTCCCAGCGATTATTTGTAAATTGGGCTTCATTACCTACAGAATGTTATGTGATAAACATTATTTACAGGCGTTTACAAAACGAGATTCGTTATTTATTCATAATACATTTATTCAAAATATTTTATGATGTTTAATATTTATTTAAAACAGATTATTCAGATTATCATAATTCCTTTTTATAGTTTCATTCCTTTTGTAATATTTTATTGTACATATATCTTGATTGGTTATTGGAACGAGAGAGGACCTAGACTGCGGATCACGACCTACGAGGAAGACAACGAATAAATATACACAATAACTTTAAAATGTAATTTATGTTGGTGTTTTTGGGGGTAAAAAAGAGAAAATGTTACTTAAATATAATTTTTAATATTATCTTTATGCATAGAAAGAAAAAAGTAAAATTTAAGGATTAAGAAGAAATACAAAAAACAAGAAAGGATCAAGAAGGCACTAACCCCGTTGCCAAATTGTTAATCAACATATGCTAGCTAATATTATCATCATCAATTTATATTTATTCATATATTTATATAATTATTTACACAGAGAAAAAAATATTTGAATTAATAAACCTAACAATTTATTTATATTTATTTTTCTTTATTTGCTTTAAGTTTGGAAACCCACTCGGTATATAACACCAAGAAGGAGGAAACCAAGGTCGATGACCCAGCAAAGCTGCAACTTGGCGCAACAATATAATATTATTATATATTTATATTATTATTATTAAAATCAAAATAAGCATATCCTGACATCATCCACATGAATCTTTAGATGACAGAGCGTCATTAAGTGGAAAATAATTCAACCAAACGTTGATTTAACCTGTTCCCTGAATGTGGTCAGGAGATGCCTTTTTTTGTTTTCTATATATTAAAAATTTTAATATTTAAAATCGGGTGCTATAGAGAGGAAGGCGCTATTTAGAGGGGGCGCAATAGACAGGTTTAACTATATATATATATATATATATGTGACAATATAGTGGTAAATGTGGTGAGGAGAGAAATAATCACACGACGAGTTGTTAGAGCAATCATCCAGGCAGCCAGCCGAGAGAGAGCGAGCGAGACGTTATCAGCTGAACGACTGTTTTTCCCTGTGTACACAACCGGGGGGCTAACCAGGATAGTCGCCAGGTGGTGACTCCCCCCCCCCCCCCCTTAGGAATGTGGCCAAAAATGGTCGTAAGTTAGTTGTCTAAAGTGTCTCGCTTTAGCTGCTCATCTCTCTCTCGTTGGCTGTTGGTTTGTTTTATTAATCCTGGAAGAGCATATATTTTGACATATATATATATATATGGGTTGGCTATATATCACGGTACAAGCTAGATAAACATTTAGTTTATTTTTGCTTCGCTAGATGGCGAACTGTCATCTATAAATGCTCATGTGAGCCTGGTCAGGATATGCCTTTTTTATTTTTATTATCAACACCTGACCTTTTTATTTTAATATCAACGCCTGACCTTTTTTATTTTTAATATAAACACCTAACCTTTTTTATTTTGATCATTTTTTCACGTATATTATCATTACTCCTTATAATATGATGCACTAGTGCGCCATCTGTTAAGCCAGGCCCTCCCTTTAATTTTTCCATTGCAGTAAGGGCAGTAGTGTGTAATTGTTTAATTTCAAAAAGAATCTTACGCCTTTAAAATAGTTTCGAATTTTGATTACTCCTTATAATTCATCCTTTCATACTTCATCCATAAGGATAGAAATAGTTGTTATTTCTCCTTAAAATAAATTACGATTTTTCTTTCAAAAGAAACATTTGCGGTAAAATTGTCAAACATCGTTCTACAATCATAAGCCGCATTATATTGTATTATATATATATATATATATATATATATATATATATATATATCATAATTTGCCTAATGCCAAAATATATCATTTATTTTCGCCATATTTAGTATGTAAAATTTAAATACAAATTCTTCCATCTTTAAAGCTGTACAAAATAAACGTGGGAGCTAGCACGCGTGGGCAAAGGCTACGACACGCCGCCCTGTGCGCGCGCTCACGAGTGGGGAACAAATTATTTTTCGAAGCTTACATGCACAACGCTTTCGCCATTCCATTTGACCACGACGGATACGACATATATATGTTTTATTAAAATATTTTATTTAAAATTGTTATATTAAAGTATTATTTCATTTAAAATTATATTTCATCGATTCAAATACTCTGTTAAATCGACCGCCAGAGGTCACGCTTCCCCTATAAATACTCATTGTTGTTGTTTCCCAATGGCCGGCTCAAAACTTTTGTACATTATGTAAATATACTTTTGTTTTCCTTATTCTACTCGCCTTAAGCCAGGCATTAATTTTAACAAATTTTTGTCTTTTTATATATTCCTTTAACTCAATTAAATTACTGATCAAAACTATTTTTCATTATCATTCTTTAAAGATTTCAACCACGACTGCATTTCCATACCATAATCCTCAACATGATCTAAATACGTACAATAGAAAATAGCATTCATCTTTATTTATAACATATATATTTATTTAAAATTATATATTTTAATCAAGAATATACCGTATATTATACAAAAATATAATAATATATCATAGTTCTATATTACCCAACAACATTTCTCTGAACCAACCAATAGTAGTGTAGTTACATACCTCCGGGACATCACAAAAACATCCCATGGGAGGTACTCCAGCTTCGATTGGGTAATGTAGGGTTTCCTCGAGGGAGAAGTGAACCAATTAAACCCCTCGTGATAGGTCCATTGCTGGCGGGAGGAATGATAATCATCACTGGATATTGTGATTCTTCTTGCAGTTACATAAGAACTTCTGTCTATTGCTATTGCAACAGCTTTCTACCACCAATTTATCTTTGTGATTTGTAAATACATAATCGCTTTAATAATTAACGTATACATATTAGAGTCGCTTTTTTAGATTTTCAATCAAATAAATAAATGTTTAAACTTATCATTTATATGAAAAAATAATACTAAAGTGAATTTATACTTAGATCGGGTGGATAAATTGAGAAAAATAATTTCCTATTCGTGCAACTAAAAGTTGCTGATGGCTTGCGCCATCTATCGGATAAAATATCAACACAACCAAAGCCTTTATTGAGGACCTCTCGTCCTATAAAGGATTCACCAGCTTACAGAGTAATTGAAGAGAAGAGAACTAAGAATACAGAGAGAAACCTATAAGTAGTAGGTATAGTGCAGTATTTTCTACACTGTGACTATATACAACAGCAGCAACAAGCCTTTTACTGGAATCAAAGTCCCATACAGGATTCGTCATTCTATTCCCGACAAAGATTATTTGCATATAATTATTTACATCAATTAGATTATGTATATAGCTTTCCCTTCTCTTCAGCCGTCTTCCAAAATTTGAACAACGCAAAAGCTCCAGCTCTGTTTCTCACCACCTCATTCAACAGGAACTCCAAAGAGAGTCGCTCAAGGCCTATTTCCTATCGGAGTAAATATCATCTAATCGTTGATATTTAATTATTCCAGAATTGGCTAGATACCGTTTCTTGATTAATCAAGAAAAGCTAACCATGTACACGTCTCGGGCTGTTGGCCCTCATCAGCGTAGTGCAAGCTGTACCTCAACGACCAAAAGAATCTGGTCTTTGGAGCATCTTGAAAAACTTCGAAACAGGTATTTATGCCGGAAGGGAGTGAGAACGCCAATCAATGTGAAATATAGTACAAAGTGAATTTGTATTTGGATCAGATGCAATGGAAAAAAATCAATGGGAGGTCCTGGCTCATCAGTGGTGAACCCTCTCAACGGCTTCGCCAGTTTTATCCACCATATTGAATCGGATAGATAAATATTAAGAAAAAAGGAATATTACATATTTCACACAGATTTCATATTGATTGAGGTTCTCACGCCTTTCCAGCCTAAATACCTGTTTCATAGTTTTCAAGATGTCCCAAACACCAGATTTTTTGGTCTTTGAGGTACAGCTTGCACTTCGATGACGAGGGCCAACAGCCCGAAACGCGTATGTGGTTAGATTTTCTTGATTAATCAAGAATGGGTATTTCTGGCCAATTCTGGAAAATTTGAAATTTAACGATTAGTTTAATATTTATTCCGATAGATGGCGCAAGCCATCAGCAACATTTAGTTGCTTGATCAGGAAATGCTTTTTTTTTCTTTATCATTTACGGTTATTGATTTTATTGTCCTCCTATACTTTATCTTTAGACACTTTATATACCTGTTTATTATACTGGATTATATCATATTTAACCATTTGAAATATAGTATACACCCATACCTCGCTTTGCGTCGGGGTTACGTTCCAAAAAAAAAACACGACGCAAATTGAAACGACGCAAAGTGAAAATATGTGAAGGCACAATCAAAAACAAAGGTGTTGCCATATTTTAGGGAAAAAAAAAAGATTAAAGACTCGAATCCAAAACAAAGCAACTTCGAAAATCTAACGACGCACAGTGAAAATCAGTAAAAATTAAGCAGCGACGCAACTTCGAAAAAAAAGGCAAAACGAAACGACGCAAAGCGAGGTGTTGGTGTATTGGAAACTTTGAATTTTGTCGCTAATAATTTTGATTATAAAGCAAATAATGCGTCATCTAGACATAAGAATTGAAGGCATTAAAGCACAAATATTTATTTTACACATAAAACAAACGTCTATATTTCCATCGCAGTAGGGATAGTAGAAGTTTGCTTTATATATAAAAGAAATATTTGTGCTGTAAATTATTTCATTTCTTAAGTTGGTTATTATATATGGTTGTCTATAAAGTTGGTGTTTTCCTTAAAACGTTGTTTTTCTTATTATTTGGTGAATAATATTGCGGCAAAGAAATAATTTATTATTTTATTTAATATTATTCAATAAAAATATCCAACAGATTATAAAAATATATATTACTCTGTATTTGTTAAATCATCTTTAAAATATTTCTTTGCTTGCTTGCTCGATATTCTCTAGCTGTAGATAGTTTGGTTGATAATTGTCGACTGGTCGTACTGACGTCATCAATAAATACTTTTATATCTTCAGATATACAAAGACTTGATTTCAACGATACAATATTATTACGGCGAATACATACTAATACGCATAATAGAATTACTTTAAACATAATACAAGGACTTAATATGGCGAATAATATTGGTATTTCGATTTTTTTTCAAGTATTTACGAACTTTTGGGACAATTTTGTATTTCAAAAGTGTTGGAGAGTAACTTCGCACATCAGCTGTTACGCCACCTTTTCTACCGGACATCACGTGACCTGGCGCCACATCGACTGTACCTACAGTTTAGGTTTTGGTTTCTGTTACTGCGCATGTCTTTTGGCCTCTTTTGTTCTTTGTCATCTTAATCTAATGATATTGTTAATAAAACAATAATTTCTGAGATCCAGCCTTTGATTCTCTTACAAAAAGACGTCGTTTGGTGCGAGCTGGGTGTTTATCCATTGAACTGGAACATATATTTCGAACAGGTAACCTTGGAAGTGTTGATTCTACTTTTACTGCCCGGTAAGCGGAACACTGTGGGTTCGGTTCCCATCCCTGGATACTTTTATTTTTCCGTTCATCATTACTCTTCACAATTCATCCTTTGATACTTCATCCCTAAGGTTATAAATAATCGTTATTTCTCCTTAAAATAAAATTTCGATTTTTCATTCAAAAGAAACACATTCGGGATAATTTCAAATGTCGTTCTATCATCTCTGTTTGAGGTAATTTATCCTAGTTTCTGATACAGTAGAACTACCTTTCTATAAAGGACAATACCTAATTGCATAGCCAAAATGTCCTTTGACTGAAAGGTGCCTTAATAAAAGACATGAACAATATATTGATATTGGAATATCTTTATTGAAATACATGAACAAATTCTAATTTCGAATAATACAGGGAAAGAAAAGAACAAAGCATATATTGATAACTCTATTTTCAACAATTTCCCCCTAATTTTCTGAATCATTAAAAAAAATCCTATTTAAATTGTAAGACATAAAAAAGCGCGAACAATTTTTATAGGAATGTAATCTACATAAAAACAAACCAGAAAAAAATCGTCGAGAAAGCAAATTTAGAATTAACAACTTAAATTTTCTTATTTGAAGTTATTCTCTGGAAAATTTCCAAATGAGTTGGAAAATAACATTTTTTTTTTCAGACAGGAGTCGGGAATCAATAGAGATTGATGTAATTTTTTTAAACGTTTTTTTTTTCTCGTTTTCTAAATCCCAGTTTCTATACTCCTTGAAAACACATTATCTTAAGAGGAAAGAATTAAAAAAAAACTTTGGACAAAAACCACAATATTTCTGTATAAAATATTCCAATAGACATCCAATAATAGATGTAACTTGGCGCTTACTATTGTTATTAGAATAAATTTGAAGTTATTGTGTTACTCTCTTTATGTATTCTTTCTTTGATAATGGGGAGAATTTAATTGGTAATTTCAATAATCAGAGGGGAAAAATAAAGTACTTCAATTTGTAATAATATCAATAGAGAGAGAGATTGAGATTGAAACTTCTTAATCAATCCTACATATAAGATTATATAGTGTTAATAGGAGAAAAAAGTTAAATTAAATATTATTTTCATCAAAGGAATCCCACTGATGGTCATCTGGTATGATGTCACGCCCTGAAGTCGGACAGATCTCCCCGACTATTGCCATGTCGAGGAATTGCTTTAGACCTCTGCTCAGGTGACAGGTACTCGTCCCCCCTGTTAGAAGGGAAGTCTATCTCCTCCCTATAATAATCTCTATACAGGGGTTCAAGGATGGTGTTGACATCCAAGCTCTCGAACAACTCCTCTACCTGTTGTAAAGTGGTCTGAAGAGGCTGTTTCTTGTGGAGCATTGGTGTGGTGGATTGGATGGTTGGTGCATTCTTTGAATGAGTCTCTTTGGCAGATACCTCTGTTGGTACAGTAAGTCGAGGAAGACGCTGGCAGAGAGAAAGAGAAAATACTGCAACTTTTATTTTAATAAAGGATGTAAAGACCCTTCATCATCTTGAATTATATTGCAGAAAAATAAATAAATAAATGTTTTATTATGTATGCGGTTATATAACCGAAGAGAATGGCTCACGCAGAAAACAAATAGTTTTAAAAATAATGTTGTAGCGTAGAAATCAAATCCTAGTATATTGTAACGTGGATGACAAGGCTCAGATACCAGAGTAAAGTTGGGGGAAAGGGGTGGACTCTATCGGCCCCCGCTGCCATGTGGCAGGCGCTAAAAACAGCATTCCTGTGGGGGGGAGGACGGAGTCTGGTTACATCTGCGGCAAGGAGAAGACGTGACGACTTGCCTCCGGGCGTGTGGATAATCCTACAAGGCGGTGCCAGGAGAGACTGACATCGGAGCGACCTACAAGGCGGTGTGGGCCAGGCTGCATGTGTATAGTGTGGAGCGGAACGCTTCACAAGAGGACGTCCACGGCGCCAAGGATTCTTCTGACGGGGAGGTGGAAGGCAAGTCCCACTGTTGTATTCCTTCTGTTAAGTGAGATACAATAAAGCGATAACTTTAGCTGCACTCCCTTCGAACTCACATGTGTATCTTTGTGGCATCCTGAGTAGACAAAGTACACGAATAGCGTCTGGGTACGACGTAACAATATTTTAAGATGTCAAAGTACATATTTATTGAAGACGTCAGTACGACTAGTCGACAATTATAAACAAACCAACTAAACTATCTACAGCTAGAGAATATTGAACAACCAAGCTAAGTAACAAATATGATGATTTGACAAATATAAAGTAATAATCCGTGTTAAATATTTTCATTGAATAATTAAATTAAATAATATAAATTATCTCTAAGTTTCACAATATTATAAAATGTCTATTGTGCGCTTTTATGCTAAAAAATATTATAAATATATGAATTTACATATTAATATAAAGTTATAACGCTTCATAACAAGCGCCAAGCCTTCCCAATAATATTTTTCATCGCAGTAAGGACAGTAGAGAGTTTGTTCAAGTGCAAAAGAAACATTCATGCTTTTATGATTTCAATTCCAATTTATATGTTATATTTATTTATTAGCATATAAATTGAATATTTATATTAAGAAAAACGCACTGAGAACATTTTTATTTATTTATAAATATCTAATATTTATTTTTTTATGAATTTAAATTTGACGCATTATATATGTACAATATTGTGGCGAATCATTTATATTTTGTTAAATTTAAGTTAATTTAATTATTCAATGAAAATAGTTGAAACAGATTTATTATTTTACTAGCGGATGTACCCGGCTTCGCCCAGGTTTTCTCGAGGGAATGTTTGTAGTCTAGTAATAAGAAAATATACTACACCTAAAAACTATCAGAGAAAAGAGAAACCACGGAAGGTGAACAGAAAAATGCTTACAATGGATGTTATGTTTACGATATCAAGTTAAATAAAAACAAAGATAAAATTTGCATATGTTGGTCACTATAAATTTGTATATTTGTTAGGCGAAATTAGAAACATGATAAAACAATTGGGTATTTAAAAACAAATGTAGAAATAAAAGTTGAAGTATAATAAACAATGTTAAAGATTAGTTTTAATTATTAATCAAGATTGTGTGTGAATATGTGAGAAAGATGTAATATCGTTGTTGTTTTCTTGGCCGACTGTTTTACATATGGTGTTATCTTAAAATTGCTTGTTTTGAATATTTTTTAGATTGAGATTATTAGCTAGTATGTAAAAAAAAATAACTCTGTTGAAATTTAATTTTGTATTTATATATAAATAAAATTAACTCTGTTGAATTTTTTTTTGTATTTAATCGATAACAGCGAAGTTACGCATGTTAATGTTAGGAAATATATTTTGATGTTAAGCAAAACCTGCTCCATCTCGTTTTACATAAATGTTGAAAATTTGGTTGAAATTGATGCATTGTAACGAAAGTTTTTAGTGATGTCCACTTATGAAATTTCCATTTTATTAATATAGATTTAAGTTAATTTAATTATTCAATGAAAATAGTTGAAAAAGATTTATTACTTTATATTTGTAAATCATCATTTAGTTACCTAGCTTGTTTGCTCGATATTCTCTAGCTGTAGATAGTTTGGTTAATTTGTTGATAATTGTCGACTGGTCGCGGTGACGTCATCAATAAATACTTTCACATCTTAAGATATTCCGAGACCTGATTTCTACGCTACAATATTGTAACATATAAATATAGAAAAGACAAACTTCTGAATGACACAGCAATATATTTAAGGCACAAATTAAAATTGAGAAAATACAAGAGAAACAATGAGGGAAGTTTACGTAGAGTAATAAAATATATAAACATCAAAATTAATAATCTGTACATAAAATAATGAATACTTTGTTACAATTATGACCATTAAGATTTTAACACCAAGTATCGGAAAAGAATATGTTAATCTTCTCTACTGTATAGATTTCTATCTTTTGAAACTATGTAAATTTAATTCATTTTGTTAAAAATATATTTGTCATATGTAAATACTTATATGTAATCGTGACTAGAAATAAAGAGTTGTTGTAGTTCACTGACTCTCGTGTTGTTGTTGTTCGAGATCATTGCCAGATACCTGCCCTAGAGACAACGGAATTCCGCAGTTTTTTTCTTGGAGTCGCTCTTCCCCTACATAGAGATAGGTTGGTGTTCTCCTCCCAGGACCTGAAATAGAGACTTTGGACGTCTAGTAAAAAATAGAGCCTGGGCACTGCGCCGCTGAACGCGACACCAAGAAAACATGGTACAGAAGTGAAATTTACATGATTGGAGGAATATGTTATAATATTTTGAAAATAGAGCAATCCATAGATAAATCTTTAATTAAAAAGGCATATATTGGATCAAAATATCATTTATTTTACCAATATTTCAGTTGGCTGAACGCCAACCTTTATCAAGGTGTTATAACATTTTAAAGTGTGTCAACAACAACAACAACAACAAAAATGTTATAATATGCAAATGATCAGATTTTCAACGCATATATGCAAAATTAACGTCCATAGTGACAACTACAATGTCCTGAAAAGATTGTAAAACAAGTTTCACTTACCAAAATTATTTTTGAAACGTTGCTTTGTTTTGAAAGGTTGTCATGATCGCTTGTATAAGAATGTGAAATACGTATAAACTCGTGTATGAGTTTTATAGAGGTAGAATTGTAGTATTATGATGCATTAGCGCGCCATCTGTTATGAAAATTCGAAACTATTCGAAAATGTTAACGCTGGATTCAATCCCGGTTATGACAGTCGGGAATCGAGGGTGTTACCTACTCGTCCACCGACTTTTTGAGTATGTTGATGGTAATCATGGTGGGTAGTTAATAACGACATTTTACTGTAAGTACACCACATGTTAGAGTCTTTATTATATTAAATTATTATATTTTCGGTTTTCCTTCTATAGTGATACTGATGCTAGACTCTTGGAATGGGTATTTTAGATGAACTATGGACATAAGCTTTGGGGATAGTAGAAAACACACATATGATTCTTTTAAAATTAAACAATTTCTACTGTCCTTACTGCAATGGAAAAATTAATGGAACATAAAATAATTGTTCTAATAAAAACTCAATTTGATGCTTGCGGAAGAGTAATTGCTCGAAGCATATTATATATTTATTTTATATAATAATATATTATATTATAATTTAATATTTATTATTAAAACAACAACAACAAAGCCTTTATTTAGGGCCTCTCGCCCTATACAGGATTCGCCAGTTCACAAGGGATGGGAAGAACACTGTGTGGCCATTTTCCGGGATATAATCCTGTGAAATCCAAATATCGCCACCGCTATATACCTATTCTTTGATATTTCATTAATTAGTGCCGGAAATGAAGGACAAAGTTGCCCCGTTTTATCATTTAGTTTTCGTCTTTCCTCAGACAGAGCAGCACAATTAAATAAGTAGTGCAACATCACCATTGTTATTCCGGAACCACAGAAAGTACATTTCAGGGATATTTATTTTTATATGTATTTCTACTGTCTTCAAAGCTTATGTCCATAGTTCATCTAAAATACCCATTCCAAGAGTCTAGCATCAGTATCACTATAGAAGGAAAACCGAAAATATAATAATTTAATATAATAAAGACTCTAACATGTGGTGTACTTACAGTAAAATGTCGTTATTAACTACCCACCATGATTACCATCAACATACTCAAAAAGTCGGTGGACGAGTGAGTAACACCCTCGATTCCCGACAGCCATGAACCGGGATTGAATCCCACGTTAACATTTTGTTTAATATGTGAATAACCTTCACATATTATTCATTGTTTCAATTATCATAAACTAGGTTGCTCTTGTTGAGCGGTACCTAATAAAGTGATTTTGAAACCGGATGATTATCATAGATTGTACCACGTGAACTTTAGATGGGTAAAAATAAATGTTGCCTTAAAACTATGAGAAATTTATAATTGCACAAATAATCCATAATGATTTCAAAATGTAAACGTATTGCCTTTTACATATATAGATTCCGAAAGAGTGAATTTTAACATAAAAAAAAATGTATATCCAAACGACATATATACATTTTATAAAAGATAAAAAGGTCAGGTGTTGAAATCAAAAATAAAAATGGCATATCCTGACCAGGAGCACATGTGCTTTAAAAAATAAGGCTTATTTTGGATTGTAATTGATTTGTTGGATTATTTATTAATCCGATATTTCGATGGACCAATCGTCCATCTTTTACGAGGGATTTTGTTATGAAGCACACAGCAGGTCGCGTGCTTCAGGTGAGCCACGGACGTCTTACAAGCTTATTGGACGATAAACCATCTAATATATACATTTTAAACAAAGTAGATATAATCAAAAGAAAAACAGTGTAATATATATATAAATAAATACATTTTAATACATTTTATATTATTTTAGATTTTAAAACATAATCTTAAATATTTTATTTTATTTATTTCCAGATAAAATATTCTCTTTAAAAATAATGACAAGCTTGGTCAAAGATGGATAAATAAAAATCTCTATGAATAATATTTTTAAATTCACCGAAGATTTTTTTTTACGGTAATCCTTTTCTAAGCCAAGATTTCTGATCAGAATATTCGTCTGCCTTCAGGGAAGGGAAGAAACCTCTCTCGTAGAAATATTCTTGCTATAAAAATATAAGAAAAAAATTGAAGATGTCAGCAGAAATGTTAAATTTAAATATTTAAAAGAAATAAATATATTTTTATAGATTTTTTTCATATAATTATTTGGTTAATATATCGTTTTATATATAAATTCAACTATAAATATTTCATATTATTTCATTTTTATATAAAATTACGCACGCGAAAATAACATATTGAAATACTATTCTAAATATATTCTTTTGGAAAATTTTTATTTAGGGTTAGGCAAATAGAAATTTCTTTTCATCGTTTGCTTTTATATTTTGATACTAAAAATGCTGAGGGTTTTCATCCTAAAATATATCGAAATTTTATCACAATTCATGTGAAGATGTTAAATATATGACGTATATATTAAAAAACCTAAAAAATAAAACATTCATGTTTAAAATAAGTTACATTTCATTTATTTTATTTCTACTTATGTCTCACTAGGGACACTTGCACTTCAAAGGTAAACTAAACATAGAAAAGAAAGAAAGATATTTAAAATATGTACAAGAATTAGTATGTAATTTAGTTAGATGAAAAGAGAAAAAAATCAACAGAATTGAAATATTCGAAACTTTTATAGACGCGTATGATTCTTTTAAAAATTAAACAAAATCTACTGCCCTTACTGCAATGGAAAATTAATGGGAGGGCCTGGCTCATCAGTGGTGAACTCTCCAAGCGGGTTCATCAGTTTAATCTACCATACCGCTCTTATATTGCATTTTTCGATCTTCCTTTTATAGTGATACTGTTGGTAGACTCTTGGAATGGATATTTAAGAAGAACTATGGACATAAGCTTTGAGGACAGTAGAATTACATACAATTATAAATATATAATATGCTTCGAGCAATCGCTCTTCCGCAAACATCAAATTAGATCTTTTATTAGAACAATTATATTATGATGCATTAGCGCGCCATTTGTTATCAAAATTCGAAACTATTATAGACGTGTATGATTCTTTTGATAAATAAACAATTTATACTGTCCTAACTGCAATGGAAAAAAATACAAATATAAATTGTTTAATTTTCAAAAGAATCATACGCATCTATAATAGTTTCGAATTTTCATAACAGATGGCGCGCTAATGCATCACAATTGAAATATATAATATGCTGATATGCAAATTTAGTTAAATTAAATAGTAAAAAAATATAGCTCGTTAACGCAATATTTAATTATAAAATAGTATAACAAAATTAATATTGTATGGAATTTTAAATAAAAGAAGGCCTAATTTTGAAATCTAAAATTCGTTCTAATATATTCTCCAGGGGCCTGGGTTATCCTTATTTTTCTCTCTAATATATTCGAAGGGCGAAACGCGCTTCCTTCGTTTTAATAATATTTGTTGTTTTAAAATGATATGATTGGATTTGCGTGGTCTATATGAGAAATGAGGTATTATAAGAAATTATCTTTATATATTTGAGGTAAAAAAGTCTTCTTCTCTATCCTTATACAGTCTACTCTCGTTATAACGCCACTCGATATAACGCCACCCTCGCCTTACGCCGCTTTTTCGTTTTGTCCCAATCGACATCAATGTATTTTTCTCGATATAACGCCACTCCCTCGCTGTTCGCCTTCCGCCGCTGATTTTTAGTATCCCAAGTAGCAAAAACCACTCGTTATAGCGCCGCTCACAACGTCCCTCATCCCCCACTTCCCCTCGGCACCGGACTTTGCCTGCTGTTGACACAACAGATTGTGTGAACAGCCAGCAGACCCTTTTCCTGTTTGTGCCTGGGAGATACACAGTCGCTTCATCCTTTGCTAACGTCAACACAACAACCTTATTGTCGTATCATGAGTTCCCAAAAGTGTAAACTGGAGTCGATCACCATTGAAAAGAAGGAGATATGCCAGTTGGCAAGAATGTCGAAGAATGAGATTGGAGAGCATTTCTCACTTCCACGAACAACTGTCCATGATATTCTCACTCAGGCTGAGAAGTGGGAAAATTATACTGTTGGTTCTTCAAAGAGACAAAGAGTCGGGAAATTTAGTGACTTGGAAGACGCTCTCTTCAACTGGTTTACCCAAAAGCGTGCCAATAATATTATTATTACTCATTATTATTACTGATGACCTCCTAAGAGAAAAGGCAAAAAAACTTGGCGAGCAGTTGGACGTACCAGAAAAGTTCACGTACAGCAGTGGGTGGCTGCAGCGATTTAAAGGGAGATTCCATATTTCGCAACGACGGCTCTGTGGGGAAGGCGCATCGATTTCTCCAGCTATCATTGATGAACACCTTACAAATTTGAACAGTATGCTGGCCAACTCCGGATATGACCCAACCAACATATACAATGCAGACGAAACAGGATTATTTTTTTCAGCTCATTCCTGACCGAACACTTGCTCACAAAGATGAAAACTAGTAAAAGGATGAAGCAACGAATCACTGTTCTACTGTGCTGCAACTCTACTGGAATATGGTTGAAAGGGATCCCTACAGAAGCCAAGGTTTTATGGTCTGGGCTGGAATCTTCTTGGGCGGTCGCACAGCACTCCATATTTTTCGGCAAGGAACCCTGACTGGACAGAGGTATCGGGACGAGATCTTGGCAGCATATGTGATGCCTCAAGCATTGGAAATGGGAGAAAACGTTCTTCTAATGTATGATAATGCCCGTCCACATAGGGCTGGTGTGGTCAACACTTTTCTCCAAAACCATGCAATTGCTCGGATGAATTGGCCAGCTCGATCCCCAGACCTAAATCCCATTGAGCATGTATGGGACAACCTAAGACGGCGGATCTCATCCCTCCAACCCCCTCCTAGAAACACTCATGAGCTATAAACAGTCTTAACACAAGAGTGGACGTTGATTCCACAGGAGCTGATAAACTCCCTAATTCTTAGTATGGGTCACCGATGTAGAGCCTGTCTATCAGTTAAAGGCGATCACACCCCATATTAACAACAATATCCAAGATATTTATGCACGGACTGCAAGAAGATCATTGCTTGAACGGCTAATTTGCATGAAATATGGGTTAGAATTCTTTGATTTCGGGTATTCTAATCAATAATGGAATAATAAATTTGTCTATAAAATTTCATTGATATATGTTCAATAAAATTTGAGATAAATGAAAAATATGTTGTTCCTTTAATTTTGCGGACCAGTGTATATCAGCGATATTAGGATTATGGTGATCACTGGAATAAGACCTAACTGTGTTTAGGAACAGAAATTTCGAGTCCCATAGCTCAGTCTCAAATCGAGAATAGACAGTAAATTTTACTTGTATTCCTCTATAAGGCATATTCATAGTGAAGTAAGAAAGACAACTGATATTTGATAATGCAAAATGAGAGAGCAAACGTCTGAATTTGATCAATTTTTTTCCGCATTTCATCATTTTATATATTTTAAAATATACATATTCGAAGCTTCAAAGCATTTTATATAAATAACAAATGTTTGAATAATATTTCTTTTATTATTTTTGAGGTTATTGAAGTAAAAGATTTAGTCATAATCTTATTGTTCCAAATTCTATTTCATATTGAATTTAAAATGATGGAGATTATTTTAAATATATCTCAAACAGATAATATATAATTTAAAAAGGTACATATTATTTTTTATTTCATATAAATATTAATATATTGAATTTTTAGGACGCTATAAAAATTTCGTTTCCAACGGTCCAACAATAGGCCAGTCGGTTGGGAATTGAGGTGGAGGCGGGTCTGCTTTGAGACTCTGTCCGAATTTACTTGTTTCCTCAGATATTGAGGCTTTGTCTTCCTCTCCCCCGACTCTTTGATCTTTGAGACGGAGTCCATAGCATCGGCAGACCAGTTCCTGGCAGGGCCTGGACCATCAGCTCGGCCGAGAGCGAGTTGGATGCTCTGGTTGTGCCAGAAGAGTGGAATAGGGCTTCTACGGAGGCGAAGCGCCACTATAAACAAAGGCTAACGCGCTGAGCAGGTACCTCCTGGGTGGCATGGAAACCCTTTGCGAAAATATTCATGACCTGGTCTGGTGATGCATGGACTTTGAATGATATTAAATGATTACATTAAATGCCTCCCATGCTTACCCCTCTGTATCATGATCATGATATCATGAACTCATGGAATTTGTGTAATCTATACACAAGGGGTTAAGAAACAACAACAACAACACATTAAATGCTATAAACCATCCTTGCTGAAAAAATCAATAAACACCAAGTAATCACATAAATAGAGTTACAGAAACAATTATAACTTTAAAAAGAAAAGAAAATAACAATATCAGCTTAGCCCCAAAATATATCCAGTATTCTTCAACAAAATCAAACTATGATAGAATCCATCTATAACAATAGTTGAACGGTCTGGAGCTTGAACTGGCTAAACCGATGGGAGGATTCCCCACTAATGTACCATGCCCTTCCTTGATTATATGACGTTGAAAGGTTTCATTAAATTCAGTGCCATTTTCGAACTCTGGGTGATCCTCAACCATATACTAGATTTAGCAAAAAATAAACGTCGCATTTTGCATCAAAATAGACGCCAAAACTATGCCTCTATTGATTGAATGCCTCATCAACCTTGCAGACTCTCTCTCTCGGTTAAGTGACAAATTTACATATATATCTCACCCCTGAAAGATACACTCATGGACAAAACTTTAGGAAGTTGTACCTTTTAGCATGTATATCGGGATTCAGACAATAACTCTGAAAGATAAACTCATGGACTAAACTTTGGGAAGTTGAACCTTTTAGCAAATATATAAGGATTCAGACAATAACTCTGAATGATACAATCAAGAACAATACTTAAGAAAGATTTACCTTTCAGCATGTATATCGGGATTCAGACAATAACTCTGAATGATACACTCATGAACAAAACTTAAGAAAGATTTACCTTTCAGCATGTATATCGGGATTCAGACAATAACTCTGAATGATACACTCATGAACAAAACTTAAGAAAGTTTTACTTTTAAGCATGTATATCGGGATTGAGACAATAACTCTGAAAGATACACTCATGGACAAAACTTTAGGAAGTTTTACTTTTTAGCATGTATATCGGGATTGAGACAATAACTCTGAATGATACACTCATGAACAAAACTTAAGGAAGTTGAACCTTTTAGCATGTATATCGGGATTCAGACAATAACTCTGAATGATACACTCATGAACAAAACTTAAGAAAGTTTTACTTTTTAGCATGTATATCGGGATTGAGACAATAACTCTGAATGATACACTCATGAAAAAAACTAAAGGAAGTTGAACCTTTTAGCATGTATATCGGGATTCATACAATAACTCTGAAAGATACACTCATGGACAAATAGAAGTTGAACCTTTTAGCATGTATATCGGGATTCAGACAATAACTCTGAAAGATACACTCATGGACAAAACTTAAGGAAGTTGAACCTTTTAGCATGTATATCGGGATTCAGCCAATAACTCTGAAAGATATTACACTGATCATTATTGAAGACACACGAAATAACCGAGTGTGAGAAAAATTACCTCTGTCTCCTTCTTATTAGCTTACGATATCAAAGATGTTCCTTAAGTTTTGTTCACGAGTGTAATTAAAGATAGTATTCATATGCTGGAAAGTACTTCTAACTTTTAAAATATATTTATACTTATCTTTCTAACCTGGAAGGATCAGGTTCCTAATATATCTTATTGTTTCTTTTTTTAAATTCATTTTCTTGTATAAAATATTGCGGCGTTTATTATTATTATTATTTATTTAAATAACCAAGGTTCCTGGAGCGTACAGAAGTCGCCAACTACCCGGGATGTCCTTCTGACCTAAGTCTTCTTGGATTTATATACAATGCCATTGGAAGTCCAATTAATGAGTAGTCGCCAGGCAGATTTCTTTCTTGGGAGATTTTCTAGGGATGCTGGACATATGTTGGTGATACCTAGGAGAGTGGCTGTCTGGAATATTTGGTATTGGAAGGTTGGGCAAGTGAAGAGGAGGTGGTCTACGGTTTGGTCTTCATCTTGGCAGTGGGGGCAAGTTGGGTCTTCTTTCGATACCGTTGCAAGGTCTGCCTGAATGTAACCATGGCCGGTCTGAATTTGTTGTGGAGGTAGATCCATGCTTGATGTTTCGAAGCATTTGGAGGAGTAGTTTCGGGGTAGCAGCAAATCTTCGTAGATTTCTGGTGGAGTAATCTTGGATGTAGAGGTCTGTCCACATTTTGAGGGCTATCTGTTCTTTTTTACCGCGCGCGACGCTCTTTGGGAGGGTGGTGAAGGATAGTGGCAGATTAGAATGTGCTGCAGCCTTTGCCGCCTGATCCGCCAGTTTACTTTTTCAAGAAGTTGAGAAAACACAACATTTTAAAAGGGTAGAAGAGCTTGTGACTCCTGGCTCGAGGAGATCGCGCCACGGGCAGAGAGAGAATAAACATATCTTCCTTGGAAGTCATTTAAAACTCAACGTCTAAGTTTATTTTTGGAAAGTTAAGTTTCTTGAAACTTTACATGGCGAGTTTCTCAGTGTTATTTTCTACGCGACAATATTAATTATGATGCATTATCGCACCATCTGTTAAGAAATTACGAAGCTATTATATACGCCTTTGATTAGTTTTATAAATTAAGCAATACCTACTGCCTTTCCTGCAATGCCAGGCCCTCCCATTCATTTTTCCATTGTAGTAAAAGCAGTAGAAATAACTGTTTCTGTTTAAAATGTAAATCGACGCAATTAACTCTAGCCGGGATATCGCGTTTTGTGTGGTAATATAAAATAGCTCAAATTATGCGTTAAAATAATGCATTTTATTTGACATTCTTTTCTCAGAAAATAAAGATTCATTTCAGTGAGTATGGCAAAGCAACCGCTTTGGCAATTTATAACAAAAGACAACATGTTTACAATAGCGTGGTACGTGTTACGTGGTACGTTCTACCTTACTCCTGTAGGAAGTTAGAAATACTCGAAAGCTCGACCAAATAGAGAAACCTTACAAGAAATTCTTCACATACGAATTTGTATGTACTTACAATTAAAAATAGATAGGTGGTCAGTGGAAGGATGGTTTAAACTGTTGGTTTGCGACCGCTACGACCCGGGATCGAATCCCGCATTGGGCACTTTTTTCTTATTGAAAAAAAATTCTCCAATGGCCCACGATTCTTGCAAAAGTCCAACCTCACTAGCAAGTGCAAGTAACCAAAACGGAGCTCTGACACATTTGTAAATGAAAATTCGAACTGCTTTGATTTGTGTAGACATGTGGTGCACTTACAGTAAAAGCAGTCGCCAATTTCTACCCATCATGATTGTCATGGCCTGTATCACACATGTATACTAGATATAATAATAAAAATTAAAAAAAGAATATTCGATATCTTCTAGTATGATGCATTAGCGAGCCATCTGTTATGAAAATTCGAAACTATTATAGACGCTTATGATTCTTTTAAAATTTAAACAATTTATACT
>CP092880.1:24800551-24826643 GCA_030710605.1 Cordylochernes scorpioides
CTTTATGATTTTTAGGATTACCCACTGCACTCTTACTCCTTACTGCGTTTTAGGATTGCCTACTGCACCCTTTATCCTTGCTGCGTTTTAGGATTAACTACTGCAATCTTACTCCTTTCTGATTTTTAGGAGAGCCTACTGCACTCTTACTCCTTACTGCGTTTTAGGATTACCTACTGCACTCTAATTCCTTACAGCGTTTTAGGAATACCTACTGCACTCTAACTCCTTACTGCGTTTTAGGATTACCTACTGCACTTTAACTCCTTACTGCGTTTTTAGGATTACCTACTACACTCTTACTCCTTTCTGCGTTTCAGAATTACCTACTGCACTCTTACTCCTTACTGCGTTTTAGGATTACCTACTGCACTCTAACTTCTTACTGCGTTTTAGGATTACCTACTGCACTCTAACTCCTTACTGCGTTTTAGGATTACCTACTACACTCTTACTCCTTTATGCGTTTCAGAATTACCTACTGCACTCTTACTCCTTACTGCGTTTTAGGATTACCTACTGCACTCTAACTTCTTACTGCGTTTGAGGATTACCTACTGCACTCTAATTCCTTACAGCGTTTAAGGATTACCTACTGCACTCTAACTCCTTACTGCGTTTTAGGATTATCTACTGCACTCTAACTCCATACTGCGTTTTAGGATTACCTACTGCACTCTTACTCCTTACTGCGTTTTAGAATTACCTACTGCACTCTTACTCCTTACTGCGTTTAGGATTACCTACTGCACTCTAACTTCTTACTGCGTTTTAGGATTATCTACTGCACTCTTACTACTTTCTGCGTTTCAGAATTACCTACTGCACTCTTACTCCTTACTGCGTTTTAGGATTACCTACTGCACTCTAACTTCTTACTGCGTTTTAGGATTATCTACTGCACTCTTACTCCTTTCTGCGTTTCAGAATTACCTACTGCATTCTTACTTCTTACTGCGTTTTAGGATTACCTGCTGCACTCTAACTTCTTACTGCGTTTAGGATTACCTACTGCACTATAACTTCTTACTGCGTTTTAGGATTATCTACTGCACTCTTACTCCTTTTTGCGTTTCAGAATTACCTACTGCACTCTTACTCCTTACTGCGTTTTAGGATTACCTACTGCACTCTAACTTCTTACTGCGTTTTAGGATTATCTACTGCACTCTTACTCCTTTCTGCGTTTCAGAATTACCTACTGCACTCTTACTCCTTACTGCGGTTTAGGATTACCTACTGCACTCTAACTCGTTACTGCGTTTTAGGATTATCTACTGCACTCTTACTCCTTTCTGCGTTCCAGAATTACCTACTGCACTCTTACTCCTTACTGCGTTTTAGAATTACCTACTGCACTCTAACTTCTTACTGCGTTTTAGGATTATCTACTGTACTCTTACTCCTTTCTGCGTTTCAGAATTACCTACTGCACTCTTACTCCTCACTGCGTTTTAGGATTATCTACTGCACTCTTACTCCTTACTGCGTTTTAGGATTACCTACTGCACTATTACTCATTACTGAATTTTAGGATTACCTACTGCACTCTTAGTCCTTACTGATTTTTAGGATTACCTACTGCACTCTAACTCCTTACTGCGTTTTAGGATTACCTACTGCACTCTAATTCCTTACTGTGTTTTAGGATTATCTACTGCACTCTTACTCCTTACTGCGTTTTAGAAATATCTATTGCACTCTTACTCCTTACTGCGTTTTAGGATTACCTACTGCACTCTTACTCCTTACTGCGTTTTTAGGATTATCTACTGCATTCTTGCTCCTTATTGCGTTTTAGGATTATCTACTGCACTCTTACTCCTTACTGAATTTTAGGATTACTTACTGCACTCTAACTCCTTATTGCGTTTTAGGATTACCTACTGTACTCTAATTCCTTACTGTGTTTTAGGATTATCTACTGCACTCTTACTCCTTACTGCGTTTTAGAAATATATATTGCACTCTTACTCCTTACTGCGTTTTAGAAATACCTATTGCACTCTTACTCCTTACTGCGTTTAAGGATTACCTACTGCACTCTAACTTTTTAATGCGTTTTAGGATTACATACTGCACTCTTTCTCCTTGCTGCGTTTTAGGATTACCTACTGCACTCTTATTCCTTACTGTGTTTTAGGAATATTTACTGCACTCTTACTCCTTACTGCGTTTTAGAAATATCTATTGCACTCTTACTCCTTACTGCGTTTTAGGATTACCTTCTGCACTCTCACTCCTTACTGCGTTTTAGGATTACCTATTGCACTCTAACTCCTTAATTCGTTTTAGGATTAACTACTGCAATCTTACTCCTTACTGCGTTTAAGGATTACCTACTGCACTCTAACTCCTTACCGCGTTTTAGGATTATCTACTGCACTCTAACTCCTTACTGCGTTTTAGGATTATCTACTGCACTCTTACTCCTTACTGTGTTTTAGGATTATCTACTGCACTCTAACTCCTTACTGCGTTTCAGAAATACCTATTGCACTTTTACTCCTTACTGCGTTTAAGGATTACCTACTGCACTCTAACTCCTTAATGCGTTTTAGGATTACCTACTGCACTCTTTATCCTTGCTGCGTTTTAGGATTAACTACTGCAATCTTACTCCTTTCTGATTTTTAGGAGAACCTACTGCACTCTTACTCCTTACTGCGTTTTAGGATTACCTACTGCACTCTAATTCCTTACAGCGTTTTAGGATTACCTACTGCACTCTAACTCCTTACTGCGTTTTAGGATTACCTACTGCACTTTAACTCCTTACTGCGTTTTAGGATTACCTACTACACTCTTACTCCTTTCTGCGTTTCAGAATTACCTACTGCACTCTTACTCCTTACTGCGTTTTAGGATTACCTACTGCACTCTAACTTCTTATTGCGTTTTAGGATTACCTACTGCACTCTAACTCCTTACTGCGTTTTAGGATTACCTACTACACTCTTACTCCTTTATGCGTTTCAGAATTACCTACTGCACTCTTACTCCTTACTGCGTTTTAGGATTACCTACTGCACTCTAATTCCTTACAGCGTTTTAGGATTACCTACTGCACTCTAATTCCTTACTGCGTTTTAGGATTACCTACTGCACTCTAACTCATTACTGCGTTTTAGGATTACCTACTGCACTCTTACTCCTTACTGCGTTTTAGAATTACCTACTGCACTCTTACTCCTTACTGCGTTTTAGGATTACCTACTGCACTCTAACTTCTAACCTCGTCTTCGGATTACCTACTGCACTCTTACTCCTTACTGCGTTTCAGGATTTCTTACTGCACTCTTACTCCTTACTGCGTTTCAGGACTACCTACTGCACTCTCATTCGTTACCGCATCTTCGGATTACCTATAGGGTTGTACTACCGGGGAACAAACCAACTTTCAACCAGTAAATTATCTTCAAAATCAATTCAATCAATATGTAAAATTATACCCTTTAAACTCTAAGTTTTCGAAAATGTTCCTTGATTAACTTTTAGTGATGGAAAAAATTGAATTAATACATTTTTTTTTAGCAAAGAAAAATTTCTAATACCATTTTATCTTTGTGAATAAAGGCATTGTGGCGGGTAAGCAAATAAATTCAGAATATGAAGAAAACCCTTATTTTTTATTTGAAAAAAAAAACATTATATTTTAAAGAAATCTTTTAGGGATGTTTGCTTTTGGTCTAGAACCCTTTTTAGTGTGATTTCTAGCTCATCAATCTTCAAAGGTCAGGAATGTATCATATTTTTGTAGGTTTAAGTATTGTTTTGGGTTTTTTGTATGGTTTAGTTGAAAATGGAATTTATTTTTGGAAAATAATAATAAAATTTTCTTTATTTAGCACATTTTTCATTGCTAGCCATTCCCTTTGCTCTCTTTCAGGCAAATGAATGTTGTTGTGTCCAATAAAATCCTTCAGATATCTACATGTACCTCTATCATAGCAGTCACAATATCTACACCTGCCTAGAAGTTCTCCTCTATGTGGTGGGCGGGAGAAGCAGCACAGGTAAGAGACTGCCCTGTAGTAAGGTGTCGTGAGCTCTGAGCCGCTACAGTAACCGTGAAAGCCTACAAGGAACTCTGAAATATGGCTGACTAACGGAGCAATGGCATCCCTCTTTCCATGGAGCAACAATATCCTCTTAGAAGAGAAAATTGTTATAAAGTATAAAGTAATAATATAAACAGTAGCGCAATGCGTTTCCTTATTCGCGCAAAGTGCAAGTGTTCAGATCTTTATAATCCTTCTACTGGCATAGCTATACGCTGAGAGAATGAGGATTCCCTCAACTTATAGCTATACCTGTGGAAGGATTATAAAGATCCGAAAGCTTGCACTTTACACGAATAAAGAAACGCATTGCTACTGTTAATATTCTTACAATATTCTCTATCTTTGATAATTCTGCATTAAAAGAATTACTCATCTTTTGAGACTATCCACAATGAGACACAAATGTTGGTACCTTCATAAGATTGGAAGTTCTGTTCAGACAGGCAATGAGTTGTCAGTTGAAAGTCATGATAATTATATGGAACATTGTCTATGGGTATGTGCAATAGGACATTCCAGTTAAGTGCTTTTAACATGTCCTTGACCACTTTTTCAACATGGTGGCATGTGCTGGAAAAACACTCTGTCATCTACTTTGTCATATCCCTGACCCATTCATCGCCAACTACTGATCCCTACATATCTATCTCACAGACCTATCCCATCTCCCATAGTGCCCCGTTATCTAAAAAAGGAGCCAGTGCTGCCGTCCCACCAGACCTACACTTTAAATGAATTTGAAACTCCGCCTTTTCTGGTCCCAATCCCGGATGTGAAAGGAGGAAGAGTAGCGGTAACAAAATTCGATTAAAAAAAACCAGGGCTTAGCTGGCCCGGCTGATAGTACCCTGCAATGGCTTCCGATCCAGGGATACAAGATGAGTCTGTACTCCATGTTAAGAGCGGCTTTACATGGCGTCTGTTCCTCATGTCAGAGGTGGCCATTTCATATTGGAGCTAAGTCAGCCTGCCACTGAGTAGTGCTCCCAGTCTTAATGACAAAGACAGACACATTCTAGTTCACCCAGTCATGATGGTTGTAAGCAGTCGCCAACTTCTACCCACCATGATTATTTTGGCTTGTACCACGTGTATTTGGTATAATTAAAAAAAGATTGTTGTCAACTCTACAATCTTGATACATTAATATGATTGAATAAAGATAAGAAAGAAGAGAAGAGAAATACATTTGAAGAAATAATAAGATGTTCATTTACTGTAGTCGCACCCTCCTTCATTGTTGTCACAAATATTCTATTTTAAGATAATGGAAACCCTCCAAATATATAGAGTAACATTTATTTACTCTTTTCCAAAGAAGTTGATAATGCATTTACCGCATGAATGCCAAGTTATAAAGAAGGGACTCGGTGACATAAGAAGGGGTCTTAAAGAAAGACAATTACCTAAATGTTAACTAGACATGGTGAGGGCTTCAGGTGATATCTAGATACATAACACAGAGGGGGTTAGATGTATACTATACTATCTCACTCCGTCATGTATTGCTACACCCCTGACCCCAACTTCCCAATTCCGACAGCTCGCTGTAGGGTTTCTATTGACAACAAAGTAGAATGGAGTGGACTAGAGACTGAAAACAGCACTGTTGAACACCGACAACGCTGAAAGCCGGACTTACGTCTACACGCGAGGCCTCCAGTCGGAGTTTTGCGCCAGAGCCAACAGCCTAGTAATCAGTACCTAGTCCTAGGTCAGTGGAGCGAGCAAGCTATCGGAGGGGAAGTTGAGTATCATTCCAGGCTATGTGAATACACAGGGTTAAAGTAGTAGGGTCCCCACCCCCCTTCCCAGCGTGGAAATGACCAATGACCAAAGCGGGATAGTCTAGGGCGACTAATCGCACAGTGGCCACCACAGGGGTGTAAGCACTAAATCCCAACTCACTGTCAATGTCCCAGTACTTTATAGAAACTATCTAGATCCTGCAACAATGGCATTAGTAGAGCCGGATCGCAGGGAAGTCACACTGTGGGTCTCTCCATCTGGAACATCTGTTACACACAGCAGCCTAGAATTCAGACTTTATGTTCAACAGATTGCTATTGTCACCGAGTCCCTTTTTTATCCTTGGCATTCAAGCGGTTTGTAAGTTTTTTATTCTACCATATTCTTGGTAATTTGAATTTAAAAGTTTAAACTTCACAACTAAGACAAATAACTAAAGGTTATGTTCATAGATAATCTAAAATACCCATTCCAAGAGTCTAGCATCAAAATCACTATAAAAGGAAGATAAAAATGCAATATAACAGCGGTATGGTAGATCAAACTGGCGAAACCGCTGGATGGGTTTATCACTGATGAGCCAGACCCTGCCATTGATTTTTTCCATTGCAGTAAGGGCAGTAGAAATTGTTTATTTTTAAAAAGAATCATACGCGTCAATAATAGTTTTGAATTTTTAAAACACGTGTATTATTCGACAGAGTTCATGAAATTTATATAGATAAATTGGTAGATGTAAGAGAGTTAAATGATTAAGATCAGGGAACAAACGTTGTCTCACTTCTGTAAAGTTGAGTAAGGTTTAGTTGAGAAGTCTTCTGTGTGGATATATCGGATATAAAATCCTACCTGAATTCTTCTGCATCATTGATTTAAACTTGATTTGAAGTTGATTGTTTTTACTTGCAAATTCTTTTTGGGATCTTATATCCATATATTAATCTAGCTTCTTTTGATTTATCAAGAAAATGGGCTGGCCAAATATCAGGGAATAGGTTAAATTGTTCCACTAGATGGCGCTCTGCCATCTAAAAATCACATTTGCTCGTAGTCAGGATATGTCTTCATTATTTTTAATATCAACACCTGACCTTTTATTTTCTATTGTTTTTTCATATAATAATCTATTGAGCTTCAATACATGATTATCAACATGTAGATTTTAAGATCGAGAGAATTATACAGGCTCCATATTTGATTGTTGTATGAATAGGTTTGTTGTCCATGGTACTGAATTCTTCCACGTTTTCTTCTTAAATATTCCCATGTGTTTTAGATTTGTTGTCGTGAAGATTCCGATCTTCTAAATAAGTAAAATTCAACAAAATATTACAGATAATCTCATAATTTATCAATTATATTTTCTTTAAAACTTGGTACTTTGAATAAATAATTTATTTCATTTGTGCAAAATAAATATATTTTTGATCTAATATTTCGATTTGGAAAAATATTGAATATATATACAGCATTTAGAGAAAAATATGATTAATAGATTAAAATTGTATATTTTTACGTTTTCTTTTTAAAAATATTCCTTTATTTTTTAGATTTGTTGTTGTGAAGAATCCAATCTTCTAAATACGTAAATTTCAACAAAATATCACAGATAATCTCATAATTTATCAATGTTTTTTTCTTCTTCAAAACTTGATACTCTTTGAATAAAGATATATTTTATACTAAATACAAATTTTTGAACTATAATAATTCGATTAGACAAATTTGAAAATATATTTAGAGAAAAAGATAGATAAATATAATTAACTTGAATAGAGTTTGAAATTGTATCTTTTTTCTAACTAAAACCTACCATTGTTGTTACACCAAACCTATCAATTTTTTAAATAAAATAAAATCATGGTTAAAATGGCATTAAATGTTTTCATATTATTATTTTTATATGGATATTAAGAATTTGCCTATTTCAGGAATGTCATTTTCCTCTAGGATGTCTACAATAGTGGTCACTTTTAAAGATATCTACCAAATCTGGTCTTAAGATCATTTGTACTGGACGTGTCCTCTTTTTTTTTTTTGAGGTCAAAAATCATACACTTTGGTTAGTAGCCCGTAAAACCATATTCTCTCTTAAGATCTTTGGTATTTTTAAATATTTTAAATATGAAATTATCTGATTAAATTACATGTGATGATATAAAGTCTATGAAGTAAATAATATTCCATAAGATTTTGTCAAGGCAAATACAAATGCTGCATTTTACTTCTACATAGATATAGGTATGCCTACAGTTTATTAGCAGACCTATAACATCAGTTCGTCTTTATACCTTGAATATTAACTTCAATATTTTTAACGCCTTGCCAAATTATTTATTTTTAATTATTACTCCTGAGGAAGACAACAGATTTTTGTCAAAACCTTGAGAAAATAAAAAACTCTAACTGGCGAAGTGTCTATTTTCCACAGAAATATGAATACCGGCCAGGCAACTTCTATCTTCAGGACCTTCAATATTTGCTTCAGACACTGTATACCATAAGTATCAAGACCACTATAGGTGTTGAATGGGTAGATATGTTAGTGTATGGGTGAGGATTTGTGATCTATAGGAGGGAATTGAAGTTAATATGAGAGATAAACTGAATAATGGTTGTTATATTATCTCTAAGTTGGATTATATTGCAGCAAAATATTTATATTTTCTGAACAGATTATTAATGCTGATATATTTATATAACTTTCTACTCTGTGTACTTATTGTTTATCTTGAATTTTATAAATTTGGTTTGTATCCGTGCCTCAAATAAATTGCTGTGTCATCCTGAAGTTTGTCTTTCCTCTATGTGACAATATAAATGGTCCTGTCCAATGTATGCCTCTTAACAGACTGTTTCCTAAGTTGAGTGTTCAAAGCTTCAGTTGAGGGAGCACATGTGTCTGATGTAACATATGTGATCAGTTGCTACTCACAGGCTGGTAGTCCGTATGGACTTATTCAGACAGAGAGGTCCGTGGGTCCAGCAAGATGCTAATTCAGCAGGTCCCTTATATCAGATGTAGGATAGATGAAGAAGTTCCCCTTGGGATAAGTCCTTAGCATCAAGGTTTCCTAGAGTGAATATATTAAACAATACCACAGGTCTCTGGAGATGATTTCTTTTTATTTTATTAACGTAGTCTCAAGTTTTCGGTCATCTCTGCCCTTTCTACAGGAGAACATAAATAAACGAATAAAACGCCGCCTGATGTTAAACTATTACAAACATTTTTTTGTAATTTTTGTATTCGTTTATTTAGGTTCTCCTGTAGAAGGGCAGAGATGCCCAAAAGCTTGAGACTACGTTAATAGAATGAAAAGAAATCATCTCCAGAAACCTGTGATATTGTTTATGTCCAGGAGATTCAAATTTATAGAGTGAATATTGTTGCACCAAGTTGCAGCTTTGCAGGGTCGTCGACCTTGGTTTCTTCCTAATGGTGTTATACACGTTTCCCGAACGAGTTTCCATAGTCAAAGCAAATAAATAAAAGTAAATAAGTGAAATTAAATAAAAATAAATTACCTTTTGAAGTTATTGCGTTTATTTATTCTGGTCTTCCTCGTAGGTCGCGATCCGCAGTCTTCGTCTAGGTCCTATCTCGCTCCAATAAGCAATAAGGAATGTGAACAATAAAATATTACAAAAGGAATTGAACTAAAAAAAGGAATGATGATAATCTAAATAATCTGTTTTAAATAAAAATAAATGAATATGTAATATAAATTTTAAATATATTAAAAATAATATGATAAATAATTTTTAAAATACGCGCATTAATCATGATGCAACACTTCCCCCTCTCCAGAGGTCGTCACGTCCTCGTGAGTGACCGCATCAATTCTTTCAAAATAGGGTTTGAGTCTTGAGACATGTACAATCAATGGGTCTTGGCCAGTATTATCTTCCGGTTCAATTAAGTAATTTACGTTGGACAGCTTCTTTAATATTCGATATGGGCCAAAATATTTTCTCAATAGTTTTTCACATTTTCCGATTTCCTGACTGGTGTCCAAACTCCACTAAATGTCCTGGTTCATAGATTATCTTATTGTGTTTTTTGTCATGGTTTCTTTTCATTCTTTCCTGAGTCTTCTCTGTGTTGTTAATGACTACCTGTCTCGTCCTTGCTATTTTATCTGAGTAATTTTCTATATATTCGTCGTAATCGTTCATGTTACTGTCCATTGGGATATTATCGTCGTCTAAGAGGGAAATGGGTTCCCTCCCAAACAACAGGAAAAATGGAGAGTAGCCTGTGGTTTCTTGAATCGTGGTGTTGTACGCGTGGGCGATGAAAGGGAGGATTTCTTCCCTGTTCTTCTGGTCTGTATTTACATACATGCTTATCATGTTGATTAGAGTTCTATTCAGTCAACACAATTGACTGATTTGAACCTTTCCGACTTTGGCAAAGATGGCACGTCTTTATAAATTCTGAAACATCTTTCAGTATGGAAGGCCAATGATATTTTTTCTTCAAACGGTATGTGGTTCTGGCGACGCCCAGATGGCCATTCAACATATGGTTGTGGAATTCACTCATGATTTCTTTCCTTCTCTTCCTCGGCACTACCAGCAACCATGCTCTGCCTTCAAGGTTTGGGTTCTTCTTATATAGAGATCCATTTTCCTCTTTAAAATTCTGTGTGATTGCTCGTTTGCTTCCTTTAAGGCTTTTCTTAACATTTTTTTTATGATTTTATCCTCTTCAATTATTATCTGATTCAAAAATAGTCGTTCATAATCTTCGACCCAATCCGTTTCAGGTAGGGGTCCTCTAGATAAGCCATCAGCATCCAAATGTTTTTTACCCGATTTGTGTATTATGTCAAAATCGTATTCCTGAATTTTCAGTGCCCATCTTGCAAATCTACCTGTTGAATCTTTAAGAATTTTCAGCCAGAACAATGCGTGATGGTCTGTAATTATCTTGAAGTGTCTTCCATATAGGTAGGGTCGTAATTTTGATATCGCCTACACCACAGCCAAACGTTCCTTTTCGGTGGTTGAGTATTTTTTCTCAGATTTACTTAGAGTTCGTCTCAAATATGACATCACCTTCACTTTGGTAGCTGTTGGATCCTCTTCTAGGATTCTTATAAACTTAACCCTACAATAACAGGCCACGTGCCCCCTGGTTTGTTACACTTAAAGCAGATTGGTCTTCCATCTTCCGTCCTATTTTTGCTCACTTCTTGGCTTTTATTGTAGGTGTTTCTCTGAAGGTTTGGTTTCGGCACAAAGTTTGGATCATAAGGACTTCTTGGGGTAGAGGGCTGAGGAAAGTTGTTTCGATACTGCCTGGGAGTAGGAGGGGAGTCGTTCTTGTAATATTTGGAAACAGGGGCCTGGAAGTGGTCTGGTAGTTTCGTGTGGCAGTCGGCGGCACGTACCTCGATTGTTGTTGGGGTCTAGAATAGCGTGGACCGTTTTATAGGTTTCTGGATTTCTCCACACTTTCCCGATACTTCTTTTCAAAAGAATCCATTTCCTTGCACACTACAAGAAGTTCATCGGTCGTTTTAGGAGGGTTCAAGTAGAGCGCGAAACAGTACTCTTTTTTCAGTCCTCCAATAACATGTTCGATTTTTGTTTCTTCTTCCATTGCGGGGTCCGCGAATCTGATTGCTGGTTCATTCCAGTGTTGCATTCTGTAGAGCTTCATTCTAAGTTCTTTATTCGCGTCCGGAGAAAAATCCTGGATGAGGCGGATTTTAATATTTTCCCAACTCGTGAAACTACCTTTGTGTAAATTCAACCAGGTTTTAGCGCTTCCCGTCATGTTCATGGCGGGCAATAGGCAACGGGCAATTATGTAGTCTGCCCAATGGTAGAGAAAACCAATCTCTTCGAGGGATTCTATCTTTGGGCGAGGGTCTTCTGTCCCGTCATACTTCGGAATTTCTATATTGAGGTTCGAAGCAACTGGGTCGGAACCAGCATCTCTACCAATTGTTGCACCAAGTTGCAGCTTTGCAGAGTCGTCGACCTTGGTTTCTTCCTTCTTGGTGTTATAAACGTTATCCGAGCGGGTTTCCATAGTCAAAGCAAATAAATAAAAGTAAATAAATGAAATTAAATAAAAATAAATTACCTTTTAAAGTTATTGCGTTTATTTATTCTGGTCTTCCTCGTAGGTCGCGATCCGCAGTCTTCGTCTAGGTCCTCTCTCGCTCCAATCTATATATATATAAATGAATGTATGTGTGTGTGTCTGTTTGTTCTTTATGCCTGACCAAACCACTCATTGGAACGCCATGAAACTTTGGGAAGTTATTTAGTATAGTACTGGGAAGGTTTCTAGCAAATAAAATTTTTGAAATAACTTTTCGCTTTAAAATAATCAAGATAAATATTCTAATTTATCTGTTATAATTCAACAATCTGCTCTAAATATTATCATGATGATACGATGATTTTGTAATGTAGAAAATTAGGAAAGACAAAATTCAGGATGACACGGCAATTTATTTGAGACAAGAATAATGATACAATTCCAAGGCAAGATACTATTCCTTTAACTTCCAATTACCGAGGGAACCAATTAATATTGATTTTATTCAACTTATCGAGTATTTTTCAAGGGACCGGGAAAAAATGTTCACTTTATCGAGAGATTCGTTAGACAAACCTTTACTCGGGTAAAACCCGGGCGAAGCCGGGTACGTCCGCTAGTAAGCAATAAAGATATATGTACAATAAAATATTACAAAAGGAATGAAACTATAAAAAGGAATGATGATAATCTAAATAATCTGTTTTAAATAAAAATAAATAAATATGTAATATAAATTTTAAATGTATATTAAAAATAATATTATAAATAATTTTTTAAATACGCGCATTAATCATGATGCAACAATATATACTCAACTAAACCCTTTTGAGAGCGAAATTTACACGTTGCACTTAATTTTTCTATTATATCAAATCATAAAGAAGAAAGGCATGAAATTAAATCGAAGTCACATATGTAACAACACAGTTGCTAAAACGTCACATATAGTTTCAATAATTTGATTTGGTAATTTCACCTTTTATTATTATTTTATATAATAATACAAATTTAATTCCTAATTTATTCAGATTTTACATCAGCATTCTCAAATATTTAGGTTTTTCACCATAAATATTTCTCAATTTGTGGTAAATAATGCCTTGCATGCTAAATTCCAAGCATCCTGCCCAATTCACATTGCTGAACTTGAATCCAACCTTCTTCCCCTGCACCTCGGGAGAAAAACGTATCCTCAAAATTCATATTCAAAAAGATTAGCTCTCCAAAAGAACACCTTACAGGAAATTTTATTAAAAATTGGGTCCCTAATCGAAGACTCGAACGCCCTACTCCTCTCAACACATCTCACAAATTTAATCTTTTAGACCTCTTTATCAATCCCAAACACAAAACTTTTTACCGTCCTAAAAGAACTTGCAACAAACCCACCTATATCCCTCATTTACCAGCCAATTCCCAAAACATGAAACTCAGCCAGAATTATTTGAAGCTCTTGGCCTCCATTGAGGAAAATAGCTCCCTCTTTGACATCATATTGAAACTGGACTGTCTGGGCAGTGGAATTGCTATCTACAAAGATCCTGGAAAAATCTCCCTTTCCCACCCTAGATACCTTTCAGCTTATAAATCAGAACTCTCTGCAATAGATACAGCCAAGCAAAATAATAATCTACTCCGCCTAAAGAGCAGCCATTTATACCCTTCAAACCAGCTCTCCAGTCAAGAACCTCTTCTCAAGAGCATCGCTAAGTCTGTAAACGGACTCCCAGCCAACAGCTCAGTCACAGTGCAATGGCTTCCAGCTCACGTTGGAATTCCTGGTAATGTGCTGGCAGACTCTCTGGCAAAGGCTGGAGCTCTTGGCCCACCTGAAGCCAGAGAATCTACCACCCAACTAGACAAAAGAGACCTCCTCCGTACCATCAAAACCCAATGTCTGCAGTAATGGAAATCTAATGCTGCACATGACTGGTACAGAATAGGAGAGACAAGCACCAATTCTGTCCTCCCAAGAGAACAACAGTCTTTGATTTCCAGACTTAAGTCATAGGTCATCTAGGGACAATGACTTTCCAGAATGGTTGCAAGGTTTTCCCACTATGTACTAAGTACAATTCTCAATCTGCAACCCCAAACTACATTATTGAATGATTTGGCTTATCCATTGATGAGTTCTAATCATCCCCAACAGATACCATCAACATGCTCTAAAGGCTTGGTACCCTAATGTGATTGTTGAGTGGAGATAAGAAATAAGAAGAAGAAGAGTAAAAAAAAGTCCTCTGAAGCCACTTTGTATTTATTGAGGTTTAGTGTCTATCGGGAAAATGAGGGTCAATAGCTTGAAACGCGTCAACATTATTGGATTTTATTAATGAAATATAAAAATATTGGGCCTATTCTTGAATTCTCTTAAGTTTATATATTTATTCTGAGAGATGCCTCAAGCCATCAAAAACTTTTAATTGCAGGATGAGGAGTTGCCTTTTTTTATTATTGTTTAACCTGTTCCTAAAAATGTCAATCCTGTAACATTTTTTATATACCTTGGGGTTTTCACACCTTTACGGATATGAATACACATTCCTTGATTGATTAGAAATCCTCAAATATCAGTTCATTTGGTCATTGTAATAGAGCTTGCAGCACATAGATGAGGGCCACCAGCCTGAATGCTAACGTGAAATAGCTTCTTATGGTTAATAAAGAAAGGGTATTTCTTCAATCTGTAATTATTAAGAATCATAGATTATTTGAAATTCATTCCGATATATGGTGCAAGCCATCAGAAAATCAGATTTTGTTGTTGAGGTACAGCTTGCACTAGGTAGATGAGGGCCAACAGCTTGAAACATGTACATGGTAAACTGAACTTTATTAATAAAACAAGATTATTAGGCTTTTATATTGAATAATTAAAATCAATGATAATTGATATTTATTCTAACTCTGCCTTTACTGGTCCCAAGCCTGGATGAAAAAGGAGGAGGGGGAGCAGTAGCGAGCTTGCTACAAAACTGGACTCAGCTGGCCCGGCTGATCCAGGGATACAGGATTATTCTGTACTCCATGTTAGGAATGGCTGTACATAACGTCTGTTCCTCATGTCAGAGGCGGTCATTTCTTTTGGAGCTAAGTCGGCCTGTTACTGAGTAGTGTTCCCTGACGCATTCTACTTCACCCAGTAATGATGGTTGTCAAATCTCCTTTGATGAACTTGACATCATATTATAATTGAATGGAGAGTATCTAACGGCGTTTCATTATTGTTCATTTTGGCACTCCTGTAGAAGGGCGGTAATACCACAAAGCTTGAGATTGTCATAAAAATGAAAAGAACCTCATCTCCAGAAAATGTTTGCCCTCATATACAGGAGATTCACATAAAATAGAGAGTTTTGAGTGTATCAAAGTCTATTTCTTCTATAATTTTTGTTTTTCCGCATAAGTAAGCTGGCCATACTGACCACGTTTCTGATCTTTTTTGGCAGAACTAAACATACTTGCCACCTTCATTTATTTAACTAACACGAAAATAGAATAGTGAAATGATTCTCATAATCATTGTGGCTTCATTATAATTATTTGTTTATTTAAAAGAGGAACATTTTTCTAAAAGTTTAAGAATAACTAAAATATTTCAATGTTGTAAATTAAAAAGAAAATAAATATCAAAGTGCACAATGCCTAAACAGCCCTCGTTGAAAAACAATAACACTCACGACATTCGCAAAGGCACTGCAAAGTGAAACTTAAACTAACCAGAAACCCAAATTGGGCATGCACACCACTCGCATCTGTAATACCTTGTTAGTGGTAAAGTATTATGTAAACAACAGTCAACTGTCAAAATTTAAATTGTCGAATAATCGTTAGTGTCGAATTATCGATAGTGTCAAATTATCGTTTGTTATTTGATAGGCTGGAGGTCGGGACATCAAATCATTGTCGAATTAGTGTTAAGTGTCAAATTATCGTGTGTTGAATAAATGAGGTTATACTGTTGATGGGAACATCTGAAACATACAAAGGTGGGAATACAACTTTGCCTGTTAACATTTAGCTGGGCTTAGTAGGACAGCCTTCATGTCTAGGGTACCAGGAGTACAAGACTTCAGACATACTGTCCTGCCCAGGGTCACCTCCCCGCTACACTGAGGCAGTTAACAGGACTTGAGGAATAATTATGTCTTAATGCTTTAATACTAGGATTGATACAGTTCATGTTTTGATATAACTCCGCCTTTGCCCCTCCCAAGCCCGGATGAAAAAGGAGGAGGGGGAACAGTAACAAGCTCGCTTAAAAACCTGGGCTCAGCTGGCCTGGCTGATAGTACCCTGGAAGGGCTTCTAATCCAGGGATATATCAGAGGCGGCCATTTCATATTGGAGCTAAGTCAGCCTGCCACTGAGTAGTGCTCCCAGTCTCAATACCAAAGGGAGACGCATTCTACTTCACCCAGTCTTGATGGTTGTCAAATCGCAATCTTTACAAGCTTGATACCCTAATGTGATTGAGTGGAGATGAGAAAGAAGAAGTTTTGATATAGCAGTGCTATGATGTTAACCTACAAATAACTTGCTATATACAGTATAAACTCCCTTTAGTGGACACCCTGCTAGCGGACACCTCTCTACAAAGGACAGTTTTCATTTGCAAAATTACCATTTTTACAATTTAGCAACTTTCCAGTAAGAGGACACCTCTCCCTAAAGGACAATTCGGCTCACAAATTAGGTGTCCTTAACTGGGAGGTTCTACTGTATGAGAGAGAGAGAAGAGTGTCAAGCTTATTTAATATAAAACCAAAGAAATTTATTTTTCATCCTGTTGAATTAAAATCTATGTTAAATTGTAGTTGGGTCAGATGCTATAAGCAATCCATCGAAATGTGGCCAAAATCAATGATTATCATGGGAGGTTCAAATCTATAAATTCATCATAACATTCATCATAGTCCCTTTTTTTCATAAATTTAATTGGCAATTATCGATAAAGGTTGTAACAAATAATTTTACTGGCAATGTGTTTCTTTTTATTGAATATAAAAGATCTGTAGAGATAATATTTGATGAAAAGAAACACATCGCCAGTAAATTTATTTGTTACAAATTTTAGAGTCTTCTTTCTTCTTATTATTCTTTGTCTTTGCCGGTCCCAAGCACGGATTAAAAAGGAGGAGGGGAGCAGTAACAAGCTCACTAAAACACCTGGGCTCAGCTGGCCCGGCTGATAGTACCCTGTGAGGGCTCCTGATTCAGGGATACAGGATGAGCAGCGTTTGTACTCCATGTTAGGAGCGGCTGCACATGGCGTCTGTTCCTTATGTCAGAGGCGGCCATTTCTTTTGGAGCTAAGTTGGCCTGCTACTTACTGCACTCTAACTCCTTACTGCGTTTTAGGATTACCTACTACACTCTAATTACTTACTACGATTTAGGATTACCTACTGAACTCTAACTCCTTACTGCGTTTTCAGATTACTTGCTGCACTCTTATTTTTTGCTGCGTTTTAGGATAACCTACTGTACTCTTATTTTTTGCTGCGTTTTAGGATTACCTACTGCACTCTAACTCCTTACTGCGTTTTATGATTACCTACTGCACTCTTACACCTTGCTGTGTTTTAGGATTACCTACTGCACTCTTTCTCCTTGCTGCGTTTTAGGATTACCTACTGCACTATTTCTCCTTGCTGCGTTTTAGGATTACCTACTGCACTCTAACTCCTTACTGCGTTTTAGGATTACCTACTACACTCTTACTCCTTTCTGCGTTCCAGAATTACCTACTGCACTCTTACTCCTTACTGCGTTTTAGGATTACCTACTGCACTCTTTCTCCTTGCTGCGTTTTAGGATTAACTACTGCACTCTTACTCCTTTCTGCTTTTAGGATTACCTACTGCACTCTTTCTCCTTGCTGCGTTTTAGGATTAACTACTGCAATCTTACTCCTTACTGCGTTTTAGGATTACCTACTGCACTCTAACTCCTTACTGCGTTTTATGATTAACTTCTGCACTCTTACTCTTTACTGCGTTTTAGGATAACCCTACTGCACTCTAACTCCTTACTGCGTATTATGATTATTTACTGCACTCTTACTCCTTACTGCGTTTTAGGATTACCTATTGCACTCTTACTCCTTACTGCGTTTTAGGATTACCTACTGCACTCTTACTCCTTACTGCGTTTGTACGAAGCAGCAGCAGCGTTTGTACTCCATGTTAGGAGTTGCTGCACATGGTGTCTGTTCCTCATGTCTGAGGCGACCCTATTTTTGGAGCTAGGTCGGCCTGCTACTGAGTAGTGCTTCCAATCTTGGGCGACTGCTTACAACCAACATAACTGGGTGAAACAGAATGCGTCTGCCTTTGTCATTATTTCACCCAGTCATGATGGTTGTAACCAGTCGCCAACTTCTACTCACCATGATTATTAAGGAATTGTACCACGTATACTTGAGATGATAAAAAATGTCGGTTGTCAACTCTACAAGCTTGATACCCTAATATGATTGGGTGAAGATAAGAAAGAAGAAAAGAAATGCATTTGAAGAGATAATAAGATGCTCATTTACTATAATCGCACCCTCCTTCATTGTTGTCACAAATATTCTATTTTAAGATAATGAAAACCCTCCAAATATATAGAGTAACATTCATTAACTATTTTTCATGGGAGTTAATATTGCATATACCGCATGAATGCCAAGTTATAAATAAGGGACTCGGTGACATATAAGAAGGTAGCTTAAAGAAAGACAATTACCTAAATGTTAACTAGACATGGTAAGGGCTCCAGGTGATATCTAGATACATAACACAGAGGGGGTTAAATGTATACTATCTCACCCCGTCATGTATTGCTACACCCCTGACCCCAACTTCCCAATTCCGACAGCTCGCTTTAGAGTTTCTATTGCCAACAAAGTAGAATTGGAGTGGACTAGAGATTGAAAACAGCACTGTTGGACACTGACAACGCTGAAAGCCGGACTTACGTCAACACGCGAGGTCTCCCGTCGGAGTTTTGCGCCAGATCCAACAGCCTAGTAATCAGTACCTAGTCCTAGGTCAGTGGAGCGAGCAAGCTATCGGAGGGGAAGTTGAGTATCATTCCACGCTATGTGAATACACAGGGTTAAAGTAGTAGGGTCCCCACCCCCTTCACAGCGTGGAAATTACCAATGACCAAAGCGGGATAGTCTAGGGCGGCTAATCGTCGCAGTGGCCACCACAGGGGTGTAAGCACTAAACACCGACCCGCTGTCCACTTCCCTATGCTGTCTATTCACTATCTAGATCCTGCAACAATGGCATTAGTAGAGCTGGATCTCAGGGAAGTCACACTGTGAGTCTCTCCATCTGGAACATCTGTTACACACAGCAGCCTAGCACTAAGACTTTATGTTCAACAGATTGCTATTGTCACCGAGTCCCTTTGTTATCCTTGGCATTCAAGCGGTTTGTAAGTTTTTTATCTACCATATTCTTGGTAATTTGAATTTAAAAGTTTAAACTTCACAACCAAGACAAATAACTAAAGATTATGTTCATAGATAAACTAAAATACCCATTCCAAGAGTCTAGCATCAGTATCACTATAAAATAAAGATCGAAAATACAATATAACAGCGGTATGGTAGATTAAACTGGCGAAACCGCTGGAAGGTTTCACTACTGATGAGCCATGCCCTGCCATTAATTTTTCCATTGCAGTAAGGGCAGTAGAAATTGCTTATTTTTAAAAGAATCATACGCGTTAATAATAATTTTGAAATTTTAAAACACATGTATTATTCGACAGAGTTCATAGAATTTATATAGACAAAGTACTAGATGTAAGAGAGTTGAATGATTTAGATCAGGGAACAAACGATGTCTCACTTCTGTAAAGTTGAGTATCGTTTAGTTGAGATGTCTTCTGTGTGGATATATCTGATATAAAATCCTACCTGATTTCTTCAGCATAATTGATTTAAACTTGCATTGAAGTGATTGCTTCTTCTTTAATACTAGCGGATGTACCCGGCTTCGCCCAGGTTTTTCTCGAGGGAATGTTTGTAGTCTAGTAATAAGAAAATATACTACACCTAAAAACTATCAGAGAAAAGAGAAACCACGGAAGGTGAACAGAAAAATGCTTACAATGGATGTTATGTTTACGATATCGAGTTAAATAAAAACAAAGATAAAATTTGCATATGTTGGTCACTATAAATTTGTATATTTGTTAGGCGATATTAGAAACATGATAAAACAATTGGGTATTTAAAAACAAATGTAGAAATAAAAGTTGAAGTATAATAAACAATGTTTAAGATTAGCTTTAATTATTAATCAAGATTGTGTGTGAATATGTGAGAAATATGTAATATCGTTGTTGTTTTCTTGGCCGACTGTTTTACATATAGTGTTATCTTAAAATTGCTTGTTTTGAATATTTTTAGATTGAGATTATTAGCTAGTATGTAAAAAAATTAACTCTGTTGAAATTTAATTTTGTATTTATATATAAATAAAATTAACTCTGTTAATTTTGTTTGTATTTAATCGATAACAGCGAAGTTATGCATGTTAATGTTAGGAAATCTATTTTGATGTTAAGCAAAACCTGCTCCATCTCGTTTTACATAAATGTTGAAAATTTTGTTGAAATTGATGCATTGTAACGAACGTTTTTAGTGATGTCCACTTATGAAATTTCCATTTTATTAATATAGATTCAATATATATGTTTCACTTGTAAATTCTTGTTGGAATCTTATATGCATATAATAATCTGGCTTTTATTGATCTATCAAGAAATTGGGTTGGCCAAATATCACGGAGCAAGCTAAATAAACGTATAGTTTATTTTTGCTCCACTAGATGGCGCTCTGCCATCTAAAAAGCACATGTGCTCGTGGTCAGGATATGCCTTAATTATTTTTAATATCAACATCTGACCTTTTATTTTCTATTGTTTTTTCATATATTAATCTATTGAGTTTCTTGCTGAATTTTCAGGATTCCAACTTGAGATATTTTTATTCTTCTTATCACCATTATAGATTTCATGATCATCAGAATTTATACAGGTTCCATATTTGTAGTATGAATAGTTTCTGTTACCCATGGTAACTCTCTTCACCTTTAGCAGAAATAGTAATGAGAAAAATAGATAAAACAATAACCAACCTTTTTCCCACAGATATCATCATTTGGCAGAGATACATAGACGACATCTTTTGTATAGCCAACTCTGCCAAAATAGATACCATTTTTACCCAACTAAAGTCCATACATAATGATATTGATTTTACCATAGAAACAGAAAACAATAAGACCTTACCATGTCTAGATGTACTTATACTAAAAACACAAAACCAATATACAACATAAATATACCATAAGCCAAACTCCACTCCAGATTATATACACTTTTCCTCTTATTGCCCCCTCAGTCACAAGATCAACACTGTAAAAACCCTCTCAAAACGAATATATACACATTGTTCCACCCAACTCTCAAAAGATACAGAAACCCAATTTTTGATCAATAAACTCACTTCTAGTGGATATCCGAAAAACTTTATATTAAGACATTTCCATCATCCCTCTCTTATAAGAAATAATCATGTTTATAAATCAATATGTATATTCCCCTATTCCCATAGTAGTACCAATATAGCCAGAATTTTAAGCAAACACGGTATAAGAACATACTATGAAAGCAACCCGAGTATATCAACCATAATAAGAAACCCTATTACAAGAAACAGTATTCCTATAACAAAACTATACAATAGCAAAGCAGTATATTCCATACCATGCAACCAATGTAATAATGTATATGTAGGTGAAACAGGCAGACATATAAAAGATAGAATAGACGAACATAGAAGAAATATTAAAAACAAAGACCCCAAATCTCTAATAGTACAACATATTAGAAACACAGATCACGATTTCAACCTAGCAAACCCTAATATTCATTATACAAACATGAATAGTAAATACAAAAGATTGATACTGGAAGCACTGATTTCATCAAAATATAATAGTATAAATAGACACATAGATATCCCGGAGACATATGATAGGCTGGTCCAAATACTAAAATAGAATTATCCGTTTTCTCTTCATTACACCACTTAACAATTTTGCCTATAATAATATAAACCAATTTAAAAAAAAATACATAGCAATAATTTTTCTTAAATAATAAAATATAAAACTACATAAATAATCCTAGATATGCAAAAAATAGCTTATATATATGTATAGATAAATATAGGGCATATACTGGATATAAATTATTGATCAACTAGTATTTATAGGGGCAACACGCCTCTCTTTATCAGGGCTTTTCTTTGATTTAAACTAAATCACGTGGGCATGCGATCCACTCGTGCTGTGCAAGACCAAAGCGAGAAACCATTTAAAGAAAATATTTATAACTGTAAATACATGACTACTTAAAATTATATCTATTATTCCTGTAGAAGGGCAGCTTACACCCGAAAGCTCGAATTTATTTTTCAAATAAAGAAGCTTATCCTTTTTGAATCTTTTCGTTATTATATTTCTTCTATGTTTTATTTTTAAATATTTCCTTGTGTTTTAGATTTGTTGTCGTGGAGAATCTGACATTCTAAATTTCAACAAATTATCAAAGATAATCTCTTAATTTATCAATGTTTTATTCTTCTTCAAAACTTGGTACTTCGAATAAAGATTTATTTTGTACTAAATACTAATTTTTGAACTTTAATAATTTTATTAAACAAATTTTAAGCTATATTTGCAGAAAAAAAGATATAAATATGATTCACTTGAAAAGTTTGAAATTGTATATATTTTTTCTAACTAAAGACTACCATTGTTGTTATACCAAACCTTTTAAGTTTAAAAATAAAATGAAGACATGACTAAAAATGATCTTAAATATCTTCATATTATTCTTTTTACATGGATATTAAGAATTTGTCTATTTTAAGAACGTCATTCCTCTAGGATTGCGCTACATTAGAGGTCACTTTTAAAGATATCAAACAAATCTAGTTCTTAAGATCTTTGATATTTTTTATTATTTTAAATATGAAATTATCTATTTAATTTACATGGGATGAAATAAAATATATGAAACAAATGATTTTCAATAAGATTTTGCCAAAGCAAATACAAGTTTTATAGCATTTTACTTTTACATTGATATATAGATATGCCTATATCTAACAGTGTTGTAGGGAAAGCTCCAGAGGAAGAGATCGAGGGGGAGGATGTTGACTTTGCTTAGAATTTTTAATGAAACAGATTCCAACAATTATTAATTAAACATTATATTTATTGATTTACAAGAGAGAGAACAAAATATAAAAGGGAAACTAATATTGAACAAAGTAACTTTTTCTGTTTCGGTTAGCGCCTATTTACCTGTGAGCTTACACACACTCCGTGGAACAATTAATTAATATATGTACAACAATTTTACTGCATTTCACTTTTACATAGATATAGATATGCCTATAGTTTATTTTAGACATTGCTGAAAGTGTTAGAGGAGAAGCTCCAGGGGGAAGAGATCGAGGGGGAGGATGTTGACTTTGCTTAGAATTTTTAATGAAACAGATTCCAAGAATTATTAATTAAACATTATAATTATTGATTAACAAGAGAGAGACCAAAATATAAAAGATAAACCAATATTAAACCAAAGGAGCCTTTTTTTATTTCGGTTAGCGCCTATTTACCTGTGAGCTTACACACACTCTGTGGTAACAATTAATTAATATATATACAACACACGCTCCAGTGTGTGTAAGCCCTAATCAGCAAGTCCAAGGCTATCTGCATATTTTCGTAGTTTGTCCTTATGTAGACTTTTCGTTATTATATCTCCATGTCTTCACTTTTAGTGTATTCCAGCTTGATTCCATTTTGAATTTCTTCTTTCACAAAATAATACTTTCGGTTTATGTGCTTTGTTCGTGATGTAATTTTGTCGGTTTGTATCTAGAATATTGCAGCCTGGCTGTCACTTTTCAAGGTAATTGGGAAAGTTACATTGTCACAAAGTTCTTCTAGTAATACCTTTAACCATAATACTTCTGAAATGCCTTCACATTTTGAAATAAGTTCTGCTTCACATATATACAAGGCTACAAATTTTGCCCTTTACCTCTCCAGTTTATTAAGTTGTTGCCAAGTTTGACTGTATAGCCTGAATAGGATTTTGCGTCTTGGGTTGTGCACCAGCTCGCATCAGTACTTATTGTGATATTGTTGTATTTTGACTAATATGCCAACATTTTATTTCTTGTTCCCTTCAGATATCTATAGATCCATTTAACTACAGTTAAATGTATTTCTCTTGGATCATTACTATACAGAGGTAAATTGCTGATGTTGAAGGATATGTCCGGTCGAGTACCCGTAGAAAGGTACATAAGTGATCCAATCATTTCCTGGTATACAGTTCTTCCTACTGGCTTAGAGTACAAGTACTCATCCAAATTTTTATTTTGATCTCCAGGTATCTGCACACTGTTATATTATTCCAGTCCAAATCTGTGAAGAATTACATCAATATAATGAGTCTGAGATAGATAAAATCCATCTTCTGCCCTTCTTATTTCAATTCCAATAAATGGTTCGCTAGCTTTCTTTTCTGTTAGAGTAACATATTTTTATATTTCTGCGACTAGGTTGTCATTAATTTTCTCACTGGTTCCAGCAATGATGAGATCATCTACATATAGACCCAGTATTGCATACTCTTCTCTTCTCTGGAGTTTATAAGACGCATGGATCACATTTGGTTCTAATCATTCCCAACTGGTTTAAAATTTCATTGATCTTTTTGTTCCAACATTTTCCTGATTGTGGTAGACCATACAGGCTTTTTTTCCCAATTTACACACTTTGTTTTCTTCTACTTTTTGCATAAAGCCATCTTGTTGTCTCATGTATACTGTATCTTCTAACTCACCATAGAGATAAGCTGTCTTCACATCATAAGTCTTTATGATTAAATTCTGTTGTATTGCAAGAGCTACTATTGTTCGCAAGCTCTCCTTTCTGAGTACAAGTGAGAAAGATTCCTTATAGTCCACACCATATCTTTGATTGCATCCAACAGCAACCAGTCTGGCCTTTCTTTTATATATGCCGTCATTTGATGTTTTCTTTGTACTGTAGACCCATTTACTATTGATTACTTTCATACCATTTTCCCTTGGTACTAGTGTTCATACTTTATGCTTCTCTATCTCACTGAGCTCTTCTTCCATTGCTTTGTGCCATTCATTTCTTTCTCCACTATCCATTGCTTCTTTAAAATTCTCCAGAATATAATGATCTATTTCCATAATTGAATTCGCCTCATTCCTATCCTTTAATCTTTATGAGCGTCGAACTCCTTTGATCAATTTCCTTTCTTTTTCTTCGAGTTTTGCTTTGTACCCATCTTCTTAGATGCTCTTTGTTTCTCCTTTTTTCTTTCTCCTGTGGTGTGTCGATTTATTAGTCCAGCGATGGCCCAGAAAGTATTTCAAATTTAGTGTTTTATAGGTATTACTTGTTATCTACATTTTTAGAGGAAGACAAAAGGACAACACCCTAGAATGTCTATTCTGGTTCTCTCTGGTTTCCGCCGATCTGCCACGCCGCGCAGCGGTGGTCACCTCATATTTCATGGCGCCGCTTGTATGTTTGTTGACGGCGTGGTCCGTCATCCCAGCAGGCTGGAAGGAAGTCTCTCGGCCTCCACAGTACTCCTCTTCCAGTGGCGAAGTCACGATTCGGTGCACAAAGTGGTTAATTACAATATATATATACATCATCAATGTAGGCAAGAAAAATATAAGGAGAAATATAGTCTATTGCTCCTTAAATCTCACGGGTTTCTTGATTATTCTCCCCGATCTTGTCCTAGTCAGGTCTGGTGCTGATCCTGTTCCTTGGAATTCTGTGTACTTCTCTACATCTGGTGGGTCAGAATACTGTTGGGACGATGTAGAAGGCAGTGCTCCCGACACGATGGGTCTTGTTGCAGTAGGGTGTTCTGGAGTTAGATTGTCCGAATCTGCCAATAAGTAAGCAGGTCGCAATCGGTCAATCGATATGGTCACATTTCTTCCTTTCACTTTGAGTGTGGAGTACTTGTATGTTCTATCAAGGACTGGAAAGGGTCCCTCATATGGTGGTTCCAGAGGTTTCTTCACTCGATCTGTCCTGATAAATACATGTGAATATGTTTTCAGATC
>CP092880.1:24826743-24844318 GCA_030710605.1 Cordylochernes scorpioides
CAGTAACTTGAGTAGATTACCCCCAAGTTCCAATAGTTTTAAATCTTTGTGTCCGAAGTATCTTTAATTTTAAGAACTATGAATGTCGGCCAGGCAGCCTCTAGCTTTACAATAACATACTTGTTATAACAACTTACAGTGAAATCTTGTTAAACACCAAATTGATTGGTAACTCTGGAACATCCAGCTGGTCTTTGTTGGGTGGATCTTTGTTATAATACCAACTCAAGAGTTGATCATTCCAAAGTTCCAATAGTTTAAATCCTTGTGTGTAGTTATAGTAACATGCTTGTTATAACAACATACAGCGGAATCTTGTCTTCTTGTTTCTTATTTATGAAATAGAATATGTCTGCCTTTGTCATTAAGACTGGGAGCACTACTCAGTGGCAGGCTGACTTAACTCCAATAAGAAATGGTCGCCTCTGACATGAGGAACAGACACCATGTGCAGCCGCTCCTAACATGGAGTACAAACGCTGCTCATCCTGTATCCCTGGATTAGAAGCCCTTACAGGGTACTATCAGCCGGGCCAGCTGAGCCCAGGTTTTTAGCAAGCTTGTTACTGTTCCCTCTCCTTATTTTTGATCCAGGCTTGGGACCAACAAAGGCGGAGTTTCAGAATCTTGTTAAAACAACAAATTAGTTCGATAATATCAGAATTCTAAAAGTTACAAAGAACTTTTTTTCTATTTTCTCAAAATGTTTTAACAAAAATCTTTTTCATCCTCATCAGGAATAAATAAAAATTAAAGCATTTAGCAATACATTAAAAAAAGATACATTTATAATGCTTTGCCAAAAAATGCTCTAATTTTTATTTTTTTACTGATATGGACAAAAGATTTTTGTCAAAATGTTAAGAAAATAAAAATAATTCATAGCTGAAGTTTCTTATATTTTGAGAACTATGAATGCCGGCCAGGCAACCTTCATCTTCAAAATAATCTAAAGTTCCAGTTGTTTAAAACATAGTTATAACAAAATTATGGCTGCTTTTCACATGTGTAGACATGTGGTGCACTTACAGTAAAAGCAGTCGCCTACTTCTTCCCACCATGATTATCATGACCTGTACCACGTGTACTAGGGATAAGCAAAAAAAAAATTATGGTTACAATATTATAGAATCTTGGTCCCACAAGTGTTCTATACCCAACTGTATATTGAAACAACAATTCCATGTTTTACATTGTAGACATGTGATGCACTTACAGTAAAAGCAGTCGCCTACTTCTACACACCATGATTATCATGGCCTATATTACGTATACTAGGGATAAGCAAAAAAAAAAAAAATTTCTCTCTTACCATATTTACATGTTATATATATCTATTCTCTATGCTATAACTCTTCTATTGTTACAATCTGTATTTTTTAACATCAGTTTGTAATTGTAAATAAACATTGTTTAATATTTTATCTTTTTGTGTGTGTTTACTTTTTTCCTATATTACATATTGGTGTATAAAAAAAGTTTGATTTTAGTAAACATTTGCTTATGTATGATAAGTGTTGACTTTGCTCTTAGACTTTTTAAAGATAATAATTGAAAGAAGATTAATCAAACATTATTGATTTATAAACACAAGGTAATAAGACCAAATCCAAATAAATAGTGTGTGACGTTTCAGTAACAGTGTGGTTACCATCTTCAGACAAAAGTACTGAATAGTATGGTATATGGAATGTTAATATATAATACTAATGGTAAAATTTCTCTACTAATGGTAACAACGCTGTTACCGAAACGTCACACACTATTTATTTATTTGGATTTGGTCTTATTACATTGTGTTTATAATCTATAATCCAAATTTTGCCGTATCATTATTGATTTACAAGAGAGAGAACAAACAAAAGAATAACTTATGACAATAGTTTTGGATAATGTATTGTTGAAAAGTTCCAATGTTTGAAATAAAGTAATCATTGATTTGGGAAAAGATTCATTGTTGACAATAAATTTTAATTGTTGTGGATAAAATAATCAATGTGTGTGTGTTGTGGATAGAGTTTTATTTTCGCAGATAGAGTTTAAATTGTTGCGATTCAAGTTTCATTGTTGTGGTTAAGGTTTCATTGTTGTGGGTAAGGTTTCATTGTTGTGGTTAAGGTTTCATTGTTGTGGGTAAGGTTTCATTGTTGTGGTTAAGGTTTCATTGCTGTGGTTAAGGTTTCATTGTTGTGGGTAAGGTTTCATTGTTGTGGGTAAGGTTTCATTGTTGTGGGTAAGGTTTCGTTGTTGTGGTTAAGGTCTTTGTTATGGATAAAGTTTCATTTTTTGGCAGATAAAGTTAAATTTTTCGAGTCAAGTTTCATTGTTGTGGGTAATGTTTTATTGTTGTAGATAAATTTTTATTGTTTCTAATTAATGATAAATCACAATTTGGATTAAAGATACAAGAAAATAAGACCTAATCCAAATAAATTAATAGTGTGTGATGTTTCAGTAACAGCATTGTTACCATTATCAGACAAAAGACATTTTTAAGGGTAAAGATTCATTTTTGTGGATTTTATATATTCATTGTGTTGTGGATTAAATTACATTGTTGCTGATAAATTAATCATTGTTTCGGTTTAAAAAATTATTGCCTCCAATATAAAGTTTTAATTAAAAAAACCTCCTAATATATATAAAGAATAATGAACCTTTCAAAATATTAATTGAAAACACAACACACACAAAACAACCACTAAAACTAAATGTAAGATATTTATATGTAACTAGCCGAATGACCAGGGCAACGCCCGGTTTACCCGATTAAATGTTTTATTAAAATACTATTCTTTACAATTATAAATTGGCGTCGTGGATGGCACTCTTTTGAAACGTCCCGCTTCAATCTTTGTGTGTTTTTAAAATACAAAAATAAAAATGTAAATTTTCATAACGATATTTGAAAATTGTATTATTTAGATTTTTTGTATGAATATATTTTAAATCTGATATATACATAAAATGATATGATAATGATAGCAAGTGATTTCTTGTTCCTACCCTGTCATTACGTCACTCAAGGTCACCGTCGCGCCACGTGGTGGCGCAGCAAACGGTGATAGAACGCATGACGCTGATAACTGTATATAGAATTCTACTGTCCTAAAAGCTTATGTCCATAGTGTAAAAGACATTTGATGGCCCGCACGACCGATACACAGATGTGCCGCAGCGACCCGGGTGGCGGAAACCCCGCTTCCCCAATGGTCGTAGCGGCCCGACCAATCAGGTGTCAAGGCCACAGAGTACAAGTGACAATGGTGGCACGTGCTACTTTCTTTCAATATAATTTTATTGTCTTGTGTATTTTTTTTTAAATAAATAATTTTATCGCCTACAATATAAGTGAAACTTTATTTTACTAAGAGACGACGACCAGAGGAAGTTAATCAACTTGTTTTATTATATACTAGCGGATGTACCCGGCTTCGCCCGTGTTTTACCCGAGTAAAGGTTTGTTTAACGAATTTCTCGATAAAGTGAACATTTTTTTCCCGGTCCCTTGAAAAATACTCGATAAGTTGAATAAAATCAATATTAATCGGTACCCGAGTAAAGGTCTGTCTAACGAACATTTGTTAAAACAATTCTCTATAAACTTATAAAAAGAAATATATATATTTTGATAATTTGAAACTGATAAAGTGATCATTTTTTCCCGGTCCCTGTGTGCCGTGTCATTCTGAATTTTGTCTTTCCTAATTTTCTACATTACAAAATCATCGTTTTATCTAGTGAACATTTTTTCCATACTCGATAAGGTTGAATAAATTCATGGTCGTTTATGGAAGATGGACGAAGTTCCCGGAGGTCAACTTGGGCAAGCTCCCGCTAGGCTTTTTTTCTTGTCTACTTGGCATAGCTGTGTCACCAACTCTGCCCTGATTGGTCGGTGGGTACTTGGACTGTCGGCCGGCGGCCGGGCGAATCCATTCTCTCACGGGGTGGGGCAGACCCAAGGTCATCAGGAGCAGCAAACCTAAGCCTATCTCCGTCTCAATGGTGGCGCTGCTTGCGAGTTAAAGCTACAAATCTGCAAATAACTCTAAGGATATTAAAGATATTCAAGATATTATTTTTCGTAAACCTTTCCGGGGATATGCCTAATAATATCCCAAATTTTCACGGCGATTGGATGTATGGTTTTTGAATCCATAGAGGACACACACACACAGACAGACAGACAGACATTCAATTTTATATATAGACTAGACGAATGACCCGGGCAACTCCCGGGTTTACACGATTAAATGTATATTACATATGGAAGATGGACGTAGTTCCCGGAGGTCACCCGCGAGGCTTTTTTCTGTGTCACCAACTCTGCCCCCACGCGCCAGGACCTCTTGATCCCTCTGATTGGTCGGTGGGAACTTGGACTGTCCAACCGGACGATTACATTTTCTCGACGGGGGGGGGGGGGGGGGGGGCAGGGAAGTCACGTGCTCGCCGGCAGCCTATCGTCATCCCCGTTATTTTTTACCTATGTATGGAAATTTTGGTTTGAATTTGTGAACTACTGCAAATTTGTATACAGGGCATACAAACCAACAAACATTCATTTTTATATATATAGATATACTCTTCCAAATATATCTTCTCCAAATTCACATTTAATTAGGTATGCTAATAATTGGGACTAGCAGCAATTGGAATTTTTGATATAATTGGAGCTACTAATAATTGAGACTACAGATTATTAGAGAACTACTATTAATTGGGACTACTGGTAATTGGGACTGACGATTTTCGCTTTCCCAGAAATTCCATGATTAATGAGGGTTGTAGTATTTTTCTTGTGTATTTTTTAAAAATAAATAATTTTATCGCCTACAACATAAGTGAGACTTTATTTTACCAAGAGGCGACGACCAGAGGAAGCTAACAATAGTAAGATTCCACTCTTCAGCATATCATATATAAGCAGAATCGTCCAATACAGTATTACACCTATAAAAAAAGTTTGGTAGATTAAATTGGCAAAACCACTGGTTTTCCACTGATGAGCCAGGCTCTCCCAATATATTTTTTCATCGCAGTAAAGTGCAGTAGAGATTTGTTTTATGCGCAAAAGGAACATTCGTGCTTTACTTTCTTATATAACTGTTATCTATTGACAGACAACTGTTCTGGTGTGGAACTAACATCTACCCACATATTCTCATGCCCAGCAATGGCCGCAGCCTTGCAGAAAATTGACATAGACCCAGAGCAGCAGCTTTACACACCCAAGATAGTGGACATTGCTGCTGCTGTGATAGAGATGCATGGAGACATCTGAGGCTCTTCATTGGACACAACAACATCTATTGACAGTCTATGCGACTAGTGAACTAGCAAATTCAGAGCGCCTGCTTAGATATCTGGAGATAATGGTTTCAGGCTAAGGGCCCTCCTTAGTCTAGGATGAAGTCTGATTTCATGGAATTGACACAGTATTCATGAAATCCTCAGAATTTCTAAGTACATGCCTTATCTGGAAAAGAGATTAGCTCAAATATTTAGCCAAAATATTGATGGGAGAAGTTTGGAGGGAGGATATCTATCTGTAAAAAAAAAAAAGGTCATTTCTCCCACCAAAGCAAATACTCTTCTTCTTTCTTATCTCCACACTGGGTGAAGTAGAATGCGTCTGCCTTTGTCATTAAGACTGGGAGCACTACTCAGTGGCAGGCCGACTTAGCTCCAAAAGAAATGGCCGCCTCTGACATGAGGAACAGACGCCATGTGCAGCTGCTCCTAACATGGAGTACAAACGCTGGTCACCCTGTATCCCTGGATCAGGAGCCCTTACAGGGTACTATCTGCTGGACCAGCTGAGCCCAGGTTTTTTAGTGAGCTTGTTACTGCTCCCCCTCTTCCTTTATCATCCGGGCTTGGGACCGGCCAAGGCGGAGTTAAGCAAATACTGACACTAAGCATCACCTCTTGAAAGAAGAAAATAAATATTTCCGATGCTATAACATCGAACAATTAGATTTATATCAGTCCAAATAAAAGCGGTGGGGATGGTCATCATGAATTTCGAACTTAATGTGATTTAATATGAAGAAAACTTTTAACGCTTCGCTAAATATTTCATCTCTTCCCTCAATACACGATGATCTCATCTCCACTGCTTTTATTTTATTTGTACGTTTGAAATCCTATTAGCGTATAGAGTTGATCCGGAAGATACTATTTAATATGGTTAGTTGTGGATAGCTGGTGGCCTAAATAAAATTGAAAATAAGAATGGAGACATACTGAGAATCTTAACAAAAAGAATTCATCTGCATGTAGGAGTTTTGTGGTAAAGGAGGCTGCCACAAGAGTTCTCAGTCAATTGAGGCCCAATCCTGATAGTCAACTGGACCCTGACTGCTGTGGCATGTAGTCCGATGCTGCAAAAACCAGAGATATTCCGCACCATCCAGTGGCTCAGAACTCAGTGAACAGCAGGAAGTGTGTGTGGGACTATACCGAGCCTGCTGTGAGGGCGATTAACATCCATGGAGAGCTAGAGAGAGTGGCCAAAGAATTGATCAAAGATGAAAGCCTATAGACTAACCTGACCTTCTCAAACTGACTACCCCATCAACCACAATATCGTCCACTACACTCCGACGCCAAGAGTCCCACAGTAATGAAGGCGGACCTGTGCGAGGTGACTTCAGGACCTGCTAGGCTGGACTTCAATCCCAACTAGGAGAAGTAGACCATGGAACCTATGATCCTGGACTTTACCACATGAACTATCCAAGTCATCCCTAGGCAAGCTGCTGGAGTTGTGGGATGTCAAAGAAACCATACAAGATGTATATAACAGCGGTATGGTAGATTAAACTGGCAAAACCGCTGGGAGGGTTCACCACTGATGAGCCAGGCCCTCCCATTAATTTTTATATCGCAGTAAGGGCAGTATAAATTGTTTAATTAAAAAAAAAAGAAGAAGCATATGTGTCTAAAATAGTTTACAATTTTCATAACAGATGGCGCGCTAATGCATCATAATATTTATATCCTGACCACGGCATATGAGCTTTTTAGATGGCACAGCGACATCTAGTGGAACAGAATTCAACTAAGTGCCTCCTGGCCGTCCGGCACCAGACGAAGGGTGCCCAATGAGTTTCCGCCTGACTACCATCAACGTCCGAGGGCTTGCCGATCGCGAGAGAAGTATCGAGTGGACGTCGCATTTGTACAAGAGACCAACGTATCGTCGCTCGACGACATAAATGACCTCTGCCTAGGCTACAGCGCTGATGTTGCGCCCCCTACATCCATCAGGGGCTTGCATGCGCGTTCTGTGGCCGGGCCACAATTCAATCGTCTCCATCGACCTCTACGGCCAGAAAATTGGCGTAATTAACTGCCACCTCTCTCATATTTCTCGCGAGCGGCACCAACAGCTGCAGATCATCGCAGCCGCCGCGGTCCTAAAAAACTCGTGGATATTGGGCGATTTCAATAGACGATGGGCGATACAGCATCCGGCTCGGTAGAGGTCCTCTCTGGCCTTCTGGATCAAACAGCTCTCGTTGACGTAGCCACACTCTTCGACGCCGCTGCCGGGTCGACGCCTCTCGCTTGGACAGAGTCCTTCGAGGTTCGTGAACCGTGTCGCCGAGTAAAGCACTATTCACTATAGGCTCTCTGTTCATCGAGCTGTCCTTCTCCATCTGGGCATGCCTCCTCCACCTCGCTAACCCTGCGTGGCCGCCATGCAGATATGACAGGCGAAGATCTCTGGAACGGCTGGTTCTCCATCAAGGCTAATTCCTGGCTGAGGTGAGATCTCTCGACGTCCCTCGCTTTGCTGACAACGGCCACATCGTGCGGATCAGGCGTTTCTGCAGGCCAGACTCGAAGCTGCGTCGATGGAAGCAGACTACCCATCACTGCCCGACCTCAGGCGCGCGCTTCGCGTGTTTTAGTCCCAGAGGCTTCTTGAGAAACCAAGAAATGGGTATTTATGGCCAAGTAGTAAAACGTAATAGGTATTGTGGCAACCAGCTTCAAAGGTTGGCTTCATGTAGACTAAGGAAGGGATAGCCAAGCCAAAAAATATGTTTAAAATCACGTCTCTTCATGCTCACATGAACATTTTAGATGGCAGAGCGCCATCTAGTGAGGAAAACGTTTATTTAAGCTTATTCCATAATATTTGGCCAACCCATTTTTTTGATAAGTCAAGAAATGCCAACCACCTACGCGCTTCGGGCTGTTGGCTCTCGTTGGCGTGATGCACAGACTGTACCTCAATGACCAAAGAGCTTGGTCCTTGAGGCTTTCTGAGAAATCAAGAATTGGTATTTAGGGACAAATTTGCGTAATTAAGATAAACATTTGAAAAAATATATAAATTTTCTTGATTTTTCGGGAAGCCTCAAGGACCAGCTCTTTTGTTATTTTTGGTCATTGAGGTACAGCCTGCACCACGCTAACGAGCGCCAACAGCCCGAAACGCGTACGCGTACGTAGTTTGGTCATCTTTGATACATCATCGGCGCAACAATTATTTACCTTGGTGAATTATTGATAACAGGTAAGTAACTTGAAGAAAGGATCATCCGTCAACAACTGGGAGCACAACTCACTTTCGGCCAGATGAGCTTCTTCCTTCTTGATTGGTCCATATCTTTCCCCTCCCCCAGCTATTCTTGTGGTCAAACTGATAGGTTGAATATATATTTTTATCTTTCTCAATCTCTCTCTCTCTATCTTATTTATTCATTTTATGTATTTAACCTTATATAATCTTATATGGACGTTATAATAAATCAGAGAAGATGCCTGGGTCCTGGGTGACCTAAATATCTCCGAAGATTCCACAAGCGACATAAATTCCGGTTCAGTAGAAGCCCTCACAGAACTCCTGGAACAAGTCGACCTCGTGGACGCTGCGTACATCTTCGAGGCCACGCACCTACCAACTAGGGTCGCCACATTCGGAAGCCGGATTGACACAAGTCGTCTTGATCGAATCCTTCTACCATCTAGGCTCTCTGACCACGTCACCCATTACTGGACAACTAACTACAGACTGTCCGACCACCGTGCTGTGATTCTTCAGCTGGGCCAATCACCCCCTCCACGCCCGACATGCATCGCTGCCATGCTTCGTTCAAGGATCGTTGTCGCCAGAGTGGCGACGCTCTTCGACGAGGCCTCTAGTACTATCACCGACCTGTCAAACAGAGAACTATGGAGAAATTGGACTTCCATCAAGGCAAATATAGTCTCACAGATTAAGTGCCTTGATGTCCCCCGCGTCGCTGAAAATGACTACATAATCCGTGCCAGCCGGTTCCTCCAAGCCAGGCTCGAAGCCGCGTCAATGGACGCAGACTATCCATCACTACCTGACCTTAGCCGGGCGCTCCGTGTGCATCGCTCAGGACTGAACAACATCTACGACGAGAATGGGCGTCCCATGGAAGGTCAAGCGGCGCGTCGCAAGATCTTCACAACCTTCCGGGAACGTTTCTCTCGCCCGTCCTGCGACCCTTACATTGCCGCAGATTTCCTGCGTGAGGTAACGACCCCCATCATCCTAGAAAACAGTGATCCCCTACACAGGCACGAGATTTATTTGGAGGAGATTACCGCAGCCATCCGCCGCCTACCGCTCGAAAGAGCTCCTGGATGGGATGAAATACCCTGCGTACTGATGATGGCCTTCGATGAGTTCTTCATTGGTGCGCTCCAACGTCTCTTCGAGGCGTCGCGGATTTGTGGGGAATTACCTTTTTCATCACGGCGGAACTCCATCTGTCTCATACCCAAGTCGCACGGTGGTCCGGGCTTCAACGGCTGCAGACCCATCTTCATTCCAACGACAGACTATCGGGTCCTCAGCAGCGTTCTCCTCGGGCGACTTCGACTTCATCTTCCTCGCCTAGTGCCGAAGTGCCAGACCTACGCTGTTCCGGGACGGTCCTCCTCTTGGAATATAGCTCGCGTGTCTGACGAGGTCGCCGCAACCTCAAGGAACAACACACCGCTAGCTGTAATCTCCACAGACCTTGAGTCTGCCTTCGACACCTTGGACCGGGGTTTCCTGATTTCTCTACTGGTGTCTCTTCGGCTGCCGCCAGCCTTCATCGGTTGGCTCCTCGTACTCTACGCCGGGGCAGACGCTACAGTCAGAGTAAACAAGCACTACACACGACATTTCCACCTGCTGAACGGAGTCAAACAGGGCTGCGCCGCCAGTGCCGCCTTGTTCAGCATTGCGACAGCGCCACTCCTACGTCGTCTAGAGCGGGTACTCGGTCAAGGCAACGTCCTGGCCTATGCTGACGACATCAACTTACTCATACGGAATGATGAGCAATTCGAACTCGTCAAAAATATCTTAGACGAATTCCGCCATGCATCAGGAGTACGAATAAACTACAGCAAGTGCAAAGGTCTGTGGTGTGGTGCTTGGAGAAACCGGGTCGATTCCCCTCTGGACATTTGCTGGTCAACAGCCCAATTGAAGGTGCTGGGCTGTCTAGTGACTACTGGACATGGAACATCAGTCCAGGAGAACCATCTGGTCGAACTGATGGAGACGGCCGCTGCAAGATGGTCCCCCTTCGTCCGCAGCTTCTCTCTCGTTGGGAGGGCAAGAGCTGCAAACTCCCTGGTGCTCTCCTCAGTGGTACACCATCTTCACGGATACCTGCCTACCGACTCCACCATCTCTAAGCTCCAAGCTCGACTGGTGCGTTTCGTCTGGGGACCTGGGCGCACCGCCTGGCTGCCGGGAGGGTGTTCTAGCACATCCTGTCTCCATGGGTGGCTTCGGCCTCCTCGACGTCGGCACACAGCTGAGACTGGCGTGTATGAAAGGTGTCCAAGCTTCGCTTCGTGGAAGTCTCAATGCCTACTCTTGGCTCACTGATAGTGGGGCCTGGTTAACTCCCCTTCCATCCGGGACATGGTTTCCACCTCGACCTCGTAGACTCATGAAGATATGGGAAGCAGTTTCAGACTTCCTAGCACTGGACCACCGTATAGTTCCAACACAACAGCTGAGGGACCTCGCCATAATCGGAGGATGCAGGTTCCTCCGGCCACCTGACCTCCTAGCCGCTGCACGGTGGATAGGAGCACGTATCGATGGCCCTGTGTCACCGCTCACTCGTCCGACCCGTTGCGCTCTTGCAGACGCCACAGCGTTGGCCAACTTCTGCAATAGGCTGATTGAAGAAAACCTCCTAGGGTCCCACCGGGCGGACAACCTAGGCGAAGCTGTGGTGCTGCGCGGAACGGTGACTCCGCTCATGCGTCTAACTACCCGCACCATCCGCCGTACACTTGAGCGACTACGCCTGGCAACCCTGCCCATCGCCCAGCTTCTGTACCGTTGGCAAGACTTTGTCAACATTCCTCTCACCGTCGGCTGGCCATCGCTTCGACGTTGCGCCTTTTCAGGGCACAATGCCGACATTGCAGTACAGCTGGCCCTGCACGCTCTTCCCCATCCTGCACATCCGGCCTCTGCTCGAGAGACCTGTATCGCCTGTGGCTCTAGCGACCTGACGTTGGCTCACCGCTACTGGTCCTGCAGCTCAGGCCCCTCATACAGGAGGCCTTCAACATCATACAGCAACCACCCGATTTGCAGGGCTGGCTCTTCGGTCAAGGGCTGGATGACGACGCCCTCGCCATCCTCGCGTCTGCCAAGTCATCCATACACAGGTTCTTTCTGAGCCTTGAGATGAGGGGAGAACGTGAAAACCCCCTTACTGTCTGGAGGAGGACTCTGTCGTTGGGGGAATCTCCTCGACTGTACATAACTGTATATATTTTACTCTTTTATTTTATCCCTCTTTCCCTCTTTTTATAATTATTATATACTACTACCATTGACTTGTGTATGAGGTCAATAAAATATTTTTAAATCTCAAATCTCTCTATCTCTCTCTCTCTCCCCCCCCCCCTTTAAAACTTTTAATATTGTCACTGAATAATTATTTTAAATATTCTGTGGTATATCATTATTAATATTTGCATAGTCACTCATTACGATTCTTATATATTTTACTTGTAAATAAATTTTTAGAGATAGTTTTGCATTTTCTAAATAAACTATTTTTTACTTAAACTTTTGTAGTGCTCGTTATCTCTACCGTGACAACTGGTGGAGAAGCTGGAATATTCCCTCGACGCCCAAGCCATTAGAAGAAGCCGAAGACTACAAAGACTAGAACCTGAGGAAAACATCACTATGGTCAATCAAGAGACACAGACAAAAATGAGTGAGTACCACTTTCAACCTTTTAGAAACCCTTCTATTTTTACTGGAGAACGCAACCAGAATCCAGAAAAATGGTTGAAGGAGTTCCATCGCGTCGCCCGCTATAATTGCTGGGATGATTCAATGTGCCTCGCAAATGTTTATTTTTTCCTCCAAGGAACAGCGCACAGATGGTACGAAAATGTTGAAGAGAAAATTAATTCATGGGATATTTTTGTGAAAATGTTTTCCCAGAATTTCGGACATCATGTCACCCAAAAAGATCAGCTCGCAGAGAACCTCAAAACTCGAGCTCAGGGGAAGGAGGAGACCAGTGACTCCTACATTCAAGATGTTCTCCATCTGTGCAGAGAAGTAGATCCGGCTATGATGGAAAATGAAATAATCGCACACTTGACGAAAGGAATATCGGAGGAGATATATCGGTCAATGATCATTTTAGACATCGCAACTATCGATGAGTTCATCAAATGGTGCCGAAAAATCGAGGCTTCAAATAAAAAACGTGTAAATAAACGTGTAGTATTCGACAGACTACCGAATGTTGCTGCCATCGGTTCAGCAGACTCTGAATCAATGGAAGACTTGGTCCGACGCATCGTGCGTGAAGAGGTTCATCGCGCACTAAATCCGGAGTCAACTACCCCTGAACCATCTTCTCTGAAAGAGATTATCCGAGAAGAGATTGAAAAAAACGTAGCTGCAATTTCGAAGTCTATTCAAAGGCCTCCACCACGACAGTCGTACCCCAGCCAAACACGTACATTCAACCAGGTTCCACGACGTCAGTACCCTACCCAAACACCCATATATAACCAGACGCCACCACAACGAAGAACGGATGAATGGAGGACGCATGACAACATCCCAATATGTTTTAATTGCGGCCGCCCAGGCCATGTTAAGCGATATTGTAGAGAACGCCGACAATGGACGCAGAGACCCGAAGGACATGCACCAAGCACCCAAGAACCTCAAATGGGTGACCACCAAGCCATAAGAAGCCAAACCTACCGCAGACAATCGCCGTATCCAAACAGAGGAAGATCCCCAAGACGCCAGTCCGTTTCCCCAGGCCGCCATACAAGCCAATCCCCACGCCGCTACAATCTAGAAAAAAACTAAGCGTCGCGTCTTCTTTCGAGGGGGAAGCCGCGGGTGTGAAAAACCCTCCATCGTCGACAGCCGCTAAATTACAACAAAATTATGTCGAAATCATCATTGATGACATTGCGTTTTCTGCTCTAGTCGATTCAGGTTCCTCTTTTTCGGTTATCTCTGATGGATTAAGACGACAATTAAAAAAGACCATGTTCAAGGATAGCGGAATGACTCTGAAAGTTGCTGATGGCAAGAATGTTACATCGATCGGCCGATGCACAATCAGCTTGAGCATCAATGGATTGGAACAGCCGCTTGAGTTTATCGTCCTCCCTAATAGTAATCCAAGTATTATCCTCGGATGGGATTTCCTAGAGGCATCAAATGCCGTGATTGATTGTGGACGCGCCGAAATCAGATTGGAAGAGGCCAAAGATGTACTGAATTCACCAGCTTCCATGGGAAAGGTTGTGGCTAGCAGAAGCGTCGTAATCCCAGCCGAATCTGCCAAACTAATAAATGTTATGAGTGAAGAGCTTAATGGGCAAAATCAGGTACTTTTTGAACCTTCGAAAAAGGTATCAATAGGAAAAGGGTTAACACTTCCCTGTGCATTATTCAGGCTTTCCCATAATAAAGGAAAACTTTGGATCGTAAATTCTGGCACCACAGCTCAAATAGTCCCTAAGGGAATGTGCCTGGGAAAGATTCAAAGGGTTGAAGAAAATAACTTGACGGCTATTTCGGAATGTTCTGAATTTAATAAGGAGGTGAAAGATAGGAATCATGCCAGTCATGCTGATAGGGGTGACTTTAAATTTTTACAAAATTTAATTAGTGATGATTTATCAGAGGAGCAGCAGTCTCAAATCTTATCAATTTTAAAGCGACATGATAAAATATTTGATAAAAATAATGAACCAGTAAAGCAAACTTCAGTAACCAAGCATAAAATTGAAACTGGAAACCATCAGCCTATTAAGCATAGACCATATCGAGTCTCCCCTACAGAACGCCAAGCAATCCAAACGGAAGTGGACAAAATGCTAGACGCCGGGATTATACGTCATTCAGAAAGTCCATGGTCATCGCCGGTTATTTTAGTGAAGAAGAAGGATGGTAACTGGCGTTTCTGTGTGGATTACAGACGACTAAACAAGGTTACTAAAAAAGACGTTTACCCACTACCTCGAATCGATGATACACTTGACTCCCTGAAAGGAGCCAAATTTTATTCATCAATGGACCTTCGTTCAGGATATTGGCAAATAGAAGTCGACGAAGCAGATAGAGAAAAAACTGCCTTTATTACCCCTGACGGACTCTATGAATTCCTGGTCATGCCCTTTGGCCTATGTAATGCCCCTGCAACATTCGAGCGCATGATGGACAAGATATTGAAAGGCCTGAAATGGACGATGGCCCTCTGTTATTTAGACGACATCGTTGTGTATTCCAAATCGTTCAACGAACATTTACACCGGCTTGAAATCATACTACAATGTCTCGACAAAGCCGAGCTACGCCTCAACCCCAAAAAGTGCCTTTTCGGAACCAAACGAATAAGAGTGTTTGGACACCTCGTCGATAGTAAAGGTATTTATCCCGATCCAGAAAAGATTGAAGCTATCGCCAGGTTTCCGACCCCAAGATCTATAACAGATGTGAGAAGCTTCATTGGCTTAGGCTCCTATTATCGTAGATTTATCGAAAATTTTGCTGAGAAAGCTGCTCCTCTACACGAAGTCCTCAAAAAAGATAATAAATTCACGTGGAACTCTGACCAACAGGATGCTTTGATTCCTTGAAAGAAGCATTGATGTCTGAACCTGTTCTTGCCTATTTCGAAGAACAACTGCCAACCGAGCTTCATACTGACGCCAGCGGTTATGGAATTGGAGCTGTCCTCGTGCAGATCAACGATGGGAAGGAGCGGCCAGTTGGTTATGCTTCAAGAACTTTATCGAAGGCGGAGAAGAATTACTCAACAACTGAAAGAGAATGCTTGGCCGCAATATGGGCCATCAACAAATTTCGACCGTACCTTTTTGGTCGTGAGTTTGTCATCGTCACTGACCACCACGCTCTTTGCTGGTTATCTAACCTGAAGGACCCGACAGGAAGACTAGCAAGATGGGCTTTAAAACTCCAAGAATACAACGTAACAGTTGTTTATAAAAGTGGACGCAAACACCAAGATGCCGACTGTCTTTCTCGAAATCCTCTCCAACTTGAATCGGAGGAAGCATACAATGATGAGGATGATGATATACCCTCAATAACTGCTCTGACGTGCTTTGAGGCTGAACAAAGAAAAGACCCTAAAATTAGTAAATTTATAGAAGAAACAGAAAGATTTGGTGCAGAATCGAAAGGATATGAAATGTTAAAAGGAACCTTATACAAAAAGAATTTCGACCCCCTGGGAAACCAACACCTTTTTGTTGTTCCCAGGCACTTACGCTTAGAACTACTGAAAAGTTTACACGACGCTCCCACAGCAGGTCATCTTGGATTTTCGAAGACATATGAGAGAGTTAAAAACAAATATTTCTGGCCAGGACTTCTCCGGGACATACGGAAGTATGTCGCTCATTGTAAAGAGTGCCAAAGAAAGAAACAATCAACTCAAAAGCCACCCGGACTACTTAAGGCAATACCTCCTGCAACCTCCCCTTTTCAGAGAGTTGGAATGGACCTCCTTGGAAGATTTCCCAAGTCTGATACTGGTAATAAATGGATCATAGTCTGCACTGACTAACTCGATTTGCCGTTACTAAAGCCTTACCCACAGGGGAAGCAAAAGAAGCAGCCAAGTTCTTAATGGAAGATGTTGTTCTTAAGCACGGAGCCCCCAGAGAAATCATCACGGACCGAGGACGAGTATTCCAATCCAAGTTGATTGCGGAACTCACCAATCAATGCTCGTCGATACGGTTCACGACAGCCTATCATCCCAGACGAATGGACTTACGGAGAGATTAAACAAAACCTTAGCCAACATGATCGCTATGTATGTAAGTGTTGAACAGAAGGACTGGGACGTAATCCTGCCCTATGTTACGTTCGCCTACAACACGGCAAAACAAGATACGACAGGTTTTACCCCTTTGGAACTGATTCATGGACGCGAAGCCGAGACAACTGTAGACACTCTTTTCCCAAATCCGCATGAAGATCTCCAAGAGGATTACAGTCAGAGGATTGCCTCGCGAGTCGAAGAGACTAGGCAGCTAGCAAGATTAGAAACCTTGAAAGCCCAAGAAAAGGACAAGGCCAGATATGACTCAAAGCACGAAGCAATGGATTACAACGTTGGTGACCTGGTATGGATTTCATCCCGATAAGAAAGGTGGGACTCTCAGAAAAACTGATGAAAAGGTACTTCGGGCCATACAGGGTTACTCGGAAACTCTCTGACGTGACCTTCGAAGTTGAACCTGTGGACCAACCAACCAGGAGACGCCAAACAAGAGACCTGGTCCATGTACTGAGAATGAAACCCTACCATGACCCTGAGGACCAAGCTGATCTGTTCAAGTGATAATTACAGCGGGACGCTGTTCATCTAGGAAGGGGGGCAATGTCACTGAATAATTATTTTAAATATTCTGTGGTATATCATCATTAATATTTGCATAGTCACTCATTACGATTCTTATATATTTTACTTGTAAATAAATTTTTTAGAGATAGTTTTGCATTTTCTAAATAAACTATTTTTTACTTAAACTTTTGTAGTGCTCGTTATCTCTACCGTGACAATATTATGTTAAATAAATCTTTAGTCGGCATGTTCTTGTATATTTCAATTCAGACCTTGAGAGATGTTTCATATTGGAAGCATTGTGGCCACCATTTAAAATCTTAATTTTATGTCTTTTATACCAACTTGATTAAATAATTATAGCCAGGCTAAGATAATTAATTTTCCCTTAGAGTAGAATTAAGCGAATAAATGAAATACCAGACTTCTACGTGAACTGGAAGTATATTAAAAATTGATCACAGGATTTGAAAGAAAATATAGAAAAAAATCGGTTAATTTCCTACACCACTCAGAAGTCTGAAAATTTGTAAACTTGCATTGTCTCATGGATTGAGCGACTTAAAAAAAATTCTGATTTCTGTGTGACCTGAAAGCATATTAAAAGCTAATCACAAAATTAGATAGGAAATATATAAATTAGTCCATTCCCGACCACCCCAATCACATTTTAAGGAACGCCTATC
>CP092880.1:24844418-24913907 GCA_030710605.1 Cordylochernes scorpioides
TAAGAAGTTAGAGTGCAGTAGATAATCCTAAAACGCGGTAAGGAGTTAGAGTGCAGTAGGTAATCCTAAAACGCAGTAAGGAGCAAGAGTGCAGTAGGTAATTTTGAAACGCAGTAAGGAGTTAGAGTGCAGTAGGTAATTCTGAAACGCAGTAAGGAGTAAGAGTGTAGTAGGTAATTCTGAAACGCAGTAAGGAGTAAGAATGCAGTAGGTAATTCTGAAACGCAGAAAGGAGTAAGAGTGCAGTAGATAATCCTAAAACGCAGTACGGGAGTAAGAGTGCAGTAGATAATTCTGAAACGCAGAAAGGAGTAAGAGTGAAGTAGATAATCCTAAAACGCAGTAAGAAGTTAGAGTGCAGTAGGTAATCCTAAAACGCAGTAAGGAGTAAGAGTGCAGTAGGTAATTCTAAAACGCAGTAAGGAGTAAGAGTGCAGTAGGTAATCCTAAAACGCAGTAAGGAGTTAGAGTGCAGTAGGTAATCCGAAAACGCAGTAAGGAGTTAGAGTGCAGTAGGTAATCCTAAAACGCTGTAAGGAATTAGAGTGCAGTCGGTAATCCTAAAACGCAGTAAGAAGTTAAAGTGCAGTAGGTAATCCTAAAACGCAGTAAGGAGTAAGAGTGCAGTAGGTAATTCTGAAACGCATAAAGGAGTAAGAGTGTAGTAGGTAATCCTAAAACGCAGTAAGGATTTAGAGTGCAGTAGGTAATCCTAAAACGCAGTAAGAAGTTAGAGTGCAGTAGGTAATCCTAAAACGCAGTAAGGAGTAAGAATGCAGTAGGTAATTCTGAAACGCAGAAAGGAGTAAGAGTGTAGTAGGTAATCCTAAAACGTAGTAAGGAGTTAGAGTGCAGTAGGTAATCGTAAAACGCAGTAAGGAGTTAGAGTGCAGTAGGTAATCCTAAAACGCTGTAAGGAATTAGAGTGCAGTAGGCAATCCTAAAACGCAGTAAGGAGTAAGAGTGCAGTAGGTAATCCTAAAACGCAGTAAGAAGTTAGAGTGCAGTAGGTATTCCTAAAACGCAGTAAGGAGTAAGAGTGCAGTAGGTAATTCTGAAACGCAGAAAGGAGTAAGAGTGTAGTAGTTAATCCTAAAACGCAGTAAGGAGTTAGAGTGCAGTAGGTAATCCTAAAACGCTGTAAGGAATTAGAGTGCAGTAGGTAATCCTAAAACTCAGTAAGGAGTAAGAGTGCAGTAGGTTCTCCTAAAAATCAGAAAGGAGTAAGATTGCAGTGGGTAATCCTAAAAATAAGAAAGGAATAAGATTGCAGTAGTTAATTCTAAAACGCAGCAAGGAGAAAGAGTGCAGTAGGTAATCCTATAACGCATTAAGGAGTTAGAGTGCAGTAGGTAATCCTGAAACGCTGTAAGGAATTAGAGTGCAGTAGGTAATTCTAAAACTCAGTAAGGAGTAAGAGTGCAGTAGGTTCTCCTAAAAATCAGAAAGGAGTAAGATTGCAGTAGTTAATCCTAAAACGCAGCAAGGAGAAAGAGTGCAGTAGGCAATCCTAAAACGCAGTAAGAAGTAAGAGTGCAGTAGGTAATCCTAAAACGCAGTAAGAAGTTAGAGTGCAGTAGGTAATCCTAAAACGCAGTAAGGAGTAAGAGTGCAGTAGGTAATTCTGAAAAGCAGAAAGGAGTAAGAGTGTAGTAGGTAATCCTAAAAGGCAGTAAATGTTAGAGTGCAGTAGGTAATCCTAAAACGCTGTAAGGAATTAGAGTGCAGTAGGTAATCCTAAAACGCAGTAAGAAGTTAGAGTGCAGTAGGTAATCCTAAAACGCAGTAAGGAGTAAGAGTGCAGTAGGTAATTCTGAAACGCATAAAGGAGTAAGAGTGTAGTAGGTAATCCTAAAACGCAGTAAGGAGTTAGAGTGCAGTAAGTAATCCTAAAACGCAGTAAGAAGTTAGAGTGCAGTAGGTAATCCTAAAACGCAGTAAGGAATAAGAGTGCAGTAGGTAATTCTGACGGCAGAAAGGAGTAAGAGTGTAGTAGGTAATCCTAAAACGCAGTAGGGAGTTAGAGTGCAGTAGGTAATCCTAAAACGCAGTAAGGAGTTAGAGTGCAGTAGGTAATCCTAAAACGCAGTAAGGAGTAAGAGTGCAGTAGGTTCTCCTAAAAATCAGAAAGGAGTAAGATTGCAGTAGTTAATCCTAAAACCCAGCAAGGAGAAAGAGTGCAGTAGGCAATCCTAAAACGCAGTAAGGAGTAAGAGTGCAGTAGGTAATCCTAAAACGCAGTAAGGAGTAAGAGTGCAGTGGGTAATCCTAAAAATCAGAAAGGAATAAGATTGCAGTAGTTAATCCTAAAACGCAGCAAGGAGAAAGAGTGCAGTAGGTAATCCTAAAACGCAGTAAGGAGTAAGAGTGCAATAGGTATTTCTAAAACGCAGTAAGGAGTTACAGTGCAGTAGATAATCCTAAAACACAGTAAGGAGTAAGAGTGCAGTAGATAATCCTAAAACGCAGTAAGGAGTTAGAGTGCAGTAGATAATCCTAAAACGCAGTAAGAAGTTAGAGTGCAGTAGATAATCCTAAAACGCGGTAAGGAGTTAGAGTGCAGTAGGTAATCCTAAAACGCAGTAAGGAGCAAGAGTGCAGTAGGTAATTTTGAAACGCAGTAAGGAGTTAGAGTGCAGTAGGTAATTCTGAAACGCAGTAAGGAGTAAGAGTGTAGTAGGTAATTCTGAAACGCAGTAAGGAGTAAGAGTGCAGTAGGTAATTCTGAAACGCAGTAAGGAGTGAGAGTGCAGTGGGTAATCCTAAAACGCAGTAAGGAGTAAGAGTGCAGTAGGTAATTCTGAAACGCAGTAAGGAGTAAAAGTGCAGTAGGTAATCATAAAACGCAGTAAGGAGTAAGAGTGTAGTAGGTAATTCTGAAACGCAGTAAGGAGTAAGAGTGCAGTGGGTAATCCTAAAACGCAGTAAGGAGTAAGAGTGCAGTAGGTAATTCTGAAACTCAGTAAGGAGTAAGAGTGCAGTAGGTAATCCTAAAACGCAATAAGGAGTAAGATTGCAGTAGTTAATCCTAAAACGCAGCAAGGAGAAAGAGTGCAGTAGGTAATCCTAAAAGGCAGTAAGGAGTAAGAGTGCAGTAGTTAATCCTAAAACGCAGCAAGGAGAAAGAGTGCAGTAGGTAATCCTAAAGCGCAGTAAGGAGTAAGAGTGCAGTAGGTAATTCTGGAACGCAGAAAGGAGTAAGAGTGTAGTAGGTAATCCTAAAACGCAGTAAGGAGTTAGAGTGCAGTAGGTAATCCTAAAACGCAGCAAGGAGAAATAGTGCAGTAGGTAATCCTAAAACGCAGCAAGGAGAAAGAGTGCAGTAGTTAATCCTAAAACACAGCAAGGTGTAAGAGTGCAGTAGGTAATCCTAAAACGCTGTAAGGAATTAGAGTGCAGTAGGTAATCCTAAAACGCAGTAAGAAGTTAGAGTGCAGTAGGTAATCCTAAAACGCAGTAAGGAGTAAGAGTGCAGTAGGTAATTCTGAAACGCATAAAGGAGTAAGAGTGTAGTAGGTAATCCTAAAACGCAGTAAGGAGTTAGAGTGCAGTAGGTAATCCTAAAACGCAGTAAGAAGTTAGAGTGCAGTAGGTAATCCTAAAACGCAGTAAGGAGTAAGAGTGCAGTAGGTAATTCTGAAACGCAGAAAGGAGTAAGAGTGTAGTAGGTAATCCTAAAACGCAGTAAGGAGTTAGAGTGCAGTAGGTAATCCTAAAACGCAGTAAGGAGTTAGAGTGCAGTAGGTAATCCTAAAACGTAGTAAGGAGTAAGAGTGCAGTAGGTTCTCCTAAAAATCAGAAAGGAGTAAGATTGCAGTAGTTAATCCTAAAACGCAGCAAGGAGAAAGAGTGCAGTAGGCAATCCTAAAACGCAGTAATGTGTAAGAGTGCAGTAGGTAATCCTAAAACGCAGTATGGAGTAAGAGTGCAGTGGGTAATCCTAAAAATCAGAAAGGAATAAGATTGCAGTAGTTAATCCTAAAACGCAGCAAGGAGAAAGAGTGCAGTAGGTAATCCCAAAACGCAGTAAGGAGTAAGAGTGCAATAGGTATTTCTAAAACGCAGTAAGGAGTTAGAGTGCAGTAGATAATCCTAATACACAGTAAGGAGTAAGTGTGCAGTAGATAATCCTAAAACGCAGTAAGGAGTTAGAGTGCAGTAGGTAATCCTAAAACGCAGTAAGAAGTTAGAGTGCAGTAGGTAATCCTAAAACGCTGTAAGGAATTAGAGTGCAGTAGGTAATCCTAAAACTTAGTAAGAAGTAAGAGTGCAGTAGGTTCTCCTAAAAATCAGAAAGGAGTAAGATTGCAGTAGTTAATCCTAAAACGCAGCAAGGAGAAAGAGTGCAGTAGGCAATCCTAAAACGCAGTAAGAAGTTAGAGTGCAGTAGATAATCCTAAAACGCGGTAAGGAGTTTGAGTGCAGTAGGTAATCCTAAAACGCAGTAAGGAGCAAGAGTGCAGTAGGTAATTTTGAAACGCAGTAAGGAGTTAGAGTGCAGTAGGTAATCCTAAAACGCAGTAAGGAGTAAGAGTGTAGTAGGTAATTCAGAAACGCAGTAAGGAGTAAGAGTGCAGTAGGTAATCCTAAAACGCAGTAAGGAGTAAGAGTGCAGTAGGTAATTCTGAAACGCAGTAAGGAGTAAGAGTGCAGTAGGTAATCCTAAAACGCAGTAAGGAGTAAGAGTGCAGTAAATAATCCTAATACGCAGTAAGAAGTTAGAGTGCAGTAGGGGTTATCCTAAAACGCGATAAGGAGTAAGAGTGCAGTAGATAATCATAAAACGCAGTAAGGAGTTAGAGTGCAGTAGGTAATCCTAAAACGCAGTAAGGAGTAAGATTGCAGTAGTTAATCCTAAAACGCAGCAAGGAGAAAGAGTGCAGTAGGTAATCCTAAAAGGCAGTAAGGAGTAAGAGTGCAGTAGTTAATCCTAAAACGCAGCAAGGAGAAAGAGTGCAGTAGGTAATCCTAAAACGCAGTAAGGAGTAAGAGTGCAGTAGGTAATTCTGGAACACAGAAAGGAGTAAGAGTGTAATAGGTATTCCTAAAACGCAGTAAGGAGTTAGAGTGCAGTAAGTAATCCTAAAACGCAGCAAGGAGAAATAGTGCAGTAGGTAATCCTAAAACGCAGAAAGGAGAAAGAGTGCAGTAGGTAATCCTAAAACACAGCAAGGTGTAAGAGTCCAGTAGGTAATCCTAAAACGCTGTAAGGAATTAGAGTGCAGTAGGTAATCCTAAAACACAGTAAGAAGTTAGAGTGCAGTAGGTAATCCTAAAACGCAGTAAGGAGTAAGAGTGCAGTAGGTAATTCTGAAACGCATAAAGGAGTAAGAGTGTAGTAGGTAATCCTAAAACGCAGTAAGGAGTTAGAGTGCAGTAGGTAATCCTAAAACGCAGTAAGAAGTTAGAGTGCAGTAGGTAATCCTAAAACGCAGTAAGGAGTAATAGTACAGTAGGTAATTCTGAAACGCAGAAAGGAGTAAGAGTGTAGTAGGTAATCCTAAAACGCAGTAAAGAGTTAGAGTGCAGTAGGTAATCCTAAAACGCAGTAAGGAGTAAGAGTGCAGTAGGTTCTCCTAAAAATCAGAAAGGAGTAAGATTGCAGTAGTTAATCCTAAAACGCAGCAAGGAGAAAGAGTGCAGTAGGCAATCCTAAAACGCAGTAAGGAGTAAGAGTGCAGTGGGTAATCCTAAAAATCAGAAAGGAATAAGAGTGCAGTAGGTAATCCTAAAACGCAGTAAGGAGTAAGAGTGCAGTGGGTAATCCTAAAAATCAGAAAGGAATAAGATTGCAGTAGTTAATCCTAAAACGCAGCAAGGGGAAAGAGTGCAGTAGGTAATCCTAAAACGCAGTAAGGAGTAAGAGTGCAATAGGTATTTCTAAAACGCAGTAAGGAGTTAGAGTGCAGTAGATAATCCTAAAACACAGTAAGGAGTAAGAGTGCAGTAGATAATCCTAAAACGCAGTAAGGAGTTAGAGTGCAGTAGGTAATCCTAAAACGCAGTAAGAAGTTAGAGTGCAGTAGATAATCCTAAAACGCGGTAAGGAGTTAGAGTGCAGTAGGTAATCCTAAAACGCAGTAAGGAGCAAGAATGCAGTAGGTAATTTTGAAACGCAGTAAGGAGTTAGAGTGCAGTAGGTAATCCTAAAACGCAGTAAGGAGTAAGAGTGTAGTAGGTAATTCTGAAACGCAGTAAGGAGTAAGAGTGCAGTAGGTAATCCTAAAACGCAGTAAGGAGTAAGAGTGCAGTAGGTAATTCTGAAACGCAGTAAGGAGTAAGAGTGCAGTAGGTAATCCTAAAACGCAGTAAGGAGTAAGAGTGCAGTAAATAATCCTAATACGCAGTAAGGAGTTAGAGTGCAGTAGGGGTTATCCTAAAACGCGGTAAGGAGTAAGAGTGCAGTAGATAATCATAAAACGCAGTATGGAGTTAGAGTGCAGTAGGTAATCCTAAAACGCAGTAAGGAGTAAGATTGCAGTAGTTAATCCTAAAACGCAGCAAGGAGAAAGAGTGCAGTAGGTAATCCTAAAAGGCAGTAAGGAGTAAGAGTGCAGTAGTTAATCCTAAAACGCAGCAAGGAGAAAGAGTGCAGTAGGTAATCCTAAAACGCAGTAAGGAGTAAGAGTGCAGTAGGTAATTCTGGAACGCAGAAAGGAGTAAGAGTGTAGTAGGTAATCCTAAAACGCAGCAAGGAGAAATAGTGCAGTAGGTAATCCTAAAACGCAGCATGGAGAAAGAGTGCAGTAGGTAATCCTAAAACACAGCAAGGTGTAAGAATGCAGTAGGTAATCCTAAAACGCAGTAAGGAGTTAGAGTGCAGTAGGTAATCCTAAAACGCAGTAAGGAGTTAGAGTGCAGTAGGTAACACAGGTCTTCAAAAAAAACTTTTTTTTTTTGCACAAGAGAACCTGATGGTGTTTCTAGTGTAACTTTTCATGCTGAACTCAAAAATCTAATCAGAAATTTCCCATCACCCATGGTTTTTGCCTGATGGTCTTTTTTTTTGTATTGGGATAAATACAGTAATAAATGCTTGTATATATGAATATATATTCCATAATAAATGAAACTGCTTTTGAAAAAGATAGAATATGAAAGATACGGTTGGAAAATATGCAGCGATTTGAAAGTCGTTGCTCTCTTGCGTGGATTATAGCTTGGATATACAAAATTTTGTTGTTTTCTGTGTGAGTGGGATAGCAGAGATAGGGAAAGGCATTACATTAAAAAAATCTGGCCAAACCGTAAAATCTTTACTCCAGAATATAAAAATATTGCAAATCTACCCCTGATCGATTCAGAAAATATTTACTTACCACCATTACATATTGTAGCGAAATGAAATTGCTGGCTCAGCAACCCTGGAGTGACGTCACTTCCTGTGGAGGTTACCCCTGCGAGGCCGCGTGGCTACGAGACTTTATTCTTTGCTCTCTCTCCTTTGTTTACTATTTTAAAAATATAGCTATTTCTAGATATCACTCAATTATAATTAATTAATTCATTCATATTTCTCGTTTGTTCTTCTTTTGACCTCGGTTTGTTTGGTTAATAAAATAACGTTCTTCGTTTGTGGATCACCGACTCTACCTTTCTGCTATGCTACAACTGGTGGAGACGCTGGATCGTCAAGACCGATATCCCTTCAGACATAAAAGAAGGACTGAAACTGTTAAACAAGAAGATAGTGTAGAGCTCAAGGAGATGACCGTGAATATAGAGGAAGCTACCCAGGTGGGCAATTATTTTGTTCAGCACCTACCAAGGAATCCTTCCATGTTCTCCGGGGAGGATGGTGAGGATCCCCTTACCTGGTTAAAAGGTTACAAACGTGTGGCAAAGCATAATCATTGGGACGAAACCCTCTGTCTTGCCAATGTCTACTTTTACCTGAATGGAACTGCCCTCAAATGGTTTGAGAATAATGAGGAGACCATCCGGAATTGGGAAGAGTTTACTACTCAATTGGAGAGTGTATTTGGGAAAAGTGAGAGTCTGCGGCTGCTTGCCGAGAAAAAACTTAAAATCCGGGCTCAGCTAAAGGGTGAAAGCACCGAGTTCTATATACAAAACGTCCTACGACTCTGCAAAGAGGTAGATCTCCAAATGAGCGAGGGGGATAAAATCTCCCACCTCATGAAAGGAATAGTGGAAGAACTTTATCAGGCGCTTCTTCCAAGAGACATAAACAATACGGATCAATTTGTGTCTGAGTGCCGCCGCATTGAAGCGCTTCGTCGTCGGCGTGTGACCCCCGCCAAGTACGAACGCTTGCCCAATGTAGCATCCCTTGATGTCTGCGATGATAATACAGATTTGTCATCCATGATTAGACAAATTGTCCGCGAGGAGGTGCAACGGGCCTTGGCCGCTCGTCGTGAAGAACCAAGAATCGCCACCATTGAAGATATGGTGAGGGAAGAAATTGATAAAACCCTCGCTCCAATATCAAATCCTTCCAGAGGCTCCCCTCAATATCAAACTTATACGCCGTCACCAATCGCTAGAAGAGAGACGGCCGCACCCCAAACTCCCCGTCCCAGAGCTCGGTACCCGAAACAGGGAGAAAGATTGGACACAAATGAATGGCGGACCACTGAGGGAAGACCAATTTGCTTCCATTGCGGACGCCCTGGCCATGTCGCCCGTTACTGCCGTGACAGAAGGAGACAGAATGACGAAAGAGAAAACGGATATTCCCAAAGGAGGCAAGAACCAATGTTCTTCTATGGATCCCGTCCCAAATTCCCGGCGCTCAATGACGACGAGCCAAGGGATAATTTTAGACGTTACCGAAGCCCTTCCCCATACCCTGGCCGAAACAGACAACATTCGTCGCCTATTAGAGGGTCCAGTCGGTCACCTCGCCGTTCCCGCCAGGAAAACTAGAGGTTGCGACCTATTTTGGAGGTGGGGGCCGCAAAATTTGGAAACCCTCCCTCATCGACTACAGTGGATATGAAAGGAAATTATATAAATATTAAAATAGAAGGAAATATAACCAGTGCTCTTGTTGATTCTGGGGCTTCTTATTCTGTCGTGTCCGAGAGGTTCAGACTCAAATTGAAGAAAATAATGTTTGCCGAAACTGACGTGAGCTTAAGAGTGGCCAACGGTAAAATTATAAAACCGAAAGGACGCTGCTCTTTAAAATTGGACTTAAATGGTCTGCAGGAAAATTTCGAATTTATTGTTCTGGAGGACTGTAGTCACAATGTGATCCTCGGATTGGACTTTTTGAAGTTATCCAGGGCGGTAATTGATTCTGCAGAAGATACACTTTTTTTAGAGGAATTCCTAGTCGAGGACACACCCAAGAACAACTCACCTCTCTACGCGGAACGGGAATACAGAATAGAGCCCGCATCTTGTCAGCTGATAGAGGTATTAAGCAGAGATATCTCAGATAATGCAGCTGTGGTGGCAGAAAGTCAAAAAGGTCTGTCGCTGGAAAGAGAACTAATGGCTCCCTCCTCTATCATCTCACTTACCAGTAACAGGGGAAAACTGTGGGTGGCAAATTGGAACCCATATCCGAAGATAATTCCCCAGGGGATGCACGTGGCCGATGGTGTCGTCATCGAGGATAGCCAGCTTTGTGTACTTGCTGAGGGCAACCACGTAGGAACAGACATAGGCCATTCCGAGGATTCAAAAATTGCGGAAATTTTAAATATAGATGATTCACTTGACGATTTTCAAAAAGAAAAATTAAGAAATTTATTGAGAAACTATAGAGATATTTTTGATTTCAGAAAAAAAGAAGCGTCCAAGACCGATAATGTTAAGCATCGAATTAGCACTGGAGACCACCTTCCCACCAAACAACGACCGTACCGAGTAGCACCAGCGGAACGTCAAATTATTCAAGAGGAGGTAAATAAAATGGAAGAAATTGGTATTATTCAGCCCTCTGCGAGCCCATGGGCCTCACCGGTCGTTTTGGTCAGGAAAAAAGATGGCAGCTGGAGATTCTGCGTCGATTACCGCCGCCTTAATAAGATAACAAAAAAGGATGTTTACCCGCTCCCAAGGATCGACGACACTTTGGACTGTCTACAGGGAGCACGATTTTATTCCTCTATGGATCTCCAATCTGGATACTGGCAGATCGACGTGGAGGAAGCGGACCGTGAGAAGACTGCATTCATAACCCCAGATGGATTGTATGAGTTCAAAGTGATGCCATTTGGGTTATGCAACGCTCCAGCTACATTCGAACGAATGATGGACGGCCTCTTGAAGGGTCTTAAGTGGACAATCTATCTCTGTTACCTTGATGACATAGTCGTTTTTTCCGATGATTTTGAGGAACATCTGAGACGCCTTCAGCTGGAATTAGGCTGTTTGAGGAAGGCTGGCTTGTGCCTCAACTCGGGGAAATGCAGGTTTGGTGCGAAAACTATAACAGTTCTTGGACATGAGGTGAGTGGAGATGGAATATGTCTCGATCCAGAAAAAAATAGAGCAGTCCGTGACTTCCCCAGACCAAAGTCGCTAAAAGAAGTTAGAAGTTTCCTAGGGCTATCTTCCTACTACCGCCGTTTCATACCCAATTATGCCCATATAGCCCAACCATTTAACGCTCTTTTAAAGAAAGATTCAGTGTTTAGTTGGAACATAGAAGAGCGGCGCGCATTTGAAGCTCTCAAGTCAGCCCTAATTTCTGAGCCTGTCTTGGGACATTTTGATCATTCATCCCCAACAGAAATACATACTGATGCGAGCAACTATGGAATAGGAGCAGTTTTAGCGCAAATTCAAAAGGGAAAGGAAAGAGCCATTGCCTATGCATCGAGAACGCTCAATAAGGCGGAAAGAAATTATTCGACGACTGAGAGAGAATGTCTTGCTATTATTTGGGCCATTGGCAAATTCCGGCCGTATGTTTTTGGACGTCAATTCACTATCGTAACTGACCATCACTCCTTGTGCTAGCTGACCAACCTCAAGGACCCATGTGGGAGGTTAGCAAGATGGGCTCTTCGGCTGCAGGAGTTTGATGTTACTGTTGTGCACAAGAGCGGAAGAAAACATCAGGACGCTGACTGTTTATCAAGAAGTCCCCTAAATTGTAGTGAAGATATAGATGAAGATATTCCTTGCATAGTTGCCTTACAGAATTTTGGACGGGAACAAATGAAAGACCCGGACCTCACGAAGATAGCCGAGAAAATCCAACAGGAAACATCTAACAAGTCCTTTATAAAAATAAACGATACTCTCCATAAAAAAAAATTACGATCCAATGGGAAGGGAATGGCTTCTGGTGGTCCCCCGCCACTTGAGGCCTGAAATACTGAGAAACTTACATGATTCTCCCACTTCAGGACATCTTGGATTTACTAAGACATATGATCGAATAAGAAAAAAATTCTACTGGCCCGGAATGTATAGAAATATTAGGAAGTATGTGGCTCACTGTCCAGATTGTCAGCGACGCAAACGCCAGCCCCAACTCCCTCCAGGACTTTTGCAGCCGATACCTGTGCCTATAGGCGCCTTCGAAAAAGTGGGAATGGATCTCCTTGGAAGGTTTCCAACATCTATGTGCGGGAATCGATGGATCATTGTCTGTACGGATTACCTCACCAAGTTTGCGATCACGAAAGCTCTACTGACAAGTGAATCAGTGGAAGTAGCGAAATTCTTCATTAAAGATGTAATTCTGAAGCACGGTGCGCCGAGGGAAGTTATCACAGACCGAGGACGAAATTTTACATCTTCAATGATTCGTGATCTGAACAAACACTGCAGAATAACTCATCGGACAACAACCGCCTACCACCCTCAGACCAATGGACTCACTGAAAGGTTGAATAAGACAATAGCAGACATGCTGTCCATGTATGTGGACGTCAACCAGAAAGATTGGGATGAGATTCTCCCATTCGTGACGTTCGCATACAACACGGCGAAGCAAGAGTCCACGGGGTTTAGTCCATTCTACCTTGTGCACGGGCGTGAGGCGGAGACCCCACTAGACTTGCTATTCCCCAAATTTCCTTCAGAGGATGAAGATGACTTCATCCAGACTCTAGGATCAAGGGCCGAAGAAGCGCGACAGCTGGCACGCATTCACACTATGAGGTCCCAGGGAGGAAATAAACTCCGTTACGACGCCCATCACAGAAACATAATCTATCAGCCCGGAGTTCTCGTTTGGATCTATATCCCTGTGCGCAAGGTGGGTTTGTCTGAAAAACTAATGCGACGTTATTTCGGCCCGTATAAAGTAACAAGAAAAATATCCGATGTGACATATGAAGAGAAGACATTCGGAGACCAGCATGGTCGTCGTAAAACAAAGGACATAGTTCACATCTGCAGGATGAAGCCCTATTTAGATCCAGAGAAGCGGGAGGACCACCTGGAGGAGGACATGGAAGACGACTTATCAAGTCCTCAAAAGGAAGAAGTTCCAGCGGAAGGGAGGCAACCACCCTTGGCCCAGGAGGAGGTCCCCAGACCAGGAGACCTGGATATCCCTGGCCCTATTACGCGGTCGCGAGCTCATAGACTGGAGGCGCAGGTCTCCTGCTGAGCATCGGGTCGATGTCCTTTGAGAGGGGGGCTATGTAGCGAAGTGAAATTGCTGGCTCAGCAACCCTGGAGCTGAAGTCACTTCCTGTGGAGGTTACCCCTGCGAGGCCGCGTGGCTACGAGACTTTATTCTTTGCTCTCTCTCCTTTGTTTACTATTTTAAATATAGCTATTTCTAGATATCACTCAATTATAATTAATTAACTCATTCATATTTCTCGTTTGTTCTTCTTTTGACCTCGGTTTGTTTGGTTAATAAAATAACGTTCTTCGTTTGTGGATCACCGACTCTACCTTTCTGCTACGCTACAATATTAAACTGGGATTAATGAAGAACTTTGTCAAGGCAATGGATCAAAATGCCAGTGGATTTGCCTACCTAAAACAAAAATTTTCTAGTATAAGTGAAGCGAAGATTAAAGAAGGCATTTTCGTTGGACCTCAGATTCGAGAATTGCAGCAGGATGGAAATTTTCAAAATAGTTTGAATGAAGTTGAAGCAGAAGCATGGAATTCCTTTAGAAAGGTTTGCAGAATCTTCTTAGGAAGTGTCAAGGTTGAAAATTACCGAGACATAGTTAATGATCTGTTGCTTTCCTACAAGGCACTGGGATGTAACATGTCCCTCAAGATCCATTTTCTGCATTCACATCTAGATTTATTTCCAGACAATCTTGGCGCAGTTAGCGATGAGCATGGTGAGAGGTTTCATCAAGATATATCAAGCATGGAGAAGCGGTACCAAGGTAAATGGAGTCCCGCTATGCTTGCCGACTACTGCTGGACACTCAAGAGGGATGTACCACAAGCAAAGTATAGAAGAAAATACGCTGTCACTGCTTTTCAATAAATAAATATGTTTCGTTCATATATGCCTATATATTAACAATATTTCCAAGTTTCAAGTAGGTGTATCTCAGAAATATTGCGTAATAGACAAAACTACTGGTATATTTGGATTCAGGACATGTAGATAAGATGCTATTTCTTTGTGGACAAAGAAAAATATTTTTGGTAAACCAGTGTAATGTAATAAGGGTTGTGCAAAACTGTATTTATCCCAATACTAAAAAAAGACCGTCACGCAAAAACCATAGGTGATGGGAAATTTCTGATTAGATTTTTGAGTTCAGCATGAAAGGTTACACTAGAAACATAATCAGGTTCTCTTGTGCAAAAATCTTGTTGACCAGTGTAATCCTAAAACGCAGCAAAAAATAAGAGTACAGTAGGTTATCCTAAAACGCAGCAAAAAAATAAGAGTGCAGCAAGTAATCTGAAAACGCAGTAAGGAGTTAGAGTTCAGTAGGTAATCCTAAAACGTAGTAAGTAATTAGAGTGTAGTAGGTAATCCTAAAACGCAGTAAGGAGTTAGAGTGCAGTAAGTAGCAGGCCAACTTAGCTCCAAAAGAAATGGCCGCCTCTGACATAAGGAACAGACGCCATGTGCAGCCGCTCCTAACATGGAGTACAAACGCTGCTCATTCTGTATCCCTGAATCAGGAGCCCTCACAGGGTACTATCAGCCGGGCCAGCTGAGCCCAGGTTTTTTAGTGAGCTTGTTACTGCTCCCCTCCTCCTTTTTAATCAGTGCTTGGGACCGGCAAAGGCGGAGAATAGTAATAAGAAAGAATATAAAATTTATAACAAATAAATTTACTGAAAATGTGTTCCTTTTCATCAAAGATTATCTCTACAGATCTTTTTATATTTAATAAAAAGAGGCACATTGCCAGTCAATTTATTTGTTACAAATTATATCTATAGTTGGCAATTAAATTTATATGAAAAAAAGGAGACTATGATGAATGTTATGATGAATTTATAGATTTGAACCTCCCATGATAATCATTGAATTTGGTCACTTATCAGATGGATTGCTCATAGCATCTGACCCAACTACAATTTAACATAGATTTTAATTCAACAGGATGAAAAATAAATCTTTTTGGTTTTATATTAAATAAGATTGACACTCTTCTCTCTCTCTCTCTCTCTCTCTCTCTCTCTCTCTCTCTCTCTCTCTCTCTCTTATACAGTAGAACCTCTCTGTAAAGAACACCTAATTGTAGACCCATTTGTCCTTTAGGGAGAAGTGTCCTCTTACTGGAAAGTTGCTAAATAGTGAAAATGGTAATATTGTAAATGAAAAGTGTCCTTTGTAAAGAGGTGTCCGCTAGCTGGGTGTCCGCTAAATGAAGTTTATATTATATATAGCAAGTTATTTGTAGGTTAACTACATAGTACTGCTATATCAAAACTTTTTTCTTCTTTCTTATCTCCACTCAATCATATTAGGGTATCAAGCTTGTAAAGGTTGAGATTTGACAACCATCATGACTAGGTGAAGTAGAATATGTCTGCCTTTGTCATTAATACTGGGACACTACTCAGTGGCAGGCTGACTTAGCTCCAATATGAAATGGTCGTTTTTGACATGAGGAACAGACACCATGCGCAATTGCTCCTAACATGGAGTACAAACGCTACTCATCCTCTATCCCTGGATTAGGAGCCCTTACAGGGTACTATCAGCCGGGTCAGCTGAGCCCAGGTTTTTTAGCGAGCTTGTTACTGTTCCCCCTCCTCCTTTTTCATTCGGACTTGGGACCGGCAAAGGCGGGGTTATATCAAAACATGAACTGTAACAATGCTAGTATTAAAACATTAAGCCATAATTATTCCTCAAGCCCTGTTAACTGCCTCAGTGTGGTAGGGAGGTGGCCCTGGGCAGGACAGTAAGTCTGGAGTCTTGTACTCCTGGTGTCCTAGACGTGAAGACTGTCCTACTAAGCCCAGCTGAATGTTAACAGGCAAAGTTGTATTCCTACCTTTGTATGTCAGATGTTACCATCACCAGGAAACCAAGCACCCAATTACTTTGTAGATAAGCTCCAACCATAAGTACTGGCACATGGCCTGGGGCCGTATAATCACCTGGAGAAATCTCTCTCTCTCTCTATATATATATATATATATACAGTATAACCTCATTAATTCGACACACGATAATTTGACACTTAATAATAATTCGACAATGTTTTGATGTCCCGACCTCCAGCCTATCAAATAACAAACGGTAATTTGACACTCTTGATAATTCGACAATAACGTTTATTCGACAATTCAAATTTTGGCAGTTGACTTGTTTACATACAACTTAACCATTAACAAGGTATTACAGATGCGAGTGGTGGCCAGCAAACTTTAGGATTGTGCATGCCCACTTTGGGTTTCTGGTTAGTTTAAGTTTCACTTTACAGTGCCTTTGCGAATGTCGTAAGTGTTATTGTTTTTCAACGAGGGCTGTTTAGGCATTGTGCACTTCGATATTTATTTTCTTTTTAATTTACAACATTGAAATATTTTAGTTATTTTTAAACTTTTATAAGATTTTCCCTTTTATATAAACAAATCATTATAATGAAGCCACAATGATTATGAGAATCATTTCACTATTCTATTTTCGTGTTAGTTTAAATAAAAGAACGTGGCAAGTATATTTAGTTCTCCTAAAAAATATCAGAAACGTGGTCAGTATGGCCAGCTTACTTATGTGGAAAAACAAAAATTATAGTAGAAATAGACTTTGATACACTCAAAACTCTCCAATAGATGTGAATCTCCTGTATAAGGGGAAAAACTTTTCTGGAGATGAATTTCTTTTTATTTTTATTACAATCTCAAGTTGTAGGGCATCACCACCCCCCTCCCCCCCCCCCCCCCCCCCCCCCCCCCCCCCCCCTTCTACAGGAGTACAAAATGAACAATATTGAAACGCCGTTAGATACTGTCCATTCAATTATAATATGATATCAAGTTCATCAAAGGAGATTTGACAACCATCATTACTGGGTGAAGTAGAATGCGTATATTTTTGTCTTTAAGACAGGAAGCACTACTCAGTATCAGGCCGACTTAGCTCCAAAAGAAATGGCCGCCTCTGACATGAGGAACAGACGTTATGTACAGCCATTCCTAACATGGAGTACAGAATAATCCTGTATCCCTGGATCAGCCGGGCCAGGTGAGTCCAGTTTTGTAGCAAGCTTGCTACTGCTCCCCCTCCTCCTTTTTCATCCAGGCTTGGGACCGGCAAAGGCAGAGTTAGAATAAATATCAAATATCATTGATTTTTAATTATTCCATATAAAAAGCCTAATAATCTTGTTTTATTAATAAAGTTCAGTTTACCATGTGCATGTTTCAAGCTGTTTGCCCTCATCTACCTAGTGCAAGCTGTACCTCAACGACAAAATGATGGCTTGCACCATATATCGGAATGAATTTCAAATAATCTATGATTCTTAATAATTACAGATTGAAGAGATACCCTTTCTTTATTAACCATAAGAAGCTATTTCCAGTTAGCATTCAGGCTGTTGGCCCTCATCTGTGTGCTGCAAGTTCTATTACAATGACCAAAAGAACTGATCTTTGAGGATTTCTGATTAATTAAGGAATTTGTATTCATATCCATAGAGGTGTGAGAACCCCAAGGTATATAAAAAAGATTACAGAATTGACATTTTTTTAGGACCAGGTTAAACAATTAAAAAAAAAGGCAACTCTTCATCCTGCAATTAAAAGTTTTTGAAGGCTTGCAGCATCTCTCAGAATAAATATATAAACTAAACAGAATTCAAGAATAGGACCAAAATTTTTGTATTTTATTAATAAAATCCAACCATGTACGCGTTTCAATCTATTGACCCTCATTTTCCCGATAGAAACTAAACTTCAATAAATACAAAGTGGCTTCAGAGGACTTTTTTTACTCTTCTTCTTTCTTATCTCCACTCAACAAACACATTAGGGTACCAAGCCTGTAGAGCATGTTGATGGTATCTTTTGGGGATGATTAGAACTCATCAATGGATGAGCCAAATCATTCAATAATGTTGTTTGGGATGCAGGTTGAGAATTGCACTTAGTACATAGTGGGAAAACCATGCAACCATTCTGGAATGTCATTGTCCGTAGATTACCAGACTTAAGTCTGGAAATCAAAGACTGTTTTTCATTGGGAGAACAGAATTGGTGCTTGTACCTCCTGCTCTGTAATAGGCATGTGCAGCATTAGATTTCCATTCCTGAAGGCATTGGGTTTTGATGGTACGGAGGAGGTCTCTTTCGTCTTGTTGGGTGGTAGATTCTTTGGCTACAGGTAGGCTAAGAGCTCCAGTCTTTGCCAGAGAGTCTGCCAGCTCATTACCAGGAATTCCAATGTGAGCTGGAAGCCATTGCACTGTGACAGAGCTGTTGGCTGGGAGTCGGTTTACAGACTTAGCGATGCTCTTGAGGAGAGGTTCTTGGCTGGAGAAGCAGCTTTGAAGGGTATAAATGGCTGCTAATGAGTCGGAGTATATTATTATTTTGCTTGGCGAGTTGATGTTGATGTCTTTTAGAGCAGTATCTATTGCAGAGAGTTTTTATTTATAAGCTGAAAGGTGTCTAGGGTGGGAAAGGGAGATTTTTTCAAGGATCTTATCTTTGTAGATAGCAATTCCACTGCCAGACAGTCCAGTTTCAAGTTGGGTACCGTCAGTGTAAATTGTGATGTCGAAGAGGGAGCTATTTTCTTCAATGATTTGGAGGCCAAGAGCATTAGGTAATTCTGGCTGAGTTTCATGTTTGTGAGGATTGTCTGGTAGATGAGGAAAACAGATGAGTTTGTTGCGAGTTCTGTGTGAGGATAGGAAGTTATGTGTTTTTGATTAATTGGGATGTCTAAAATTTTTGAGTTGTGAACCATGTTGAGAGAAGTGGGGTGTTTTAGTCTTTGATTTGCGACCCAATTTCTAATATATTTTCCTGTAAGATGTTCTTTTGGAGAGGTAATATTTTTTGGATATGAATTTTGAGAAACATTTTTCTCCTTAGGTGCAGGGAAAGAAGGTTGGTTTCGAGTTCAGCAATGCGATTTGGGCAGGATCCTCGAAGCCCGCTGATGATTTTAGCTGCACTTGCTTGGATCTGTCTATTCTGGTTAGATTGGTTTTACTTGCATTGATCCGGGCTGGTGTGGCATATTCCAAAATAGATCTTACGAGTGCAAGGTACGTTGTGCGTAAGATATTGGCATTCGTACCCCAGTTTAAGCCTGATATTTTTTTCAGGATTTTGAGTCTATTTTTGGCTTTGTTTATCATAGTGTCAATATATATTTTAAAAGTGGGAGCAGAGTCAAGTGTGACACCAAGATATCTTGGGGAATCTGAATAATGGATTATTGAGTTGTTCAAAGAAATATATCAGGTCCAGTGGCGAAGGTAGTTGTTGATGGTGAAGAGGCCGATTTCAGATTTGCTGATGTTGACAGAAAATTTCAGTTTCTGAGTTACCTTTTGCAGATTTTTCATGGCTTTATTCAGAGAGTGTTCTGCATTGGAGAGGATGTTTTTGTAGACCCAGATTATATAATCTGCTGGTATATAATTTCAGCTGGTGGTTTGATGAAAGTGTGTACATCATTTAGGTAAATATTGTTAAGAAGAGTTTGAAAGTACATTTTATTTTATCCATTATTGTAAATTTGCCTAACCTAATTTGCATTTATGCTTTTGATTTTCTTTGTTCGCCTGTTTTGCATGTTTCTTATTTTTTCACCATTATAAATACCATCTTAACAATCATTAGATGAGATTTTTCCTCGACTTATCCAGTGGACGGTTGTAAAATAAACAAAATAAACATTTATTTCCCGCTGTCTCCATGTTTCCTCGCGGCACCCCAGAACATCATCGCAACACTGGTGGAGATGCTGATCCTACCATCAAAAATGAAGCTATCTTAAGAAGAAGCCGTCGTCTACGAGGACAACCTCCAATGAGATCCTTCAGTGCCTCTCCAACAAGACGCGCCATTGTGAATCAAGATGACGCTACACCTTGGAACAACATTTTCTTCTGCCAGCCACCACTTCCAAATCTGGAAGTATTTGGCGGATACTCAGACGAAGATCCTTCAGAATGGCTGGAAGAAATCGAGTTGTTAGCAAGACAACAACGGTGTCCAGACGATGTCATGCTGGCATATGCCCGGAGCTACATGGACGGACCTGCGAAGAAATGGGCAAAACTCAACAGCCCTCACATTTTTTGGCCTGGAGTGTATTCAAAAAGGCACTCCTGAGAGATTTCAGGAGGGCAGATACTGCCAAATTTAAATTAATAATGGACCTGCAAAACAGAATCCAGCAGCCCAATGAGTCAACTCTGCGTTACGCCGAGGATGTCCTCAACCTCTGTAACAAGGTCAACCCCAAAATGACAACGGACGATAAATTATACTACATGAAGACTGGTCTAAACAAATACCTGTCACTCATTATGATGATAACACCTTGCAGCACGGTCAAAGACTTTTTGGAACTAGCGAGGCGAATAGATCAACATCTAGTGGATTTTGAGCAGCGAAGAAGCTTCAGACAAAATAACCGCCCAACCAGACTATTCCCTCCTAGGAGAAACTACAACAACCAAACAGACCATAGTCGTGGTTTCGACATACCTCGCTTCCAAAAAGGATCGTTCGCAAATGATAGAAGACCAATCGCAAGTGACAGTAGACCAACATTAGCCCCAGGTAGATTCGAGAGGGCTAGACCTAATGACACAGGGATGGAACCGGTTGGAAACGATTATAGGGGCTCAGCACCAACCCCAACCAACAGAACCCCCGAGCAGTATCCCAGGAGGCAGACGTATACGACGCCCCCAAGTAACAGGCGTTATCAAAGGCCATTATACCAGGATCGAAGAATATGCTGGAACTGCTCCGAACAGGGACACATATCGAGGTATTGCCCTCGTAACACTGAACGACCGACTTACAATATCAGACCAATACATCGGCAGTTTTCAAGGTCCATGGAGAGAGAGAGAGAGAGAGAGAGAGAGAGAGAGAGAGAGAGAGAGAGAGAGAGAGAGAGACTATTGACTATTGAAACACTTTTATTGACGTCTAGTCAATTTTTACAAAATGATTATGATAAAAGTAATGAATAAATAATGGGAATTTACAATGATTTTAGGAGCTAGGGAGGCTCCACCACCTTGATAGGGTTCTCCTCCAGACAAGGAGGGGGTCTTCTTGGACTCCCCGCATCTCCAGGCCCAGGAAGTACTTGTAGATGCGGGTCTTGGCGGACGCCATGATGGCCAGGGCGTCGTCCTCCAGGTCATGCCCGAAGATCCAGCTTTGCAGGTCAGGAGGCCGTTGGAGGATGGTGAAGGCCTCCAGGATGACAGGCCTGATCCGACTACAGGACCAGTAGCGGTGGGCCAGTGACAGGTCTCCGGACCCACAGGCGATGCAGGACTCCCGGGCTGAAGCCGGATGTGCTGGATGGGGAAGGGCGTGCAGGGCCAGCCGCACGGCAACGTCAGCATTGTGCCCCGAGAAGGCGCAACGCCGGAGGGAAGACCAGCTGATGGAGATGGGGATGCTGACGTGGGGGAACCACCGTCCGAACAGCTGGGTAATGGGCAGCGCAGCCAAGCGCGGACGCTCAAGCAAGCGGCGGGCTGTGCGGGTGGTTAGGCGCTGGAAGGCGGTGGTCGTTTAAATGAGGACTATTTAAAAAATTGTAGAGGAATATATATCGATGATTCGAGGCAACAGGAACCGGACTTTGATGTGAATAGCGAAGACGATTTTCCTACTTTGGGAGAGGCGTCAAAAAACTAACCCGACTGAATGGATCTCGGGCTTCTGGTGGTCGAATAAACTTGGTTATGAATCTTCAAAGAAATAAAACGACTCTGATAGAAATCAATGATTATACGGTTGAGGCATTAATCGACACTGGAGCGGTGGTTAGCTGTATTGACGAGGAACTCTCATATAAACTAAAATTAAAAGTTGTCAAAGATAATAATCTGAATTTGAAAGCTGCAGGTGATCAGAAACTTAATGCAAAAGGAAGGTCAATGGTATCATTCAATATGGATCAGGAAAAATATACAATTCAGATGATAGTGTTAGAAAAATGTAACCCCAAAATAATTCTGGGAGACGATTTCTTAAGCCAGTACAAAGCCTTAATAAACTGCCGAAACAATACTTTATGGATTGAATCCCCAAATAATATGGACAAACATGGTACAAGTTTAAAATATGCTAGGGCGGTTGAAGATAGAGTAATTCCTGAATTTAGCCTATGTCTGGTTAAGGGCTATTGCGAACCAACTACTGATGACAAGGAAATATTGATAGAGAATCTCTCATCGCTAACATCGAAATATGGCCTGATAACAACAAGATATTTGCCAAAAAATACAAGGTTCCCTGATATTTGGCTTTTGAACCCTTCTTCAAAACCTATAACCGATTTCATCGGCACATGAAAATAGGGATAATACGGAAGTAGACAGGATGTACAAGACAGACCATCGAGCAGTTTCCTCCATTGATCTTAATTTTGACATAAATCCCGATTTATCTTCCGAGAAACGTAATCAGGTTTTGATGCTACTCTACGAATACAAAGAAATGTTCGCCGCACCAGACGATTACAAAGGGAGAACTCACCTTGTCAGACATAAAATCAAAACAAACAGCGATATTCCCATAAGAACCCCTACAGAGTGTCTTTGAGAGAACGCGAAATAATTAATAATCAAATAGATAAGATGTTGAAAAAAGGTATAATTTCTCATTCATCGAGTCCATGGGCATCTCCTGTAATTCTCGTTAAGAAGAAAGACGGAACATTTAGATTCTGTGTGGACTACAGAAATTTAAACTCTATCACTGTTAAAGATCAATATCCGCTTCCTCGTATAGACGACTGCTTCGACCCTCTCCATGGATCTAGATCAGTGATTCTCAACCAATGTGCCGCGGTAATTTTGTGTGCCGCGAAATTCTAAAAATGTGCCGCCGAATTTTAGTCATATGATTATGTTCACGTTTGTATTGGTTTTTCTTTTTTTCTTTTTCTTTTTTTTACTTTTTAAAATAACGAAATTAGCAAATTGAATGTTAGAGATGTATATTACTTATATTTTGCATAGAAATATTGATACATAATTTGAATTTTCTTGCATTCAAGTTAGCAAAAGTGTGCCGCGAAATTCTAAAATTGTGCCGCCAAATTTTCAAATCTTTAAAATAATGCCGCAACAAAAAAAAGGTTGAGAATCACTGATATAGATACTTCACATCACTGGACCTGTGTTCAGGATACTGCCAGGTGGAAGTTGAAGAACAAGATCGGGAGAAAACTGCTTTTGTGACACCTGACGGACTTTACCACTTCAACGTCTTACCTTTTGGTTTATGCAATGGCCCAGCAACTTTTGAAAGACTAATGGATAATATATTGAGGACCCATAAATGGAAAATCTGCTTGTGCTACCTTGACGATGTGATAGTTTTCTCTGAAGAGCTACCATCGCATTTGACAAGATTGAAGACCATTTTGGGATGCTTAAGAAAAGCAGGATTGACACTCAATCTTTCAAAATGCAGATTCGCTTATGAAGCTCCTTTTATTGGGGCACGTTGTGTCAAAAGAAGGAATTACACCCGATCCAGAAAAAATTGCGAGCATAAAGGATTTCCCCGCCCTCAAAACAATTAAGAATGTCAGAGCTTTTCTCGGACTATGTTCTTATTATAGAAGGTTCATTAAAGAATTCTCAAAAATAGCATATCCATTACAAATTCTAACTCGTAAAAACCAGCCGTTTGTATGGGGAAAAGAACAAGAATCATCTTTTCTAACTTTAAAAGAAAAGCTGAGTTCAGCGGAGGTCCTAACTCATTATGATCCAAATAAACCCATAGGCCTCCACACCGACGCAAGCGATCAAGGACTTGGGGCAGTGCTCATTCATGTTGAAGACAATGGTAGAGAGCGTCCAATTTCATATGCCAGCAGAACATTGCAGAAGGCTGAGACCAACTATTCAACTACGGAAAAGGAATGCTTGGCTATTATATGGGCAAATGGGAAATTCAGGCCTTATCTTTACGGCCGTAAATTCATCGTTTATACCGATCACCATAGTCTCTACTGGATGGCCAAAGTAAAAAAATTATCTGGACGTTTGGCGCGTTGGTCGTTGGAATTGCAAGCCTACGATTTTACTATAAATTATAAATCTGGAAAAACACATTTAGATGCTGATGGATTATCGCGGTGCCCAATTCCAGATAAAATTAAAATTTTACGAATTAACTATAACACCGAAGACTATGACGCTTACATTAAGAAAATTAACAACATGATCGACCAACACCCAAACAGCTACGGAGAAAACTTCACCAAACATAACGGAAAAATTCATAAAAATAATCCTACCCCAACAGGCAACCCGTGGTTATTGGTCATCCCAAAGACCAAACAACTAGAACTCTTGGAACAGATGCATGATCATCCTACATCGGGCCACGTGGGTATAAAAAGAACATACAGCCGAATAAAAGATAAATATTTTTGGCCTTCAATGTTCAAAACAGTGGAGAAATATGTTTCCAGTTGCCCTGAATGCCATTTTCGTAAGACCCCATCCCAACAACCATCGGGACAATTGCAACCGATACCACCAGCGTCTAGACCGTTCGAACGAATAGGAATAGACCTTTTGGGTAGATTTCCCAAGTCCATCAACGGAAATAGGTGGATCGTTGTTTGCACAGACTATTACTCAAGGTATGTTGAAACAGCGGCGCTACCTCGAGGAACTGCCACAGAAATTGCCGATTTTTTCTTGAAAAGAATAGTACTAAGACATGGAGCACCGAAAATTTTAATTTCTGACCGCGGGAGTTCTTTCTTGAGCAAACTACTCACATAAGTTTTGAAAATTTGCAACACGATACATAAGAAAACGACAAGTTACCATCCACAGACAAATGGCCAAACGGAAAGAATGAACCGTACGCTGACAGATATGATATCAATGTACATTGACGAGAAGCACCAAAATTGGGACGAGATTCTCCCGTTTGTGACTTTCGCCTACAATTCCTCGGTACAAGAGACGACCGGCTATTCCCCATATTTTCTTATTCACGGAAGAGAACCGTTGACATTTCTGGACTCTACATTTGACTTGCCGGAAGTACCGCCTAAACCCGGAGACTTTGATGACTACATATCAAATCTCCTAACCATAGTTGAAGAATCAAAAAAGATTTCAATGGCTAGAACAATGGCACGGCAAGATAAATCCAAACAAGTATACGACAAACATCGCAGAGAAGTTAACTTTTCACCAGACGACCTAGTACTGATTTGGACACCGATAAGAAAAGTTGGAAGAGCGGACAAACTACAAAAAAATTACATCGGACCATTCAAGATAATTAGGAAGACATCACCAGTAAATTATGAAGTAAAAGAAGTCACGGGAAGAGGCAAGAAAATTGTACATGTGTCAAGAATGAAACTGTACCGGACCCCAGACTTCAGGACAAGTCTTTTTCAAGGGGGAGAGTAATGTTAAGAAGCGTTTGAAAGTACATTTTATTTTATCCATTATTGTAAATTTGCCTAACCTAATTTGCATTTATGCTTTTGATTTTCTTTGTTCGCCTGTTTTACATGTTTCTTATTTTTTCACCATCATAAATACCATCTTAACAATCATTAGATTAGATTTTTCCTCGACTTGTCCAGTGGACGGTTGTAAAATAAACAAAATAAACATTTATTTCCCGCTGTCTCCATGTTTCCTCGCGGCACCCCAGAACATCATCGCAACAATATTGAAGAGAATAGGGCTTAGGATTGATCCTTTGGGTAAACTCGTTAAATACGAGTGGTTTTTGATTTGTTGAAATTAACCTGTATGGTGCGTTTGGATAGAAAATTGCTGATCCAACTCAGCATACTTCCCTCTATTCCAAGTTCATCGAGTTTGAGAATTAGCTTTTTCTTCCAGACTCTGTCGAAGGCTTGGGAAAGGTCGATGAAGGCTTGTAGGTTTATGATGAAAGCTGTGTCCTGGATTTGTTTAACGAAGTAAAATATTGAGAGAATCCTCTATGCTTTGATATTTTTAAAAGCTCTTTGATGAGTGTCTAGTAGGTTGTTGAGGTTAAGATAAAAAGTTAACCTATTGAGAATCATGTGCACCATGATAGGTCTGTAGTTGGTTGGGTAGTTCTCAGGCTTGCCTGGTTTGTGGATAGGAGTGATTGTGGCATGTTTTCACTTTTTAGGGAGGGTAGACGAGCTCCAACTGTAATTGAAAATGCTTAAGAGTTCTAGTTTGGCATGGGGGCTTAGATTTTTCAACATGGGTCCAGTGATGTAGTCTGGCCCAGGAGCTTTTGTAAGGTCGATATGGATTAAAGCTTCGTCTTGAGAAACACATTTTTCTCCTGAGGTGCAGAAGAATAAGGTTGGATTCAAGCTCAGCAATGTGAATTGGGCAGGATCCTTGGATTTTAGCAGGCAAGGCATTATTTCCCGCAAATTGAGAAATTTTTATGGTGCCAAACCTAAATATCTGAGAATGTTGATGTATAATAAAAAAAATGCATAAAATTAGGATTATATGAAAAAATAATAAAATAAAAAGTTAAATCACCAAATTCAAAATATTTAAACTATATGTGACGTTTTATCAACAGTGTTGTTACATATATCACTTCTATTTATATCATACTTTTCTTCTTTATAATTCGATATAATAGAAAAATTAAGTGTAACGTGTAAATTTCGCTGTCAAAAGGGTAGTTGAGTTTATATTCACTCTATTGATTCAAATCTCCTGGACAATACCACAGGTTTGTGGAGATGGGTTTCTTTTCATTTTATTAACTTAGTTCGAAGCTTACAGGCATCTCTGCCCTTCTACAGGAGTACATAAATAAACGAATACAAAAAATACAAAAAGGTTTGTAATAGTTTAGCATCAGGCGGCGTTTTATTTGTTTATTTTTATACTCCTGTAGAAAGGCAGAGATGCCCGAAAACTTGAGTCTACTTTAATTAAATGAAAAGAAATCATCCCCAGAAACCTGTAGTGTTGTTTTATATTGATGAGACAAAGGCGGGGATGTGATGCTCAGATGGTTTATTTGGTGCAGTGCTGGGCTCGTGGTCCAGTCCAGGAAGGTCATGATGTTCGGGGTCACCGGGTCATTTGTAGGAGGGGATGGAGCTGTAGCTAAGGCAGGACATGTTAAACAATTCCGTCATCCGATCGAGAGACTCAAGATAACTGCACGTTGTATTTTATTTATTTCGTATCAATTTACAGGTATTACATTCGAGCACAGCTCGCGAGTCACCTTGTCCTGGCTATTTACACATGGCGAGTTGGTGGAGTAGAAGTGGTCCCCCTAGGCCTTGCAGGAGGGCAGCTGTTGGGCGATGAGCTCTTGACTAAGTGTCAGGGCCGGGTCGTCGGAATCGGGGATTGATATCTCCTTTATTTTGTAGAATATCTTGTATGGTTGGATTATATTTGAATTTTGCATTTGAAGGTATAATTTCTTAACGGAAGTTTGGTACATATCTTCTAGATCGGGTTGGTTCAAGTCCTCCTTCAGTATCTTGTTTGATAGGTTGAATGGAGCTCCTATACTTGTCCAAAGGCAGATTCTCATAAATGCATTTATCCTGTTTTTGTTTGTGGTTGTAATATATTTATACCAAGTTGGGAGTGCGTATGTTACTATCGGGAGTATACAACTTCTGCATAGAGTAAATTTTTGTTTTGTAGTCAATTTGCTTCTATAGTTAAACAGGCTTGATAATGTTATTTTGCGATTTTTGCTTTCTTTATGACATTTTTGACATGCATGTTGAATTTCAACTTGGAGTCTAAGGTAACTCCAAGATATTTAACGCTGTCAGTCTAGTTAATAGGGCTCTGGTTTATCTTCAGAATGGATTGTGGCTTGAATTTTTTATTGTCTAGTGGAGGAAAAATTATTGCCTGAGACTTTTTTGGGTTGATGTCTAATTTCCAATCATTGCACCATTTGGTTATACTGTTTATGTAATTTTGGAGTTGTGTAGTTATTATTCCTATTGATTTGGAGTTTGATAAAATTGCTGCGTCATCTGCGAAAAGTTTTATTTGACATTTTGGATGTGGAGGGAAATCGTTGATGTAGATGTTGAATAGGTAGGGTCCAAGGATAGAGCCTTGAGGGACTCCAATCTGGGTTGGTTTTGCCGTGGTTATATAATTCCCTTGCTTAATTGAAAAGGTTCTGTCCTGGAGATAGTTTTTCAAGAATTTGATAAAATCCCTTGGAAATTGATTTTTTGTTATTTTTGCTATCAAGCCATCATGCCATACTCTATCAAAGGCTTTGGTAAAATCTAGAAAAACAGCACCTACTGCCTCCTTGTGGGACTTTCTTATTTGGATGTAGTCTATTACTGTGATTAGCTGGTGGGTTGTGGAGTGTCCTTTTCTGAATCCAAATTGTTGAGGAATGATAAAGTTAATAGAATCCATGTATGACTGCAATCTGCGAAGAACGATTCTCTCGTATACCTTACCGATGGTAGAGAGAAGGCTGATTGGTCTGAGATCTTCAGGTGATTTGACAGGTGGTTTTTTTGGAATGGTTATGATAATGGCATGTTTCCATGTCTTCGGGAAGTAGCACAGGTGAAATGCAGCATTGAAGATCCCAGCGAGGAAAACTATCCATTTGATGGGGAGGTTTTTAGTCATTTGCGGCGTAATATTGTCGTGGCCTGGAGCTTTGTGATTACCTAGGTTTTTAATCACTTCCTTGACTTCATTTGGCGTTGTCATTGATAGTATATTCTCTTGGGGATGATGGCAAGTGTTATCTGTTAGGTAAGACGAAACCTCATCCTCCGCCTTGAAAAAGTGTTTGGGAAAATGCTCTGAAAGATCATTTCCAATTTCTTTGTCGGTCAGCAAGGTTTTTCCATTTGCATTTAAACTAGTGATTTTGTCAGTTTTTTTCCTAATGGGTTTTGTTTTTTTCCAGAAGTCTGTTGGGCTCGATTCAAGTTTGCTTAAAAAACTATTCCAATTTTCAGATTTCTCTGCTTCAAGGGCTTGATTTACCTTTCATTGAAGATTGAGGTAAGTAGCTCTATGAGCTGGATCCCAGGTTGATTGCCATCTTTTCCTAGCTTTATTTTTCTCCCTTATTAAGGCTTTGGTTTTTGGGTTCTTTATTAATTTGGAAGATGAGACTATGGTGTTTTTCGAGAAGCTATTATTAATTTTCTCGTTTAAAATTCCAACTGCTGAATCAATGTCTACTTCAGTTTTCAAGGGGAGTCTGGGGGCGTGGTGGAGATTAGATCTTGTTGAAAATGAACCCAATTAGTTACTCGGCTGAGCTGGGTTGTGAATTCATCCTTTGGGCAATTCAATTCAAAGATTACAGGGAGATGGTCAGATGATAAATCGTCGGTGGTTCTGGCCTTTGGGGTCCAGGGAATGTTTTAAAGTACAGCGAAGTCTAGGAAATCGGGATTGCCGAGTGGACTGTAATGCGTGGGTGAGGAAGGTGCGACAATGTCGAGGCTTTCTCTTTCAGAGAAATTGTGCAGCACGATTCCACTGTTATTTGAAGTCCTTGATCCCCAAAGAGGGTGTTTGGAGTTCCAGTCTCCTGCAACGATTATTGAGTGGTTGTGTTTTATCAGTTGGTTCAAATCTTCTTCCAATAATGGTGCATCAGGCTTCTTATAAATTGCTGTGATTTGCAAGAGGGTTTTTCCATCTGGTTTTATCAAAATTGAAGTATTTTCCAAGTTTAAAGTATGAATCAGCATATTTTTATATTTAAAAAAGGATTTTATAATGATGGCTGTTCCCCCACCCTTTCCTGTAATTCGATCAGTTCTAATGGTTTGATAGTTCCTGAACTTTAGATCAATTGAGGGTTTAAGGTGAGTTTCACTGAGCAGAGCAATGTCAATTGAGTTATCTTCTAAAAAGTGCAATAATTCTTCTTTCTTTGATCTGATTCCGTTACAATTCCAAGCAATAATTTTAAAAGGTAATTTGCAATTCATTGTAGGTATGTTTTGATTACTTGCATCAATTTTTCACACAGGTCCTTAGTTTCAGAACGATAAGTTTTTCTTGTCACAACCTCAGCATTGCTTTGGTTTTGTTGTTCTACAATTTTCGGCAGTGTTTCAGATCTTTTTGAAACCGGAAGTGGGTTGTTAGGTTTGTACTGACCAGGGTATCTTGGCTGTTGCTGATGTACTCTAGTAAACTTAGGGCATCCGCGGTAATTGGCTGTGTGCGCTTCTTCGCAGTTTGCACACTTTGGGGGAAGTTGTCTTGACTTTCTTGGGCAGTCCTTCGAATGGTGCTCCTCGGCACACTTGACGCATTTAGGTTTCAGGAAGCAGTTAAGTTGACCGTGCCCGAAACCCTGGCAGTTGAAGCATTGAGTCACACGGTTTGTTGTTCGGAAAGATTCTACTGCAATTTTCTGATAGAGAAGTTCAGTTATTCCGTAAATATTCTTATTTTGTTCATTTTTCGGTAATTCTACCAGTACTAAATTCAATGGCCTTTTAGTTGATTGTCTATGAAGTCTCTTCACAGAGGTCTCAGTAAAGCCCATTGTTGCAAGTTCTATTGCTATATCTTCAGTCTTGTAGGCTGTTGTCACGCCCTTCAGTACCACTTTGAGCGGTTTTTCTTCTTGGAGTCTATAAGAGTAGCCGCCATTGTTTTTTTGAACATATTCCCTGATTTTTTTGAAGTCTGAAATATTTTTGGCCTTGATAATGTGCTTATTTCCTGAGATCGTGCATTGGAATTTATCTGTGCACAGGTCTTTCAGCTCTTGGCAGAGCAACTTCCAGTCTGTTACATTTTCTGCTATTACAGGTGGTATTCTTGGCTTTTTTGCATGTGTGACTTTTGTGCAAGGACCATCTTCATCAATGGTTTCTTTGTTAACCAGAGAAGGGGTAGCTGCGGACGTTTCTTGAGGGACTTCAGTTACCTCGTTCATGGAGACATCGTTTTCATTATGCTGTGAGACAACTTCCATTCTCGGTGTCTTATGGCTACGTGGTGTTGAATCTGATGGGGATTCGCGAGTTCGTTTCTTTGTTGAAGGAGTTTCTTCTACTTTGTACTCGATGCCACATCTTTCAAGAATTTTCAAAAGTATGTTGGTGTCGATTATACTGACCTTTTCGCCAGCTGGGCCGATCGTTGATTTGATTACAATAGGCTTCATCTTTTTTCTCTAAAAATTTATTTACTGCACGTTGTATTCAACGCATTGCAGCCAAACGGTGGTCAATGGTCAAATACAATTCAACCCAGTCCTCTCTGTGGTGCCGTTTCACTGATAAGTAATTAATTAAAATAAAAAATTAAAATAATGTGTACTGCTCCCGTGTACCATCGTCGGCTACTTGTTGAGACACACAACAATATATTCACTCTAGGAAACCTTGATGCTAAGGACTTTTCCCAAGGGAAACTTCTTCATCTAACTTACATCTGATATAAGGGACCTGCTGAATTAGCATCTTGCATTCTGATTCTTGCTGGACCTGTCTGCTCTGCCATACGGACTACCAGCCTGTGAGTAGCAACTGATCACATATGTTACATCAGACATATGTGCTCCCTCAACTAAAGCTTTAAACTCACAGCACTCAATGTGGGGCTTAGGAAACAGTCTGTTAAGTTAAGAGGAATACCTTGGGAAGGACCATTTATATTGTCACGTAGAGGAAAGACAAACTTCAGGATGACACAGCAATTTATTTGAGGCACGGATACAAACTAAAATTTATAAAAAATTCAAGATAAAAAATAAGTAAACAGAGTAGCAAGATATATAAATATATCAGAATTAATAAACTGTTCAGAAAATATAAATATTTTTCTACAATATAATCCAACTTAGAGATAACAACCATTATTCAGTTTTTCTCTCATCTTAACTTCAATTCCCTCCTATAGATCACAAATCCTCACCTATATACTAACCTATTCAACACCTATAGTGGTCTTAATACTTATGGTATACAGAGTCTGAAGCAAATATTGAAGGCTCTGAAGATAGAGGTTGCCTGGCCGGCATTCATATTTCTGTGAAAAATAGACACTGCGGCCAGTTAGAGTTTTTTATTTTCTCAACGTTTCGACAAAAGTTTTTTGTCTTCTTCAGGAGAAATAAGTAAAAATAAAGCATTTGGCAAGGTGTTAAAAATATTGAAGGTATAAAGACGAACTGATGTTATAAGTCTGCTGATAAACTATAGGTATACCTATATCTAGGTAGAAGTAAAATGCAACATTTGTATTTGCCTTGACAAAATCTTATAGAAAATCATTTCCTTCATAGACTTTATATGATCCCATGTAAATTAATCAGATAATTTCATAATTAAAATATTTAAAATATACCAAAGATCTTAAGAGAGAATATGGTTTTACGGCTACACTAACCAGATTGTGTGATTTTTGAGCCCAAGAAAAAAAAGAGGACAAGTCCGGGACAAAATATCTTAAGACCAGATTTAGTAGATATCTTTAAAAGTGACCACTAATGTAGACATCCTAGAGGAAAATAACGTTACTGAAATAGACAAATTCTTAATATCCATGTAAATAGAATGATATGGAGATATTTAAGACCATTTTAAACCATGCCTTTATTTTATTTTAAAAATTTGTTAGGTTTGGTATAACAACAATGGTATATTTTTAGTAAAAGAAAAGATACAATTTCAAACTATTAAAGGTAATCATATTTATATCTTTTTCTCTCTAAATATATTTTAAAATTTGTCTAATCAAATTATTATAGTTCAAAAAATTTTATTTAGTACAATAGAAATCTATGTTCAAAGTACCAAGTTTGGAAAAAAAAAAAGAAAACATTGATAAATTATGAGATTATCTGTGATAATTTGTTGAAATTTACTTATTTCGAATATCAGATTCTACGCGACAACAAATCTAAAACCCAAGGAAATATTTAAAAAGAAAACATGGAAGATTAAGTACCATGGGTAACAGGAACTATTCATACAACAAATATGGAACCTGTATAATTCTACTGATCTTGAAATCTATAATGGTGATAAGAAGAATTAAGATATCTCAAGTTGGAATCCCAAGAAATTCAGCAAGAAACTCAACAAATTATTATATGATAAATCAATAGAAAAAAACAAAAAGGTCAGGTGTTGATATTAAAAATAATGAAGGCATATACTGACCACGATCCAATGTGATTTTCAGATGGCAGAGCGCCATCTAGTGGAACAATTCAACCTGTTCCCTGATATTTGGCCAACCCATTTTCTTGATAAATCAATAAAAGCCAGATTATTAAATGCATATATAAGATCCCAAAAATAATTTACAAGTAAAAACAAAGTTTAAATCAATGATGCAGAAGAATTCAGGTAGGATTTTATATCATATATATCCACACAGAAGACATCTCAACTAAACCATACTCAACTTTACAGAAGTGAGACATCGTTTGTTCCCTGATCTAAATGATTTAACTCTCTTACATCAGCCACTTTGTCTATATACATTTTATGAACTCTGTCGAATAATACATGTGCTTTTAAAATTCAAAACTATTATTGACGCGTATGAATCTTTTTAAAAATAAACAATTTCTACTGCCCTTACTGCAATGGAAAAAATCAATGGCAGGGTCTGGCTCATCAGTAGTGAAACCTTCCAGCGGTGTCGCCAGTTTGATCTACCATACCGCTGTTATATTGTTTTTTTTTTCGATCTTCCTTTTGTAGTGATATTGATGCCAGACTCTTGGAATGGGTATTTTAGATTATCTATGAACATAATCTTTAGTTATTTGTCTTAGTTGTGAAGTTTAAACTTTTAAATTCAAATTACCAAGAATATGGTAGAATAAAAACTTACAAACCGCATGAATGCCAAGGATAAAAAAGGGACTCGGTGACAATAGCAATCTGTTGAACATAAAGTCTGAATTCTAGGCTGCTGTGTGTAACAGATGTTCCAGATGGAGAGACCCACAGTGTGACTTCCCTGAGATCCGGCTCTACTAATGCCATTGTTGCAGGATCTAGATAGTTTCTATAAAGTACTGGGACATTGACAGTGAGTCGGGATTTAGTGCTTACACCCCTGTGGTGGCCACTGCGCGATTAGCCGCCCTAGACTATCCCGCTTTGGTCATTGGTCATTTCCACGCTGGGAAGGCGGGTGGGGACCATACTACTTTAACCCTGTGTATTCACATAGCGTGGAATGATACTCAACTTCCCCTCCGATAGCTTGCTCGCTCCACTGACCTAGGACTAGGTACTGATTACTAGGCTGTTGGCTCTGGCGCAAAACTCCGACGGGAGGCCTCGCGTGTAGACGTAAGTCCGGCTTTCAGCGTTGTCGGTGTCCAACAGTGCTGTTTTCAGTCTCTAGTCCACTTCATTATACTTTGTTAGCAATAGAAACTCTACAGCGAGCTGTCGGAATTGGGAAGTTGGGGTCAGGGGTGTAGCAATACATGACGGGGTGAGATAATATACATCTAACCCCCTCTGTGTTATGTATCTAGATATCACCTGGAGCCCTTTCCATGCCTAGTTAACATTTAGGTAATTGTCTTTCTTTAAGATCCCTTCTTAAGTCACCGAGTCCCTTATTTATAACTTGGCATGGTGCAGTATATACATTACCAACTCTTTTGGAAAAGATTAAATAAATGTTAGTCTATATATTTGGAGGGCTCTCATTATCTTGAAATAGAATATTTGTGACAACAATGAAAGAGGGTACGACTACAGTAAATGAGCATCTAATTATTTCTTCAAATTCATTTATATTCTTCTTTCTTATCTTCATTCAATCATATTAGAGTATCAAGCTTGTAGAGTTGACAACCAACATTTATTTATTATCTCAAGTATACGTGATACAGGCCATGATAATCATGGTGGGTAGAAGTTGGCGACTGCTTACAACCATCATGACTGGGTGATATAACGACAAAGGCAGACGCATTCTATTTCACCCAGTCGTGTTGGCTGAAAGCAGTCGCCAAGACTGAAAGCACTACTCAGTATCAGGCCGACATAGCTCCAAAGAAATGGTCGCCTCAGACATGAGGAACAGACACCATGTGCAGCCACTCCTAACATGGAGTACAAACGCTGCTGCTGCTTCGTACAAACGCAGTAAGGAGATAGAGTGCAGTAGGTAATTCTAAAACGCAGTAAGGAGTTAGAGTGCAGTAGATAATCCTAAAACGCAATAAGGAGTAAGAGTGCAGTAGGTAATTCTAAAACGCAGTAAGGAGTAAGAGTGCAGTAGGTAAATCCTAAAACGCAGTAAGGAGTAAGAGTGCAGTAGGTAATCCTAAAACGCAGTAAGTAATCCTAAAAGGCAGTAAGGAGTTAGAGTGCAGTATATAATCCTAAAACGTAGTAAGGAGTTAAAGTGCATTAGGTAATCCTAAAATGCAGTGAGGAGTGAGAGTGCAGTAGATAATTCTAAAACACAGTAAGGAGTTAGAGTGCAGTAGGTGATCCTAAAACGCAGTAAGGAGTAAGAGTGCAGTAGGTGATCCTAAAACTCAGAAAGGAGTAAGAGTGCAGTAGGTGATCCTAAAACTCAGAAAGGAGTAAGAGTGCAGTAGGTGATCCTAAAACTCAGAAAGGAGTAAGAGTGCAGTAGTTAATCCTAAAACTCAGAAAGGAGTAAGAGTGCAGTAAGTAATTCTAAAACGCAGCAAAAAATAAGAGTTCAGTAGGTAATACGAAAACGCAGTACGGAGTTAGAGTGCAGTAGTTAATCCTAAAACGCAGTAAGGAGTTAGAGAGCAGTAGGTAATCTTAAAACGCAGTAAGTTATTCCTGTTTTTCGTAGATGGCACTGGACCAACAAAGTCAATTCCAATTCTTTCGAAAGGAAAGTTGGCTGGGGGAATGGGCTGTAGTAGTCCAGAAGGTAATTGGTTTGAAGTAGGAAAGGTACTTTGGCAAAGGTGACACGTCTTAACGAATTCTGAGACATTCTTTAGCATGGATGGCCAAAAGTATTTACTCTTTATTCGGTACATGGTTCTGGCGACACCCAGATGGCCATTCGACATATGATTGTGATATTCTTTCATAATTTATCTCTTTTTCTTCTCTTGGAACCACAAGCAACCACGCCCTTCCTTCAGGGTTCGGGTTTTTCTTAAAGAGGAATCCATCTTCTTCTTTAAAGTTTTGCGCAATTGATCGCCTGCTTCCAATAAGGTTTTCTTAACACTTTCGATAAACTTATCCTCTTCGTCTGTTATTTGATTTAAAAATAGCCTTTCAAAATCCTCATCCCAATCAGTTTCTGGTAAGGGTCCCCTAGATAAGCCATCGGCGTCCAGATGCTTCTTTCCTGATTTATATATTTTATCGAAGTCATATTCTTGAATTTTCAATGCCCATCGACCTGTTGGATCCTTCAGGTTTTTGAGCCAGCATAAGGCGTGATGGTATGTTACTATTTTAAAGTGTCTTCCATAAAGGTAGGGCCGTAATTTTGACATTGACCAGACAACGGCCAGACATTCTTTTTCAGTGGTTGAATAATTTTGCTCCGCTTTACTTAGAATACGACTCAAATATGAGATCACCTTCTCTTTACCATCGATGTCTTGGACAAGTGTTGCACCTATGCCGATGTTGGACGCATCAGTATGAATATAAGTAGGCGCATTTGGATTGAAGTGACCTAAAATTGGTGGACTTAATAGTGCTGTATTTAGGGTTTGAAACGCTTCCTCTTGCCTTTCTGTCCAGGTGAATGATACACTTTTTTAAATAAGTTTGGTCAAATGGTCAGCAATTTTTGAGAAATCTTTGATAAATTTTTATATAATTTGAGCACATTCCCAAAAAGGATTGTACTTCTTTGACCTTTGTGGGCCGAGGAAAATTTCTGACAGCTTTGATGTTATGTTCCGCGGATTTTATACCATGTTTGCTCGTTATATAGCCGAGAATCTCCAATTCTTCAAAAGCAAATCGGCATTTTTTGTCGTTTAACCTCAAATTAGATTCACGAAAACATCTAAAAACAGCTTCGAGTCTTTTGAGGTGCGTTGGAAAATCCGGGCTATATATGATAACATCATCCAGATAAAACAAACAAATTTGCCATCTCAGATTTCCAAGCATATTCTCCATATTTCTCTCAAAGGTAGCAGGCGCGTTACAAAGTCCAAAAGGCATCAGGTTGAATTCATATAATCAATGCGCTGTAGTGAAAGCTGTTTTCTCTTTGTCTCTTTCTTCGACTTCAACTTGCCAATATCCAGATCTGAGGTCTATTGCTGAGAAGTATGTAGATCCTTGGAGAGTATCCATAACTTCGTCTATTCTAGGGATCGGATAGACATCTTTTACTGTCACATTATTCAGTTTTCTGTAGTCCACACAAAATCTGTATTTACCATCTCGCTTCTTGACCAATATTACTGGAAAAGACCAGGGACTAGAAGATGGCCTAATTATGCCTTCTGTAAGCATCTCGTCAATTTGCTCTTTTATAATATCTCGTTCTTAGCACTTACCTTGTAAGGCTTGTGTTTAATTGGCTTCGCGTCTTCTGTGTCGATCCGATTTTTTGCCAAATTGGTTCTCCCTAATCTCGACGAAAACAGATCTCCATACCTTTCTAAAACTTGTTTTAAATCCTTCTGTTCCTTTGGTGAAATATTTCGTTTATTTGGAATCTAGGTTCTTTGTTCTCTTCTACCCCTCTTTCTCGATTCACATTTATTTTCGCTGGACTACTTCTGATATAGGCTTAGCAAAATACGATGTTTATTCTTAAGGATTTCTAGTTGTTTTTGTACTCACGAAATTAGTAGTTACGAGGACATCCCTTTAGATAAAAACAAATATATATTTATTTAAGGAACGACTTGTTCCATTACATATATTGTTAAGACAAGTTAGCGGTAAACAATAACAGCAAGTTTGAAGGTAGAAGTTGGAAGTAGTGACGTCATAGTAGTGACGTAGCATCGATGATGATTAAAGTCAAAGTTTGCGTAACAATTCCCTCCTTACTTTGGCTTTATTCCCACGATGCTGAGGCTCTCCAGGTGTTTCTTCATCTGGTCTCGGGATAGGTCCTTTGTGAAGATATCCGCCTCCAGGTCCTGGGATGGCTTGTACAGAAGGCAGATGTCTCTGGATTCATAACAGTCTCTCAAGAAGTGGTACTTTCTGTTGATATGTCTACAGCGACTGCTTTGTTTAGGGCTGGAGATCCAGTTGATCAATGACTGACTGTCTGTATAGATCGCAGTTGGTTTTTCCATGAAATTCCATTCTTCCAGCTCTCGTAACAGGTTTATTATCCACTTGATTTGACAGCAGCTTTCACAAGCAGCTATCATTTCCGCTTCCATTGTGGAGAGGGCGACGAGTGGTTGTTTACTACTTTTCCAGTCTATAGTTGCTTCGCCGAGCTTCAATACATATCCGCCGTAGGATTTTTCATCATGGGTGGTCGACCAGCTGGCATCGGTGTAGGACTTCAGGATTCCAGTCTTCCCTCTTTCAAATTTCACTCCTAGGTCAATTGTTCCTCTTAGGTATCTCATCACTCTTTTGATTGCTGTCCAGTGCATCTGTTTTGGTTGTCTGGAGTACTGTGAAAGTTTGCTAGTGATGTAAGCGATGTCGGGTCTGGTGTTAACAGCTAGAAACATTAGCATTCCAAGGGCTTCTTGGTAAGTGTGCTGATCACAATTGTCATCTTCGATATGATTGTCCAAATTGATTTCTTTGGAACTTGGTGTTGGAACTTCCTTACAATTTTCCATTCCATATTTCTGCAATATTTGTTGTACATAGTGGCTTTGCTGTAGCGAAATTCCCTCCTTGTCTTGTATGATCTTGATTCCCAAAAACATGCCTTTACATGTTACATCCTTTATTTCCAGGTGATGTCTCAATTTATTGATGAATCTGTTTGAGGTATCTTCAGAATCTGAGACAGTGATAAAATCATCAACATATATCCCTACATAGAAGTATTTGTCTTCATTCTTCCATTTAAATAGGCAAGGATCAGATTTAAGTTTTTCCAGTTCACAGTCATGAAGTACTTGACTGAATTTCTCGTACCACGATCTTCCGGATTGAGGTAGACCGTAAATACTTTTGTTGAGTTTGCAAACTTTGTTTCTGTCTTGGACAAATCCAGCAGGTTGTTCCATGAATATTGTATTTTCAATGTTTCCATTTAGATAGGCTGCTTTCACATCAAATAGTTTAATGACTGAATCTTTTGTTGCTGCCATTGACAAAATAGTCCTGAGGGTGGCATTTTTAATTACAGGGCTGAAACTTTCGTTGTAATATCTTCCTGGGATTTGGTTGTATCCCATTGCAACAAGTCTAGCTTTGTAAGTTTTGTTTTTGTTTTCTTGGTCTTTAGATATTTTGAACACCCATTTACTTTTGACAATTTTAGCGTTTACAGGTCTAGGTACCAGTTCCCATACTTGATGCGAGTACATGTTCTGTATTTCCTCAAGCATTGCGTTCTCCCAATGTTTCTTGTCTTCGCATGTGATGGCTTCTTCGTAGTCTTTCGGAATGGTTTCATTCGTAGTAGCCAGAACGTAGTCATCGAATCTTTTAGGTATTGTTCGAGTTCTTTGTGGTCTGTCTGATCCACTTGACTCTGTCTGTCTGTTGATCATGGTATCTGGTGCTGGCTCTTCAATATCAACATCTGATAGAACATGATTGTCCAGTTGTTCATCCTCCTGAATGAAGAAATATGTGTCAGTGTCCGTATTATTATCACTTTGTTTTTCTTCCGAGATGACATTATTGTTCTCTCTGAAGTGAATGTCTGCGGTTTCAAGAATAACTCTCGCTGTGATATCAAATACTCGATAAGCTCTTCTGCATCTTGAATATCCTACAAATATTCCTCTCTTAGATTTAGCTTCTAGTTTGTGTCTTTGATGATTCTCGAGTTTATAGAAGACTTCACAACCAAATCTCATGATGTGAGAGCCGGATGGCTTTTTACCTTTCCATTTTTCCATAGGGGTAGTGTCTGGGTCACTGGTTGTGGGAGTTAGATTGTACAGATATGCAGCTGTATTCACAGCTTCTGCCCAGAAGTGTAGGGGTAATTGGGAGTCTGCCAGAAGTGTTCGGCCTTTGTCTAATAGTGTTCTGTTAGCTCTTTCAACTCTCCCATTGCTTCTTGGGGTGTACGGTGTAGTTAGTTCATGTTTAATTCCTTTGGATTCTATGAAGGTTTCAAGGTTTTTATTGATAAATTCTGTTCCGTTATCTGTTCTAAGTCGTTTTAGTTTTGAGTTTAGCTCGTTTTCTCTCTTTACAATAAACTTCTTCAAAACTTCTGCTGCTGAGAGTTTATCTTTGAGAAATTCTACAAATATTCTCCTAGAAAATCCATCTACGATGGTCAAGAAATATTTACTTCCGCCCAAGGAGTTTATTCTCATTGGACCACAGAGATCGACATAAATGGCTTCAAAGGGGTAGCTTTCCTGATTGCTATCTGTGTGAACATAGGGTACTTTGGTCATTTTTCCCAAGGAGCAAGCATCACATTGATCAAGGGTACCATTTATAGAGTCCAAGCCTTTTAGAAGATTGTTCTTCAAAATCAGGTCTAATTTGTTGTCACTAGGATGTCCTAACCTTCTGTGCCATGCAGTCCGAGAATTGTCCTTTGAAATCAAGCAATGTTCGTTTGGGACATGAGTTGCTTCAGATAAACGTGATAGGTTCAATGTGTACATGTTACCATCAAAGTTTCCTGTTCCTATTAGCTTGTCATCAGAAGAGTATATGTATGCTCCTTCAGAATTCAAAAGAACAGAGTTCCCTCTTCTTACTACGCTTGGAATGGACATTAGATTTCCTTTCAGGTGTGGTACATGGAGGACATTATGCAGGGTTACAGTGTTGTTAAGTTTGTCCTTACCTTGTACAGTAGCTTGGATTAATCCTGATGAGGCAGATTCGATGTGTCTCCCTTCTTCCGCCACTTGTATGCTTCTTCTCTCCTCCGTCTTGTGCTCGATCCATTCACCATGGGAAGTCATGTGGCTTGTGCACGCAGAATCAATTATCCACACGTCCTGAGTCGTCGGGCGTTCCTCCCTTGTGATTACATGTAGTGCGTATTCTGAAGTGGAGTCTCTTCGTTGGGATGGTTCCTCCGTTCGTTCTTGGATTGCTGATCTGGCTGTGTCTTTGTTTTGTTTTGGTCCTTTATGGTAGTTCCTTGTACTGGCCATGTTATTTTTGTTTGTTGTATTCTTTTGATTTCCTTTGTTGTTAGGGTTGAACCAACAGTCTTTCTTGAAATGTCCTTTTCTTTTGCAAATGAAGCATGACTTTTCTTTGAATTGGTTGCTTGATGATCTGAAAGCATTTTCATGATTTTTGCTTCTGTCCTGTCTTTTCTTCTCGAAATCCAGTAGAGTTTGTCTCAAGTCTGGTAAGGAGATTTCTCTGTTTATTGACAGTGCTGCTGCGATCGTGTCAAAGTTAGGTGTGAGTCCTTCAACAATGTATCGTACAAGTTCTCTTTCTGTTACAGTCTTTCCTAGCTGGGTGATCTCTTGTGCCAGTTTCTGTGCTCGTACAATATACATGTTAACATTTTCATTTGGGTTCAATTTTAGTCTGGCTAGATCCAACATTAGGTCTATCCTTTTATTTTCTAGAGATCCTTCAAACCTTTTCTTTATGTCGTACCAAATTCTTTTGGCCCTTTTGTCGCCTCGAAAGATGATTGTTAAGTCATCCGAAAGTGACAATATTATTAGGCTGTATGCTTCCCGATTCTTTTTCTTCCAAATATCATATTCTAGTTTATTTTTTGTAAAGTCTGGCTCGTCATTAACAATTACGTCCTCGAAGAGATCTTTTGAATCTAGAATTGCTTCCATTTTCATGGACCACGTTGTATAGTTGTTTTCTGTTAACTGTTCTATTTTTGCTAAGTTATAGGTATCCATTTTTATTCAACTTTTTTTCTTTCTAAATTGGCGGTTAGTCCAATTATTTAATTTCCTTTTTGATTTAAATGGATCAATTGGCGGTTAGTCCAATTCGCGCGCCCAAACCACGCTCTGCTACCAAATTGATATAGGCTTAGCAAAATACGATGTTTATTCTTAAGGATTTCTAGTTGTTTTTGTACTCACGAAATTAGTAGTTACGAGGACATCCCTTTAGATAAAAACAAATATATATTTATTTAAGGAACGACTTGTTCCATTACATATATTGTTAAGACAAGTTAGCGGTAAACAATAACAGCAAGTTTGAAGGTAGAAGTTGGAAGTAGTGACGTCATAGTAGTGACGTAGCATCGATGATGATTAAAGTCAAAGTTTGCGTAACAACTTCCAAAAGCCAATGTTTGGTTTTTCATTATTTTTAACTGTCGAGGATACGGATTAGTTATCCAGATATGTGTTTCCCTATTTATAACATTGATCAAGCTTCTTGCTAGACGAAGTCCATTTGTTTGAAACATTTTGCTGCTCTCCTCGATAATATATTCCCCATCCTCTGTTTCTACCAATGCCTTGATCAATTTAATGGAACATTCCGGTACAATGGAATCCTTGGCACTCTTTATTTTCAACATTTCAAAATTGCTTTCGTCATGATTATTCGCCAAATCGTATTTTATAGTTTCTTGCTTACAATCTATTTTCGCGTTCATTTTCTTAAGGAAATCTCTTCCAAGAATTAATGTCCGTAAATGCGTTTTCAATATCACAAATTGTGTGATAATGTTTCGTCATCAATTTTTATATTTAAAAATATACTTCCTACCATGTCTAATTTTTTTCCATCGGGTCCTGCACAAATTTTTGCGAGTTTACTTATACCATGGCCTGTATCGAGGGCCGTTCTGAGGTCGACCACTGAGAGGTCAGCGCCTGTATCAACCAAAGCTTCAAAAGTCCCTATCTTGTCCACATTAATTTTTAATTTGTATTTAGGGTCCAACTTCTTGATTCCGTTTATGGTCGACTTGCTTTGATTAACAGATCCAGGCGCGACGCTTAGTTTAAATCTTCCAACGCGGAATATTTGTCTGTGTGCTATGACATACATCAGCATAAAGCCGAGGTCCTGATTTCTCTGATATGTCATTCATTTGGAATTTCTCTTCGGCCTTTTCTTGGGCAGCTGTTGGATCCTCTTCTAGGATTCTTATAAACTTGACCCTACAATAACAGGCCACGTGTCCTGGCTTGTTACACTTGAAGCAGATTGGTCTTCCATCTTCCGTCCTATTTTTGCTCACTTCTTGGCTTTTATTGTAGGTGTTTCCCTGAAGGTTTGGCTTCGGGACAAAGTTTGGATTATAAGGACGTCTAGGGGTAGAGGGCTGGGGCAAGTTGTTTCGATACTGCCTGGGAGTAGGAGGGGAGTCGTTCTTGTAATATTTGGAAACAGGGGCCTGGGGCCTGGAAGTGGTCTGATAGTTTCGCGTGGCAGTCGGCGGCACGTTCCTCGATTGTTGTTGGGGGTCTAGAATAGCGTGGGCCGTTATATAGGCTTCTTGATTTCTCCACACGTTCCCGATACTTCTTCTCAAAAGAATCTTTTTTTTTTCACACAACAAGAAGTTCATCGGTCGTTTTAGGAGGGCTTAGGTAGAGCGCGAATGAGTACTCTTTTTTTCAGTCCTCCAATAACATGTTCGATTTTCGTTTCTTCTTCCATTGCGGGGTCAACCTTTTAGCACAACACTAAGATGTTTAAACTTGACTAATAATACTAATAAATGACTGCGGCGTATAATTATAAAGCTATACAACCAGTTTAACCGCATAAGTTTCTTTTTATTTATGAAAATCATTTTTAATTTCAAAGAGAAATAATTTAATATTTCTAACTTTTGGATGACGTATGAAAAGGTTGAATATATGAAGAGTGATGGTCTATATATGAATGGATGACGTATGGAGGGTGAAAAATATGAAGAGTAATGGCGAACGGAAAAAAACGTCATCCAAAAGTTAGAAATATTAAATTATTTCTCTTTGAAATTAAAAATGATTTTTCATAAATAAAAAGAAACTTATGCGGTTAAACTGGTTGTATAGCTTTATAATTATACGCCGCAGTCATTTATAAGTATTATTAGTCAAGTTTAAATATTAGTTACGAACGGAGAAATATCGTCCAGGATAGCCTAGTGGACATGGCACCTGCCCGGTAAGCAGAAGGTTGTGGGTTCGATTCCCGCTCCTGGACACTTTTATTTTTCCGTTCGCCATTACTCTTCATATTTTTCACCCTCCATACGTCATCCATTCATATATAGACCATCACTCTTCATATATTCAACCTTTTCATACGTCATCCAAAAGTTAGAAATATTAAATTATTTCTCTTTGAAATTAAAAATGATTTTTCATAAATAAAAAGAAACTTATGCGGTTAAACTGGTTGTATAGCTTTATAATTATACGCCGCAGTCATTTATAAGTATTATTAGTCAATTTTTGAATATTAGTTACGAACGGAGAAATATCGTCCAGGATAGCCTAGTGGACATGGCACCTGCCCGGTAAGCAGAAGGTTGTGGGTTCGATTCCCGCTCCTGGACACTTTTATTTTTCCGTTCGCCATTACTCTTCATATTTTTCACCCTCCATACGTCATCCATTCATATATAGACCATCACTCTTCATATATTCAACCTTTTCATACGTCATCCAAAAGTTAGAAATATTAAATTATTTCTCTTTGAAATTAAAAATGATTTTTCATAAATAAAAAGAAACTTATGCGGTTAAATTGGTTGTATAGCTTTATAACACTAAGATGTCTTCCGCGAACTTGATTGCTGGTTCATTCCAGTGTTGCATTCTGCTAAGCTTCATTCTTAATTCTTCTTTATTCGCGTCCAGAGAAAAGTCCTGAATGAGGCAGATTTTAATATTTTCCTAACTCATGAAACTAGCTTTGTGTAAATTCAACTAGGTTTTAGCGCTTCCCGTCATGTTCATGGCGGCATAACGGGCAATTATGTAGTCTGCCCAATGGTAGAGGAAACCAATCTCTTCGAGGGATTCTATTCATGGGCGAGGGTCTTCTGTCCCGTTATATTTCGGAATTTCTATATTGGGGTTCAAAGCAACTGGTTCGAAACCAGCATCTCTACCAATTGTTGCACTAAGTTACAGCTTTGCAGGGTCGTCGACCTTGGTTTCTTCCTTCTTGGTGTTATACACGTTTCCCGGGCGGGTTTCCATATTCAAAGCAAATAAATAAAAGTAAAAGTAAATAAATGAAAGTAAATAAAAATAAATTACCTTTAAAAGTTATTGTGTTTATTTATTCGTGGTTTTCCTCGTAGGTCGTGATCCGCAGTCTCCCTCTAGGTCCTCTCTCCCTCCAATAACCAATCAAGATATGTACAATAAATATTACAAAAGGAATGAAACTATAAAAAGGAATGATGATAATCTGAATATTCTGTTTTAAATAAATATTAAATATCATAGAATATTTTGAATGTAAGGCGCATTAAAATTGATGTAACAATATGCAAAATTACCATTTTTAATATTTAGCAACTCTCCGGTAAGAGGACACCTCTCCCTAAACGACACTTTGGTTCTGCAATTAGGTGTCCTTTACATGGAGGTTCTACTTATATATTTTTATAATACAATTGAGTTATAGAAAGACATTGATTTATGAAAATTCGAAACTATTATAGACGCGTATGATTCTCTTACAAATTAAACAATTTCTACTGCCCTTACTGCAATGGAAAAATTAATGGAAGGGCCTGGCTTATCATTGGTCAACCCTCCCAGCGGTTTGGCTATTTTAATCTACCATACCGCTGTTATATTGAATTTTTCGATCTTCCTTTTATAGCGATACTGATGCTAGACTCTTTTTTCAAACTCAAATTTCGACAGGTGGAAATATCACAAGCCTCCAGGGATTGGTTTCCTTTTAAAGAAAAAAAAAATGAAAAAAACCTTTCCTTGGAAGTCTGATATTTCCACCTTAATTAATTATAAGGCGATAACACGCCATCTATGTATAAGAAATGGAAGCATCAAAGAACGAATGTTTCTTTTTTTAAACATAAAACAAACTTCTACTGTCCTTACTGCGATGGAAAACTACTGTTACATGGATGACAAGGCCAAGATACTAGAAAGAGGGGTGGACTCTAGCGGCCCCCGCTGCCATGTGGTGAGGAGAAGACGTGGCGACTTGCCTCCGGGGCGTGTGGATGAATCGGTAAAGCGGTGCCAGGAGAGCCTGACATCGGAGCGGCCTACAAGGCGGTGTAAGTCCAGGCTGGACTTGAATAGTGTGGAACGGGAAGCTTCACAAGAGTGACATCCACGGCGCCAAGGATACTTCTGAGGGTAATTGAAGGCAAGTCCCACTGTGGTATTCCTTCTGTTAAGTGAGATACAATAAAACGCTAACTTTAGCTGCATCCCTTCGAACTCACATGTGTATCTTTGTGGCATCCTGAGTAGACAAAGTACACGAACAACGTCTGGGTACGACGTAACACTACATTGGGAAGGCTTGACTTATCAGTGGTAAACCCTCCCAGAGGTTTCGCCCATTCAATCTACCAGATCGCTTCAGAGAGCTCTAATACTGTATTAAACGATTCTGCTTATATATGCTACACTTCCACATTAATATTGATAAAAGGATTATTTTATCGAACAATTTTCTTTTATCATTTTATAGATTCAACCTTTCTCTACAATAGATGAATTTTTCTGTGTCAAATGCGATTTTGTCCTAATGCTATCGTCGATTTAAAGTTGACCAATTCTCACGAACCAGGCTTTGAGTTGGTGAAATGTTATATAATTGCGTTCCATATTTATAAATATGATTATTTTATATAACACTGATATATATTAAGAAAAAAATAGGGCATCTCCTTATCGTGCAACTGGAAGTTCTTATGTCTTGCGCCATCTATCGGAATAAATATAAACTATTAATTGATTTTTAATCATTACATTATTGGGCCAATTCTGGAATAATTAAAAATCGATGAATAGTTGATATTTATTCCGATAGATGGCGCAAGCCATTAGCAACTTTTAGCTGCACGATAAGAAGATGACCCCTTTTTTTACTTAATTTATGCCCCTTACCCCAATACAATATCACATTTGTACTATTTTTTCAGATATACAGTAGAACCTCCTTTTAGAGGACACCCCGCTTGAGTACACCTCTCCACAAAGGACATTTTCATTTGCAAAATTATCATTTTTACAATTTAACAACTCTCCGGTAAGAGAACACCTCTCCTTAAAGGACACTTTGACTCTGCAATTAGGTGTTGTCTTTTACAGGGAGGTTTTACTGTATGTTTTTTTATACTTTACTGCAATGATAAAATTATTGGGAGATATATGTCGTTCAATGGTGAACCTTACCTGCGATTTCGCCATTTTTATGTACCATACCGCTTCGTATAATATACAAGGTCTGTTAGAAAAATATCCGACCTTCCGGCGGAAAAAACAAGGACACCTGGAGCTCTAGAAACCTAATCACCTTCAAAGTTGTCTTTTTGACACTTCTACCAGTGGTACCTCCATTATTGGAAACATTCCGAGAAATCCTCTTTCGGAATGGTATTTAGCTCAGCTGTCGTTGCAGTTACAATGCCCTCTCTTGCCTGGAATCGCTTTTCATTCAATGGTCTCTTGAGTTTGGGGTACAGCCAGAAGTCATGAAGAAAATATCACCGCATGTTCTTAAATAGTACTGTTATCAAGTGTGTAAACAATTATTATAATTACAATTATTTTATTTCCAAAGCGCTATATCCCGCAAGGGATACTGGTGCCAAACAAGGAGAAAAGTTTATTTATATAAGTTATTTACATTATTCAACGCATGAAAACATTAGAGATCCAGATTTTGTAGAAAGTTTAGAATGTATTTACAAAATGAATTGAACTTTAAATATGATTTTTTATCGGAAATCAAATCGTTAAGTTCACAAACAACTAGTTCATTCTTCATTCTATAATCTTGAAATGCTGGGCAATCGATCAGTAGATGTCTTGAGGTTTGTTCCTCAATACCATAAAAGCAACTTGAATCCTCCACTGCCTTTATTTTATTTAAAAAAACTTTTGAAATTTCCGTGGTTTGTAACCAAGATAGCATCAACGCTGTTACCGAAACGTCACACACTATTTATTTATTTGGATTTGGTCTTATTACCTTGTCTTTCTAATCTATAATCCAAATTGTACCTAATCACATGTTAGACTATTTAATACTTATTTAATTTGCTCATGTTACCACCAAACGATAATAAGACCAAATCTCCAAATATATAAATAGTGTATGACTATCTGTAACAGTGTTATTATCATCATCAGACAAAAGTACTGAATCAATTGCATACATTCAGTATTTTTGTCTGATGATGGTAACAACACAGTTACTGAAACATCACACACTGTTTATTTAGATTTTGGTCTTATTAATTCTTGTGTTTCTAATCTATGATCCAAACTGTACCTAATCATTCTTGTTACCTTGACACATACAGTAGAAACTACCTAGAGAGATTCACACATCCTAAAGTATGAATACTCCTTTATAATAGTACAAGGTGGGATCAATAAATAAGGTGAATTATAATTTATTTAAAAAAATAAGAATGATATTAAAATGATGTATGCGGCCTTGCATTATCATGAAGGAAGAGAACACCTTTACTAAGCTTCCCTCTTCTTTTGTTTCTTATACCGGGCTTTAGCTTATTTACAAGAATGTCACAATAAAGGTCGCTGTTCATACGTTGCCTTGAGGATATTTCTATCCTCCAAAATTAAGTTTTCAACCGCATTTATCGTGCTTGGCGTCGCTGTAACACTTGGTCGTCCAGGTCGCTCAATATCGGTACATGTAATTCGTCCATTTTTGAACTCGTTAACCCATTTATAAATGTTTTTTGAGACAAACAAGACTCGCCATAGATATTTTTCATTCTTTGGCATATTTGAGATGTTTGAATACCTTCTGCATTTAAGAAACGAATAACTGCACGTTGTTCAAGCGTGGTGCAATCCTTCAAGGAAGCTTCCATTTTAGTTTATTTATAAGTCTCGCGCCGCGCGTGGGAAAAAAGAACAGAACACCTTAAATAGTCTCTCGAAGTTATATTTTAATATTCTGTGGTTTAATTATTTTTGCTTTTTTAATTTTTAAGAAATAAGATAATTCACCTTATTTATTGATCCCTCTTTGTATGTTGGTAGGCAGAGCTGACTGCTACAGGGCGTGTCCCCAGGTGGTGGATATAGGAACGACCTTCAGATATGAAGGCCAGCTGTGAAACGATCAGAATAACTCTGATGAATAAGTAGTCATACACCAACAGCAGTATTGTTAGAAGAGAAGAAAAAGATCTATAATAATCTTGAGTTCAACTGACCAGGTTGATAGACCTCAGCAAGGGTCCCACTCCAGGGATACAGAGGAGCTGTGTCTGTACTCATGTTAGAGTTGGCAGAAAAAGCTTCCATGTTAGGAACAGCCTCAAATTACAGGCAAAGTCAGACTTTCACCAAAGTGTGCCTGAATCATAGTGCCATGATCAATGAAATCTGCACCCCTACACTCCATTTCATATAGCTCGAGGAATATGAATTCATGGAATTTGTGTAATCTTTACACAATTATGTAATTAGTGTGACATCTGTTATAAGAGAAATTTAAACTATTTTTAAGGCATATGATTATTTTTAAATGAATTTTCTACTTCCCTTACTACAATGATAAAATATTGGGAGGATCTAGTTCATCAGTGGTGAACCCTCGCAATGGTTTCACCAGTTTAATCTACCATACCTCTGTAATATTGCATTGGGGTGTTTTGCTTTTGGTAAAGTACACTGGCAAAACCACTAGAGGGTACATAGTTGTATGCCTTTGTAAAGCCTTTATTAGGGACTTGCCCCATACAGATTCTCCCAATTAGGTAAGGTAATAATCATCTTGTGTTATTTACATAGGTAGTGAAATAGAAATTGAACTGGCTTTACTCTTTTTTACTCTTTTTACATAAAATAAATTACTGTGTCATTTTTTAGTACGCTCCAGGAAAACTGGTTACCTCAAAAGAACTGTGTCATACTGAGGTTTGTCTTTCCTAATTTTCTATGTTACACACACACAAAAGCCTTTATTAGGGACTTGCCCCATACAGATTCTCCCAATTGGGTAAGGTAATAATCATCTTGTGTTATTTACATAGGTAGTGAAATAGAAATTGAACTGGCTTTACTCTTCGTCTCAACGTCATTCATTTGTTGACTGGTCCTTACATAATGATGATCTAAAAAATGTATAGTAAGCTATTGCCTTAGATTTGTTTGCTGATATTTTTGAAAGCAATACGTAGGGTGAAGTTTTGGTACATTTAATTTGTTGATATAGGGCCTTCCTCTCTGCATCAAGGGCTGTACAATTAAGCAGGTAATGGGGCAGTAATTTCCTTGTCACACAGTGTACACATTAAGTTTTTGGCCTCAAACGTCAGAACGTGGGTTTTTTTTAAGACTGTAAATAGTATTCTCGATTGAGTTATGCAACGTTTGACTGGTAAAGGGAAATCATTGGTTAGGTAGCATTCTGTTTCTATTGACGTCACGTTTATAGTAGTACTATATAGTATTCATGTTGTTATTGTTATTTATTGTAATATTAATTATTGTTGTAATTTTTACACAAGAGGATAAGAAACAACGACAACATGAATACTTCTGGTCCCTTTTGACATAGATCAGATCATTTTGATTTCACACATGTGATATCTCATCAGAGTCTCAAGGTTAAAGAAGATAATTCTAAAAATGGGGAGTCTAGGGTGTAATCTAGGAAAGACAAGTGGAAGATAAGTGGTCTATCTATAGATTACTACCTGGTCTATCTTTGGTAGGTGTTTTTTCTATCTTGGCTACCAGCGTGCAAATATGTTCACATATGGCAACAAACCAATCTGGCAGGTTGTCCTAAAAAGTTCATAAACACTTGCAAAATAAATCATAATAATAATGTTTACAAACTTTTGGGACAACCTTGTATTACTATAAAACCTTCTTTTCCCTTAATTTCTTTTTCATATATACGCACACAAACATACTCACATATGAACTTGGCTGCTGGACTTTGATTGTCACATCCATGTTAATTGTGGTAGCGTTTAGAGTTCCCCAAGAGTTTGTCCATATAGTTGAAATATTTGAGTTTTAAGTTTCTTGTATTCCGTGATAATTAAAGAAAATAAGACCTAATCCAAATAATTTATTAGTGTGTGACGTTTCAGCAACAAAATTTGTCACCATCATCAGACAAAAGAATAAATTTTATTAATTTTATTGTTTTTTTGTTTTTTTTTTTTCATTTTATTCTTTTGTTTGATGATGGTGACAATGTTGTTGCAGAAACGTCACACACTAATAAATTATTTGGATTAGGTCTTATTTTCTTTTATTATAATCTATAATCCAAATTGTGCTTTATCATTGTATTCTGTGAGTATTGCTCATTGAGGCTAGCTATATGCAGAACGATAATTGGTTCCATAAGTTCATAAACACTTGCAAAATATAAATCATAATAATAATATTGTAGCGAGTAATTGGTTTTTATGTAAATATTTTAATTTATTTTTAATGCCTGATTTTTGCATAGGTTTTTGTTCTATTTTGATTCCTATGTATACTTTTGCGTGTATTCATTTTAGTTGTTCATACTTTTCGGTTGTTCTTCTTTTGACCTCGTTTTGTTTGGTTATTAAAATAACGTTCTTTGTTTACGGATTACCGACTCTACCTTTTTGCTACGCTACAATATGTTTATGAACTTTTGTGACAACCTTATATCCTAAGTCTTTGGGTTGTTATGATACATATGGGTCATTTTGAATACAGCAGCTATAATGTTTTTATCCTAAGTATACATGGCCATGATACCATGGTAGTCAGTGATTTCTTTCATTGTAAATGCACCACATACCTAAACATATAAAAAGTAGCTACAAGAAATAAGAACTAATCCAAATAAGTTTATAGTGTGTGACATTTCGGTAACAGCATTGTTACCATCATTCTTTTGTCTGTGTATGGTAACAACGCTGTTACTGAAACGTCACACACTATTAATTTATTTGGATTAGGTCTTATTTCTTCTAGCTATAATCTATAATCCAAATTGTGATTTATTAAATATAAAAAGTAATTAAACTTTGCAATTACACATTTTTCACAGCCCTGTTTAGTTACATTCAAGAATGGAAAGCCATTGAAAGCATTTTTTTCTTCAGAAAAGTGCCCAATGTGATTCTGGGTTGTAGCTATCAAAAAGCAAGTTTCTGCCATTTCTCCACAAGTAGACATCATGAAACAACACTTTGTTTCTTCCCTAACAATAGTATAACATAGGAAGGAATGTGTGTTGTTGTTGTGTCCAATAAAGAGCCTCAGATGTCTCCATACATCTCTATCACAGCAGTCGCATTGTCCTCTATCTTGGGTGTGTAAAGCTGCTGCTCTGGGTCCATGTCAATTTTCTGTTGTTGTCATGTCCAATGAAAAGCCTCAGATGTCTCCATACATCTCTATCACAGTGCAACAATGTCCACTATCTTGGGTGTGTAAAGCTGCTGTTCTGGGTCCATGTCAATATTCTGCAAGGCTGTGGCCATTGCTAGGCATGAGAATATGTGAGTAGGTGTTAGTTCCACACCAGAAGAGTTAGGAGAATGCGTGTTTGATAAATAACAGAACAAAGCCAATTAGAAACAATAAGTGTTTATTTCATGATATTGAAAAATAAAAGTATTTTTAAAAAATCATTAAAAAACAGGGAGAAGACTTGTCTCTCTATATAAAAACTAGAGTACATGGATATATTGAAGAACATGTTTATAACCAATCAAGATAAGGAAAGAAGAGGTTTGTGTTATCATGTTAGATAAGGTCGTGGAAGGTGGTGCCTTGGTATCCCACATTGGCCTTGTCCAGGTCCTTGTATACAATGTACATCCTGGATCACACAACTTGGTTTACACACAATCTAAAGACCTAATCCAACAACAGGAGAGAGCTTCAGATCCTCAACTCTTTAAAATAGAATCTTCAAGTGATGGCATCAACATTGAGATATTCACTTTGGAATTCATTCAGCTCATAGTAAGAATAACTTCTTAGGTCCATTGAAGTCTATAAAAAATTGGATTATAGATTATAACTACAAGAAAATAAGACCCAACCCAAATTTAGAATAGGTCTTATTTTCTTGTAGCTATAATCTATAATCCAAATTGTGTTTATCATTGGTTTACAATCCTTCTCATTTTGTTTAGGATTGTAGAGGATTGAGATGGAGAGGTCCAGAGTGATGTATAGCAAGATTTGACTGTATTACGAAGATTGAATAAATTATGGTTTCTACAATAAGACCAAATCCAAACAAATTAATAGTATGTGACGTTTCGGTAACAGCATTGTTACCATCATCAGAAGAAAGAATAAATGAGAAAAAAAATATCACTGCATGTCTTTTAAATAGTACTGTTATCAAGTGTGTAAACAAGATGGCGCAGATAAGAAAATTTTTTTTAACACAACCTAAAATTTTATTCTTAGAATTAGAAGTGTATTTTTTTTAAATATATAATTAAAGGCATACCTGTAAATATCATATATACAGTAGAACCTCCCTGTAAAGGACACCTAATTGCAGAGCCAAAGTGTTCTTTAGGGAGAGTTGTCCTCTTACCAGAAACTTGTTAAATTGCAAAAAACTAATTTTGCAAATGAAAACTGTCCTTTGTAGAGAGGTATCCTCGATCAAGAGTGTCCTCTCATTGAGGTTCTACTGTATTTCCTCTTTCTTTTATTTTATTATGTTCTTGTAGCTATAATTTATAATCCAAATTGTGCTTTATCAAATTATTGTTCTGTTGACAAACATTTAAATTTTCAGCCAAATAAAAAACTATTGATTGCTTTTACTTAACTAGGATCTAAGCCAGCAGTAGTAAACAGAGTTTGAAGAAACAATCAGAGAGAGACATTCAAATCTACACTTAGATCAGTAGCACACATAGGGAGGACTTACTTGTCCTGGGAGATGCCTAGTTCCTTCTCCACAAGTTCATAGAGAGCCTTAGAATACTTCTTGTTCTCTGCCACTCCAATCTTCCCGATGCTGCCTAGCATGCCGTGGGCACAGGGCTCATCTCCCCCACCAAAGGACATGATCTGATCTGGGATGATGTGAACTACAACATACTGTACAAGCCAATGGTTAGACAACATGTAAAACTACAGAGTAAAATACAGGACAAATACCAAGTACAAATAATTCAAAAGATCAATTGTTGGTTAGAAGTTGATTCAGAAACAATACAGCCATATATCAACCAATGGTTTATAATACAATATAATGCTGCTTATAATTGTAGAACGATATTTCAAAATTATCCTGCATGTGTTTCTTTTGAACGAAAAATTGAAATTTACTTTAAGGGGAAATAACAATTATTTCTAACCTTAGAGATGAAGTATGGAAGGATCTTCTTCTTTCTTATCTCCACACTGGGTGAAGTAGAATGCGTCTGCCTTTGTCATTAAGACTGGGAGCACTACTCAGTGGCAGGCCACTGACTTAGCTCCAAAATAAATGGCCGCCTCTGACATGAGGAACAGACGCCATGTGCAGCCGCTCCTAACATGGAGTACAAACGCTGCTCATCCTGTATCCCTGAATTAGGAGCCCTAACAGGGTACTATCAGCTGAACCCAGGTTTTTTAGTGAGCTTGTTACTGCTCCCCCTCCTCCTTTTTCATCCGGGCTTGGGAAGGATGAATTGTGAAGAGTAATGATGAACGGAAAAATAAAGTGTTCAAGGATGGGAATGATTTATTTAACTTTCGACATTTCAATGACCTCAAAATAATCATTCCCCTAAGTAGAATGACATCATGTCACTGAAACATAGGGAGTTAAATATATCATTGGTTGATGTGGCTGTATTGTTTCTGAAAGTGCAAATAAGGTATAGATAGTACATAATTAGAGATTAATTTTGACACTTCATAAACTTTCACCAACTCTTGCTACCCACTCCCAGGTGAAACACTGCAGGGGGGTCGGTGGAAGGCTGGTTAAACCGTTTGGTTTTCGACCACTACGACCCGGGTTCAATTCCCGCATTGGATACTTGTTCTGTTTAAAAAAAAATGCTCCAATGGCCCCCCGATTCTTGCAAAAGTCCAACCCCACCAGCGAGTGCAAGTAACCAAACGGGGCTCTGGCATATTTGTAAGTGCAAAGTCGAACTGCTTTCACATGTGTAGACATGTGGTGCGCTTACAGTAAAAAGCAGTCGCTAACTACCCACCATGATTATCATGGCCTGTACCACGTGTACTAGGGATAAGAAAAAAAAAAAAACACCTAGAATCCACTTCTCTCTGTCCAATAGCTAGATACACCCATAACACCAGAGTTGTCAGGTGCAACTCAAATATAATTTTTTATTTTATTAAAAGTGTCAACTCAGTATTAAAGCCTATACTTTTGGTGTATTTTTGTTATATTTATAAATTGCTATAAAATAATAACGAACCATCTATATATATAGGAAATGAAAACATTAAAACATGAATGTTTCTTTTATAAATGAAATTTAACTGTCCTTACTACTATGAAAAAATATATTGGAAGGGCTTTGCTTATCAGTGGTCTTTTTTCTTATCTTCACTCAATCATATTAGGGTATCAAGCTTGTAAAGCTTGAGATCATGTCTGGATGAAGTAGAATGCGTCTGCCTTTGTCATTAAGACTGGGGCCACTACTCAGTGGCAGGCCGACTTAGCCCCAGAAGAAATGGCCATCTCTGACAAGAGGAACATATGCCATGTGCAGCCGCTCCTAACATGAAGTACAATCCTGTATCCCTGGATTAGGAGCCCTTACAGGGTACTATCAGCCGGGCCAGCTGAGCCCAGGTTTTTTAGCGAGCTTGTTACTGCTCCCCCTCCTCCTTTTTCATCTGGGCTTGGGACCAGCAAAGGCAGAGTTCTCATCAGTATTTACCCAGCTGTAAGGACAGTTGAAATTTCGTTTTATGTGTAAAAGAAACATTAGCGTCTTAATGTTTTCAATTCCTATTTATAAATTGGCTTCCTTCTCCTTTATATATAAAGGAGATTATATATACATTTTTCCATATACAGTATAACCTCATTGATTTGACCAACAATAATTCAACCATTTTTTTATGCCTCAAGCCTCAAATAACCAACATTAATTCAACAACCAATAATTTGACACTATCAGTAATTTGACAGTTTCTCTTAATTCAAATTTCAACATGTTGTTAAAATACAACTTCATTGCTAAAAATTCATTACAGTGTTATTTGGCGGAATAGCGGTATAGTTTTTGCATGTGCACTGTAGCTAAAGGTGCTGCATCATAGAATGTAAATTCTAGGACCAGTTTATGTCACATGCTTTTTTCATTTCTTGTGGACGATTTTGACATCATTCGATAATTTGGAATCATTGTTTCAATACCTTACCTAAACCCTGCAAATTATTTCAAGTTACTAGCATAAATAATCATTGGTTTTGATAATGCACAATTTGGATTATAGATTATAAACACAAGGTAACACAAGACCAAATCCAAATAAATATATAGTGTGTAATATTTCGGTAACAGCATTGTTACCATCTTCAGACAAGTACTTTTGTACAACTACTAAAGATTCAGTACTTTTGTCTGAAGATGGTAATAACGCTGTTACCAAAATGTCACACACTATTTATTTATTTGGATTTGGTCTTATTACCTTGTGTTTATTAATCAGTTGTTCTAAAGAGTATAATGTTGTGTTTTAAAGAAATTGCTGAGGTTTAAAGACATGCATTCCTTTTAAAGATTTCTCAGCTAGAAAAGGCACAATACTAGGGTTCTGACCCAAAACAACCATAAAGGATTTTTTTTTAAATAAAGGATTTTTAAAATAAAATTGAAATATTTTTGTCAGCTAAAATAATTCAAACATTTTTTTTTATGGAAAAAATATAAATAAATGTAAGGATATAAAATGAATCAAAAAAATAACCAATAATCTTATCTTTTTTTTTTTTTTTTGAATTCGTTATACAGTAGAACCTCCATGAGCGGACACCCTGCTAGAAGACACCTCACTACAAAGGACAGTTTTCATTTGAAAAATTATCATTTTTACTATTTAGTAGTGCTCCGGTAAGAGGACACCTCTCCCTAAAGGACACTTTGGCTCTGCAATTAGGTGTTGTTCTTTACAGGGAGGTTCTACTGTACATGCTTGATACTTTTGTAATTTTTTCTATTTTCTAAAAATAATAATATTAAATACAGTAGAACCGCCATGAGAGGACACTCGTGCTAGTGGATTCCTCTCTACAAAGGACAGTTTTCATTTGCAAAATTACCATTTTAACTGTTTAGAAACTCTCCAGTAAGAGGATACCTCTCCCTAAAGGACACTTTGGCTCTGCAATTAGGTGTTGTCCTTTACAGGGAGGTTCTACTGTACATGCTTGATACTTTTGTAATTTTTCTATTTTCTAAAAATAATAATATTAAATACAATAGAACCTCCATGAGAGGACACTTGTGCTAGTGGATTCCTCTCTACAAAGGACAGTTTTCATTTGCAAAATTACCATTTTAACTGTTTAGAAACTCTCCAGTAAGAGGATACCTCTCCCTAAAGGACACTTTGGCTCTGTAATTAGGTGTCTTTTACAGGGAGGTTCTACTGTATATTTTAAAATAGTAAGTATTTAATCTCTTTATTTCCCTAAAAACACCCACAGTTGGTAACAGAGCGTGGTTGATGTGCAAAAGTAAACAATCTCCATTTTGAAATATTTAAAAAAGATGCAAAATATTTTTATAGTTTGAAGAGAAAATTTTATAAAAAGAAATAATTATGAAAATTTGAAACTATAATAGATGTGTATGATTCTTTTTAAATTAAACAATTTCTACTGCCCTTACTGCAACTGTGGGTGTTTTTAGGGAAATAAAGAGATTAAATACTTACTATTTTAAAATATACAGTAGAACCTCCCTGTAAAGGACAACAGCTAACTACAGAGCCAAAGTGTCCTTTAGGGAGAGAGGTGTCCTCTTACTGGAGAGTTGCTATATAGTAAAAATGGTAATATTGCCAAAGAAAACTGTCCTTTGTAGAGAGGTATCTTCTAGCCCAAGTGTCCTCCCATAGAGGTTCTACTATGTTTAATATTACAGTAAAGGCAGTAGAAATTGTTTAATTTTAAAAAGAATCATAGCGTCTATAATAGTTTCAAATTTTGATAACAGATGGCGCGCAAATGCATCATAATATAAAAAGAAATATTCAAAATATTAGAATCATCAATAAATATACAAAAATTTGATGGAAAGAATTTCACACCATTTGTATATACAGTATAACCTCGTTAATTCGACACACGCAAATTCGACACTCTACCTTAATTCGACCATATTCTGATGTCCCGACCTCCGGCCTATCAAATAACAAACCGTAATTCGACAGTATCGATAATACGACAGTTCCGATAGTTCGACCATTTAAAAATTTGAATTTCGACAGTTGAATGTTTTTTTACATACAACTTTACCGCTAAACGGTATTACGGCGGCGACGATCGGCATCGGCGGTCGCCGATAGGATCACGCCTGTGCACTTTTGGTTTCTGTTAGTTTAAGTTTCACTTTGCAGTGCCGTTGCGTAATGTCGCGAGTATTGTTTATTTTTTACACAAGAATTTAGGAATCGTGCGCTAATTAATAATATTATTTTATTTTTAATTTTCAGCATTGAAATATTTTAGTCATTTTAAAATTTACAAATAATTTCTTTTTAAATAAATAAATCTTCATAAAATGTAGCCACAATGATTATGATAACATTTTATTTCAATATTCCATTCCCATGTTATTATAAAAGATTTAAACACAAAATCAATAAGATCTGCAGCAGCAGTGGATGCCTTTAATACAATAAAAACTCTTTGTTATTTAAAACACATTCCAGAAGAAGAAAGACATGCATGTTTTTTTTTAAATAGACCATCTGGAAAACATCCTGAATAGGATTTCGGTGCAAAAACAGACATCTATAAAGGAATTTTTAAAAAGATCTTCATGAGTATTTTTAAATACTTTTTTAAGTTTCTTTTTATTTTCCATATTTATTTCCTTTCAACTGCTATATTCTTCAATTATAATAAAATATTATTGGTAATAATTTATGTTTCAAAAATATGTATTAATGCCATTTTGTCCCTGGTACTAAAAGTTAATCATAAACACACACACATACATGAAAATAAAAAAAATAAAAATAAAAAAGTACACACACAATGGTTTCAATTAATACCATTAATTTATATAAATATTACAAGGCTATTTTTTAAAAATATTATTTTAGTGAGTTAGATGATTAGCTAATCATCTGAATAACTTTAATTCAACACTTCCTTTAATTCAACCGAAAGCTCTGATCCCTTGGGGTGTTGAATTAAAGAGGTTCGACTGTATGTTGGAAGGAAAAGAGCTAGATAGCTTTATAAATGATGATCCTCAAAAGGATGATAAACAAAACTATCGAATGGAAGAGGAAAGATGCGCAAGCTTTCAGTAACAAGGTATTTGGTCTTATTACCTTGTAGTTCTAATCTATAATCCAAATTGTACTTTATCACAAAAGAAAAAATAATAATAATCAAGGGAGTTCTATGCAAACATTTGCAAATAATATTACTAATTCTTTTGGGGTTTCTTTGATGGAAGAAAATGAATAAACTGCGAAGAACTTAACCCTTAACTGGACAGATGGATTTTTCTTACGTAACTGGACGGGTTGGGTAGATTCAACCCACTTATGTAACTTTATGAAATAAGCGCTAAATAATGATTGAAATCATTATTAATAAAATTTATTAATTAATATATAGTTGATATACATATTTTGGCTTTTAAAAATTCTGAATATAATCTATTTACAGTTTTCACAAATTTATAAGAAATGTTTTTGCAAACGCTTAGTTAACATACAGAGCAAAGGGTTTTTATTTTTTTACTGCGTTTTTTGATGGGCATTTGAAGAACCTTTTTGGAGCATCAGATTGTTGTGGCATCGTAGTGTCACTTGGTTTACTTGAACCATCAGTTTTCTTGAATTGCCGTCTGTAATTCCAGTGGAAGAGAATTGAGATTACGTGTGGCCAGGTGTTCATCAGTCAATGCTCTCCCAAGATCAACAATAAATTGACTTAGCGGTTTAGCGATTTTATTATTATTATTTTTTTTTTTTTTGGGAACATAGGAGACTAAAGTGGTTGTTCCAGAGAAACCAAAAATAGATGTTCCTGATTCTCTATTAGGGTGCAGTTGAAATTGTGGTGAATCTAAGGTTTGTTCTTTGTCATTCTTCCTAAATATGTAAGGCCATGTTCTTTCAACTTATCAACTAATTCTACTGAAGTGAATCAATTGTCTGCTGGAATATTTCTTCCAAAGTGTGGTCGACTAATCTCTAAAACTTATATATATTTTGGGTTGGCAGGGATAGTTCTCTCTGTCGACTTGATTGATAATTATACTTATCCAAAGAAAGAAGTGTTATTTTATAAAAGGAAGCTAAAAATAGTGGAAGATAGAGACTCAAGTATGAGCCACGAGCTAACACTGACACGAAAAATTCTCACGCTTCTGGATGGGCTGGGCAGAATCCGCCCCAACAGGCAAATTTAACCCCCCTCCCAAAACTGAAATTTATAAACGATGGATGGAAAAGGTTTGTATCATTGTAAAATTAGAATACACGAAATCTGGTAGCTCTAGGTAATCGAAAAATATATTTTTTTCCTATATTAAGTTTATGCATGGGTAGAATCTACCCAACCCGTCCAGTTAAGGATTAAATTCCTCAGAGTCCAACAATAAGTGGATACTGGACAGTGGATTAAGCCACATGTCTACAGACATCAATATAATGGAAGATATTCAACTTGATAACAGAAATATCCCTCTTTTCCTGATGATAGATTCATCAAATCAAATGGTATATTGTTGTTTCTTATCCCTGACTTCAACTGACCCGGCTGATAGACCTCAGCAAGGGTCCCACTCCAGGGATACAGAGGTCTGTACTCATGTTAGAGTCAGCAGCAAAGGTTTCCATGTTAGGAACAGCCTCAAATTACAGGCAAAGTCAGACTTTCACCATAGTGTGCCTGGATCATGGTGCCATGATCAACGAAAGCTGCACCCCTTCCATGAGATCAAATGGTATTGTGGAACTGTTAAAAGATTTCCAAATAAATTAATAGCGTATGACGTTTTGGCAACAGCATTGTTACCATCATCAAACAAAAGAATGAGAAAAAAAATCACGTCATATTGTACAATGGTAACAACGCTGTTTCCGAAATGTCACACACTATTAATTTATTAGAATTTGGTCTTATTACCTTGTGTTTATAATCTATAATCCAAATTGTGCCTTATCATTAAGAAAATTTAAAAATTTTATATAGAGTTAAACCTGTCTATAGTGCACCTTCTAAATAGCGCCTTCCTCTCTATAGAGCCCGATTTTAAACATTAAAATGTAAACATTTTGCATTAAAAGTGACCTGTCTATAGCACCCCCTCTCTATAGCACCCTATTTTGATGAGTCCCAAGAGGGGGCGCTATAGACAGGTTTAACTGTATTTGTTAGTTGATTTAAGTATAAGAGGTTTATTTTTATATACATAATAAATAAATATAGAGAGGAATATAATAGGATTAAAAAAAAACTCCTGCATAGCCTCGGCCGTTTACACGTCATAGGCCGGGTCGATGCTTCATTTTGGTCCAATAGTCTGTACCATGGATGATTTATAGAGAAATAAATATGGCCCGAGTGAAAAGTATTATTCCATATCCCAATCAATATTCCATGGTATGTCCATTTGCTATTGGCAAAAATATTTCTTATTTTAAAACAACCTAACCAAACCTTGCAACAGTACGTTGACACCATGGCTATAGAAATGAGTACCTGGTAATTATTTCTTTAATGAATATATTGATAAAGCACAATTTGGATTATAGATTATAACTACAAGAAAATAAGACCTAATCCAAATAAATTAATAGTGTGTGACATTTTGGTAACAACACTGTTACCGAAACGTCACACACTATTAATTTATTTGGATCAGGTCTTATTTTCTTGTAGCTTTAATAATATATTTTAACATGATGCATAAGCACACCATATGTAATTGAAAATGTAAAGAATTAATAGCGTATATGTTCATTTTTAAACAATAGCATTTTCTACCAATGATAAAACAGGTCCCCTGTAAAAAAATATGTAAATTTTTTCAAATTATTATTTTAAAATGTGCATTCCATGAAGATACATAAATCAATTTTATTGCATACATTTAAAAAGTATGAATATATTTTTCATAAATACAATGAATTTTAATAAACAATATATTATATATACAAAATAACTTACACTTTGAGGTTTTCCCAAAAGTTTTGCAATAGTTTCGGTCAATCTCTTTGGCAAATCCTTTGGTATTTTATCCTTTGAGACATTCGTGCTCAAAACTAAAGTCGGCATTTTAAAAAAGGCTTGGAGCAAAACAAACAAATACAACAAGGAAGAGAGACGGTTTAAATGCGAAGATAAAATGCCGGTTAGCAAATTATTTTCGCTTTTTATATCGTAGGTCAAATGTTTTTAAATTGCTAAAATCCAAGTTCCGCACTCTTGAAGTATCTGAGGGCGTAAGGTAAAAAAAAAAAAAGTACGTTTTAAATTTTCAAATTTTAAAATAAAAAGACAAATTGCTAGCACATTCGTCTTTTGAAAAGCTTTTATTTAGCTTGTGTTTCCATGTCTGTCTGTCCACAAATCTTGTGATCAATTTTTAGCATACTTACAGAGCAAGTCTGAAATTTGGCATACTGATTCAAGCCCAAAGTCATTCCAATTGAACAAAATTCCTGACTTGTAGGTAGCCATGGTGGTCGAATATAGACTAGATAATATAATATATATAGTTCCTTTCAAAAGAACAAAAATAGATGCAGCCGTTTCGCTAGCTATTGAGCGATAGGCGTTCCTTAAAATGTGATTGGGGTGGTCGGGAATGGACTAATTTATATATTTCCTATCAAATTTTATGATTAGCTTTTAATATGCTTCCAGGTCACACAGAAATCAGAATTTTTTTTAAGTCGCTCAATCCATGAGACAATGCAAGTTTACAAATTTTCAGACTTCTGAGTGGTGTAGGAAATTAACCGATTTTTCTATATTTTCTTTCAAATCCTGTGATCAATTTTTAATATACTTCCAGTTCACGTAGAAGTCTGGTATTTCATATATTCGCTTAATTCTACTCTAAGGGAAAATTAATTATCTTAGCCTGGCTATAATTATTTGATCAAGTTGGTATAAAAGACATAAAATTAAGATTTTAAATGGTGGCCACAATGCTTCCAATATGAAACATCTCTCAAGGTCTGAATTTAAATATACAAGAACATTAAAACAGGAAGTAGGTAAACAGCGTGGTAAGTTTCTTTATTGGGAACTACGAGCTTTCGGACATCAGCTGCCCTTCATCAGGTACAATGCGTGATTGGAAAGAGTGAACCAATATATACATGCAGTGAATTAGCATAAAAGAAAGCTAACTAACATCTATTTAGAATATTTTAAGAAATTTACATATGGAACTAAAGATAAAAGTACGAAATTTCTAAAAATACGAAATTTCTAAAAAATAGACTAAAAATCTGTATATGACGAATTAAAGGTAAAACACGGGAAAAAAGGATGGGAAGACAAGAAAAGCGTAGGTATCTAGGCACAATGAAGGAAAGAAGCTCTCGTGTCCAACTCCATCCCTAGTTTTAATAGAAAAATAGATCTCCCCCCTCAATATACTGCTTTTTCTAAACTTGGCCACTGACATCTTATTTTGCTTCTCTCCTTCATTGTGCCTAGATACCTGCGCTTTTCTTGTCTTCCCATCCTTTTTTCCCGTGTTTTACCTTTAATTCGTCATATACAGATTTTTAGTCTATTTTTTAGAAATTTCGTATTTTTTAGAAATTTCGTACTTTTATCTTTAGTTCCATATGTAAATTTCTTAATTATTTTAAATAGATGTTAGTTAGCTTTCTTTTATGCTAATTCACTGCATGTATATATTGGTTCACTCTTTCCAATCACGCATTGTACCTGATGAAGGGCAGCTGATGTCCGAAAGCTTGTAGTTCCCAATAAAGAAACTTACCACGCTGTTTACCTACTTCCTGTTTTAATTTATTGAGCGTGGCTATATTATGTCTTATACAAGAACATGCCGACTAAAGATTTATTTAACATAATATTAAAAGTTTTAAAGGGGGGGGGGGGAGAGAGAGAGAGATTTGAGATTTAAAAATATTTTATTGACCTCATACACAAGTCAATGGTAGTAGTATATAATAATTATAAAAAGAGGGATAAAATAAAAGAGTAAAATATATACAGTTATGTACAGTCGAGGAGATTCCCCCAACGACAGAGAGTCCTCCTCCAGACAGTAAGGGGGTTTTCACGTTCTCCCCTCATCTCAAGGCTCAGAAAGAACCTGTGTATGGATGATTTGACAGACGCGAGGATGGCGAGGGCGTCGTCATCCAGCCCTTGACAAGAGCCAGCCCTGCAGGTCGGGTGGTTGCTATATGATGTTGAAGGCCTCCCGCATGAGGGGCCTGATGGAGCTGCAAGACCAGTAGCGGTGGGCCAACGTCAGGTCGCTAGAGCCACAGGCGATACAGGTCTCTCGAGCAGAGGCCGGATGTGCAGGATGGGGACGAGCGTGCAGGGCCAGCTGTACTGCAATGTCGGCATTGTGCCCTGAAAAGGCGCAACGTCGAAGCGATGCCAGCCGACGGTGAGAGGAATGTTGACAAAGTCTTGCCAACGGTACAGAAGCTGGGCGATGGGCAGGGTTGCCAGGCGTGGTCGCTCAAGTGTACGGCGGATGGTGCGGGTAGTTAGGCGCATGAGCAGAGTCACCGTCCCGCGCAGCACCACAGCTTCGCCTAGGTTGTCCGCCCGGTGGGACCCTAGGAGGTTTTCTTCAATCAGCCTATTGCAGAAGTTGGCCAACGCTGTGGCGTCTGCAAGAGCGCAACGGGTCGGACGAGTGAGCGGTGACACAGGGCCATCGAAGTCCCTGATACGTGCTCCTATCCACCGTGCAGCGGGTAGGCGGTCAGGTGGCCGGAGGAACCTGCATCCTCCAATTATGGCGAGGTCCCTCAGCTGTTGTGTTGGAACTATCCGGTGGTCCAGTGCTAGGAAGTCTGAAACTGCTTCCCATATCTTCATGAATCTACGACGTCGAGGTGGAAACCATGTCCCGGATGGAAGGGGAGTTAACCAGGCCCCACTATCAGTGAGCCAAGAGTAGGCGTTGAGACTTCCACGAAGCGAAGCTTGGACACCTTTCATACACGCCATTCTCAGCTGTGTGCCGACGTCGAGGAGGCCGAAGCCACCCATGGAGACAGGACGTGCTAGAACACCTCCCGGCAGCCAGGCGGTGCGCCCAGGTCCCCAGACGAAACGCACCAGTCGAGCTTGGAGCTTAGAGATGGTGGAGTCGGTAGGCAGGTATCCGTGAAGATGGTGTACCACTGGGGAGAGCGCCAGGGAATTTGCAGCTCTTGCCCTCCCAACGAGAGAGAAGCTGCGGACGAAGGGGAACCATCTTGCAGCGGCCGTCTCCATCAGTTCGACCAGATGGTTCTCCTGGACTGATGTTCCATGTCCAGTAGTCACTAGACAGCCCAGCACCATCAATTGGGCTGTTGACCAGCAAATGTCCAGAGGGGAATCGACCCGGTTTCTCCAAGCACCACACCACAGACCTTTGCACTTGCTGTAGTTTATTCATACTCCTGATGCAAGATGGAATTCGTCGAAGATATTTTTGACGAGTTCGAATTGCTCATCATTCCGTATGAGTAAGTTGATGTCGTCAGCATAGGCCAGGACGTTGCCTTGGCCGAGTACCCGCTCTAGACGACGTAGGAGTGGCCCTGTCGCAATGCTGAACAAGGCGGCACTAGCGGCGCAGCCCTGTTTGACTCCGTTCAGCAGGTGGAAATGTCGTGTGTAGTGCTTGTTTACTCTGACTGTAGCGTCTGCCCCGGCGTAGAGTACGAGGAGCCAACCGATGAAGGCTGGCGGCAGCCGAAGAGACACCAGTAGAGAAATCAGGAAACCCCGGTCCAAGGTGTCGAAGGCAGACTCAAGGTCTGTGGAGATTACAGCTAGCGGTGTGTTGTTTCTTGGGGCTGCGGCGACCTCGTCAGACACGCGAGCTATATTCCAAGAGGAGGACCGTCCCGGAACAGCGTAGGTCTGGCACTTCAGCACTAGGCGAGGAAGATGAGGTCGAAGTCGCCCGAGGAAAACGCTGCTGAGGACCCGATAGTCTGTCGTTGGAATGGAGATGGGTCTGAAGCCGTTGAGGCCCGGACCACCGTGCGACTTGGGTATGAGACAGATGGAGTTCCGCCGTGATGAAAAAGGTAATTCCCCACATATCCACGAAGCCTCGAAGAGACGTTGGAGCGCACCAACGAAGAACTCATCGAAGGCCATCATCAGTACGCAGGGTATTTCATCCCATCCAGGAGCTCTTTCAAGCGGTAGGCGGCGGATGGCTGCGGTAATCTCCTCCGAATAAATCTCGTGCCTGTGTAGGGGATCACTGTTTTCTAGGATGATGGGGGTTGTTACCTCACGCAGGAAATCTGCGGCAATGTAAGGGTCGCAGGACGGGCGAGAGAAACGTTCCCGGAAGGTTGTGAAGATCTTGCGACGCGCCGCTTGACCTTCCATGGGACGCCCATTCTCGTCGTAGATGTTGTTCAGTCCTGAGCGATGCACACGGAGCGCCCGGCTAAGGTCAGGTAGTGATGGATAGTCTGCGTCCATTGACGCGGCTTCGAGCCTGGCTTGGAGGAACCGGCTGGCACGGATTATGTAGTCATTTTCAGCGACGCGGAGGACATCAAGGCACTTAATCTGTGAGACTATATTTGCCTTGATGGAAGTCCAATTTCTCCATAGTTCTCTGTTTGACAGGTCGGTGATAGTACTAGAGGCCTCGTCGAAGAGCGTCGCCACTCTGGCGACAACGATCCTTGAGCGAAGCATGGCAGCGATGCATGTCGGGCGTGGAGGGGGGTGATTGGCCCAGCTGAAGAATCACAGAACGGTGGTCCGACAGTCTGTAGTTAGTTGTCCAGTAATGGGTGACGTGGTCAGAGAGCCTAGATGGTAGAAGGATTCGATCAAGACGACTTGTGTCGATCCGGCTTCCGAATGTGGCGACCCTAGTTGGTAGGTGCGTGGCCTCGAAGATGTACGCAGCGTCCACGAGGTCGACCTTTTCCAGGAGTTCTGTGAGGGCTTCTACTGAACCGGAATTTATGTCGCTTGTGGAATCTTCGGAGATATTTAGGTCACCCAGGACCCAGGCATCTTCTCAGATTTATTATAACGTCCATATAAGATTATATAAGGTTAAATACATAAAATGAATAAATAAGATAGAGAGAGAGAGATTGAGAAAGATAAAAATATATATTCAACCTATCAGTTTGACCACATATGTGCCCCCCTAGAATAGCTGGGGGTGGGGAAAGATATGGACCAATCAAGAAGGAAGAAGCTCATCTGGCCGAAAGTGAGTTGTGCTCCCAGTTGTTGACGGCGGTTGTGGGATGATCCTTTCTTCAAGTTACTTACCTGTTATCAATAATTCACCAAGGTAAATAATTGTTGCGCCGATGATGTATCAAAGATGACCAAACTACGTACGCGTACACGTTTCGGGCTGTTGGCGCTCGTTAGCGTGGTGCAGGCTGTACCTCAATGACCAAAAATAACCAAAGAGCTGGTCCTTGAGGCTTCCCGAAAAATCAAGAAAATGTATATATTTTTTTTCAAATGTTCATCTTAATTACGCAAATTTGTCCCTAAATACCAATTCTTGATTTCTCAGAAAGCCTCAAGGACCAGATCTTTGGTCATTGAGGTACAGTCTGTGCACCACGCCAACGAGAGCCAACAGCCCGAAGCGCGTAGGTGGTTGGCATTTCTTGACTTATCAAAAAAATGGGTTGGCCAAATATTATGGAATAAGCTTAAATAAACGTTTTCCTCACTAGATGGCGCTCTGCCATCTAAAATGTTCATGTGAGCATGAAGAGACGTGATTTTAAACATATTTTTTGGCTTGGCTATCCCTTCCTTAGTCTACATGAAGCCAACCTTTGAAGCTGGTTGCCACAACACCTATTACGTTTTACTACTTGGCCATAAATACCCATTTCTTGGTTTCTCAAGAAGCCTCTGGGACTAAAACACGCGAAGCGCGCGCCTGAGGTCGGGCAGTGATGGGTAGTCTGCTTCCATCGACGCAGCTTCGAGTCTGGCCTGCAGAAACGCCTGATCCGCACGATGTGGCCGTTGTCAGCAAAGCGAGGGACGTCGAGAGATCTCACCTCAGCCAGGAATTAGCCTTGATGGAGAACCAGCCGTTCCAGAGATCTTCGCCTGTCATATCTGCAATGGATGCAGAGGTTGTTTCAATAAACGTTGTCAAATTTTCGTCAACGAGCCCCGAGCGCAGCGTGGCGGCCACGCAGGGTTAGCGAGGTGGAGGAGGCATGCCCAGATGGAGAAGGACAGCTCGATGAACAGAGAGCCTATAGTGAATAGTGCTTTACTCGGCGACACGGTTCACGAACCTCGAAGGACTCTGTCCAAGCGAGAGGCGTCGACCCGGCAGCGGCGTCGAAGAGTGTGGCTACGTCAACGAGAGCTGTTTGATCCAGAAGGCCAGAGAGGACCTCTACCGAGCCGGATGCTGTATCGCCCATCGTCTATTGAAATCGCCCAATATCCACGAGTTTTCCTGGACCGCGGCGGCTGCGATGATCTGCAGCTGTTGGTGCCGCTCGCGAGAAATATGAGAGAGGTGGCAGTTAATTACGCCAATTTTCTGGCCGTAGAGGTCGATGGAGACGATTGAATTGTGGCCCGGCCACAGAACGCGCATGCAAGCCCCTGATGGATGTAGGGGGCGCAACATCAGCGCTGTAGCCTAGGCAGAGGTCATTTATGTCGTCGAGCGACGATACGTTGGTCTCTTGTACAAATGCGACGTCCACTCGATACTTTTCTCGCGATCGGCAAGCCCTCGGACGTTGATGGTAGTCAGGCGGAAACTCATTGGGCACCCTTCGTCTGGTGCCGGACGGCCAGGAGGCACTTAGTTGAATTCTGTTCCACTAGATGTCGCTGTGCCATCTAAAAAGCTCATATGCCGTGGTCAGGATATAAATATTATGATGCATTAGCGCGCCATCTGTTATGAAAATTGTAAACTATTTTAGACACATATGCTTCTTCTTTTTTTTTTAATTAAACAATTTATACTGCCCTTACTGCGATATAAAAATTAATGGGAGGGCCTGGCTCATCAGTGGTGAACCCTCCCAGCGGTTTTGCCAGTTTAATCTACCATACCGCTGTTATATACATCTTGTATGGTTTCTTTGACATCCCACAACTCCAGCAGCTTGCCTAGGGATGACTTGGATAGTTCATGTGGTAAAGTCCAGGATCATAGGTTCCATGGTCTACTTCTCCTAGTTGGGATTGAAGTCCAGCCTAGCAGGTCCTGAAGTCACCTCGCACAGGTCCGCCTTCATTACTGTGGGACTCTTGGCGTCGGAGTGTAGTGGACGATATTGTGG
>CP092880.1:24914007-24993372 GCA_030710605.1 Cordylochernes scorpioides
AAGAGCACCACCCATAATTACTGGCACATGGCCTGAAGTCCTATAATCACCTGGAGAAATCTATATATACAGTATAACCTCATTTATTCGGCACACGGTAATTTGACACTTTATGATAATTCGACCATGTTTTGAGGTCCCAACCCCAGCCTATCAAATTACAAACGGTATTTTGACACTCTCGATAATTCGACACTAATGATTATTCGACAATTCAAATTTTGGCAGTTGACTTGTTTACATATAACTTTACCACTAAAAAGGGATTACAGATGCGAGTGGTGCCCAGCAAACTTCAAAATTAAGCATGCCCACTTTGGGTTTCTGGTTAGTTTAAGTTTCACTTTGCAGTGCCTTTGCGAATGTTGTGAGCGTTATTGTTTTTCAACGAGGGCTGTTTAGGCATTGTGCACTTTGATATTTATTTTCTTTTTAATTTACAACATTGAAATATTTTAGTTATTTTTAAACTTTTAGAAAAATTTTCCTTTTAAATAAACAAATCATTATAATGAAGCCACAATTATGAGAATCATTTCAATATTCCATTTCCGTGTTAGTTTAAATAAATGAACGTGGCAAGTATATTTAGTTCTCCTAAAAAAGATCAGAAACGTGGTCAGTATGGCCAGAACTTATGTTGAAAAACAAAAATTAAAGAAGAAATAGACTTTGATGCACTCAAAACTCTCCAATAGATGGGAATCTCCTTTATATGAGGGCAAACATTTTCTGGAGATGAGTTTCTTTTTATTTTTATTACGATCTCAAGTTTTGGGACATTACCGCCCTTCTACAGGAGTACAAAATGAACAATAATGAAACGCCGTTAGATACTTTCCCTTCAATTATAATATGATGTCAAGTTCATCAAAGGAGATTTGACATCCGTCATTACTGGATGAAGTAGAATGCATCTGCCTGTCTTTGTCATTAAGACTGGGAGCACTACTCAGTAGCAGGCCGACTTAGCTCCAAAAGAAATGGCCGCCTCTGACATGAGGAACAGACGTCATGTACAGCCATTCCTAACATGGAGTACAGACTCATCCTGTATCCCTGGATCAGCCGGGCCAGCTGAGTCTAGTTTATTCAGCAAGCTTGTTACTGCTCCCCCTCCTCCTTTTTTATCAAGACTTCATCAATTTTTATCAAGACAATCAATTATCATTGATTCTCAATTATTCCATATAAATAGCCCAATAATGTTGTTTAATTAATAAAGTTAAGCTAACCATGTGCATGTTTCAAGCTGTAGGACAGAATTGGAGCTTGTCTCTGTTGGGAGAATCTTAATAAATTAGTCTCTATTAAAACTTAAAAACTTCTTTATTGAAGGCACAAAAAACAATGACTATAATTAAAACTAAATACTCTTACACCTTAAAGTCTCCTCATATACTATCTCCCACACTTACTCAAAGAAATACACATATTTATATACATACAACACCACAGAATAAATTAGTTCACAGATTAATTAAATCATAGAATGAAAATGAATATTTTAAATGATAAACTTCAACAAATCTCCCCTTCAAATTTTCAATTTTCATTCCTCAAAAAATAACTCCACCACTTATGCAGTTTTTAAGCTTGACAGCATCCACAGTCTTGGTGAGATGGTCCGCTTTCATTTATTCTGAAGGGATATGCAAAACTACAATTTCTTCATCTTCTACAATTTGTCTTATGAAGTGACACTTTCTATTCAAGTACTTTGTACTTGCTTTCATATTTTTTGACTTAATCATAGATATGGCATTCTGGCTGTCACAATAAACATTAATTTGATCTTTCAAACCAATCTTCATTTCTCTAATGATGTTACGCGTCCAAATTAATTATTTAATTCCTTCAGATAAGGCTTCTAATTCACTCTCTGCAGTTGACAAGGCAACAGATCTTTGTTTATTACTCTTCCAATTAAGTAAGTTGTTTCCCATTTCTATAACAAAACCAGAATACGATCTCGCATCAGCTGTTCTGTCCCAACTCGCATCAGTATAAGTCACAATACTTGAATCTCCCCTAGAGTAAATCAATTCATAATTCATAGTTCCCTTCAAATATCTTAATATTTTCTTCAATCCATTCATGTGAACCTCTCTAGGATCTTTATTAAATCTACTCATATTGCTTATAGCATAACATATGTCCGGTCTTGTTCTAGTTGCTATGTAAATTAACTTTCCAACAATTTCTTGATAGTATTTTTGATCAATCGATTTACTATTTTCAAATAAATCATAATTTGTAGAAATGCATAACGGAGTTTTCGAAGGATTGCAATCACGCAAATTATAGGCTTCCAATATTTCTTCAATATATTTCTTTTGATTTATAAAAATGCTATCATCCCTATACTCAAATTCCATTCCAAGAAAGTTTTTTTGCAGCTCCTAAATCCGTGATATCTATCTCTCTTTTTATCTTTTTCCAAATATTTTCCTCAAAATCGTCACCAGATCCTACACTTAGTATGTCATCTACATGAATTCCCAGATATAAGAAATGATTTTTAAAATTGCAATAATATAAACATGGATCATTCGCAGATTGTTTCATTCCGGCATTGGTTAATAATTCATCTAATTTCTTATTCCACATTCTACTCGCTTGTTTTAGGCCATAAATACTTTTCATTAGATAACAAATCTTATTGTTTCCCTTTTCAAATCCAGGAGGTTGAAGCATAAAAATTTCCTCCTCTAAATCACCATATAAAAAAGCTGTTTGAACGTCCTTTTGCTGAGGAATAACTTTTTTCATTGCAGCTATTTTTATTAGAATTCTTATGGTCTCAGGTCTTATTGTTGGAGAATAAATTTCGTGGTAATCACTACCCAGTATTTGATCATATCCTGTAGCTACTAGCCTCGCTTTGAAGTTTTTAATTGATCCATCACTATTTTTCTTAATTGAAAAAATCTACTTACTTTTGATCAATTTTTTATCTTTAGGCTTATCTATTAATCTCCAAACTTTTAAATTAGTAATCCTTTTTGCATCTCATCTTCCATGGCTTTAATCCATTGCTCTCTATTATCAGAAATAAGTGCTTCTTGGTAATCCCTTGGACATTTAATCTCATAAGTTCTATCAGAAACATTTTCCTTATTCTTTATTAGTCTTAATCTTTCAGATCTCCTCACACCCTTTTTTATAAGTTCTTCTTCCTCGGTTTCTCTCAGACGAAGATCTCGTTCTTCTCTCATTTCTCTGGTCATTCCTGGTTCTGGTCCTCTTCTACGTGGAGTAATTATTTCATCAGGAGGTATTTCATCTATTTCACTCAAATCTATATCATTATCATCTTGAGGAATATGCTCATCATCGATGTTAAAGTTTTCTACTCGGTCTTCTCTATTATCACCAGAGTCTTCATTCCTGTGAGAAATCAAATTTTGGTCTTCTCTACTAAAAAAGAAAAGTTCATTTTCATCAAGATATCTACCACTATTATTCATTAAATAATATCCTAACTTAGCTTCATTAAATTTAACATATGATACTTCAAGAATTTCATCCATTTCTGGTAAATATATTCTATAGCCTTTTCTTATCATACTGTATCCCATCATGATCCCTTTATGAGCTTTTGGTTCCATCTTCTTTCTCTTTTCTTTCCCAATATGAACATAAGCTTCGCTTCCGAACCTTTTTAAATAAACAATGTTTGGTTTCCATCCCTTGTATATCTCGAAAGGAGATGTATTCATTTCTTTGATTTTAATTCTATTATTTATATAAACAGCCACTTTAACACTTTCGCTCCAAAATTTTATAGGTAATTTAGAATCAATTAGCATGGTTCTTGCTGACTCAACTATGGTTCTATTAAATCTTTCGGCTTTTCCATTACTTTCAGGAGTATAAGCAGTAGTGAATTCTTGTTTGATGCCCTTACTAGATAACCATCGCCTCAAATAATTTGAAACATATTCTCCTCCATTATCATTTCGAATCCTCTTTACTTTCTTTCCAGTCTGTCTTTCTTCTTGCATAATCAAGTTTATTATGGAATCTGCTGTTTGAGATTTATTAGCAATTGGTATAAAGAAAGTAAAATTATATATACTATAGTCATCAACAATAGTGATGAAATACCTATATCCAACTGAATCATTCAAAGGTCCAACTATGTCGGTAAGCCATAGATCCAAAATATCTTCATATTGTTTATATTGAATACTTTTGTAAGATTTTCTATGTAATTTTCCCAATGTACAAGATTCGCAATTCCCTTTGTTATTATGTAAATTTTTCAATCCTAATACAGTTGAATTATCATACATTTCTTTCAATTTCTGAAAATTTACATGAGCAAGTCTTTGATGCCATAGCATATCTACTTCTGCTTTTCTAGCGATTTCCATATTTAGGATTCCTTCAACTTCAAATTTATCACCATTTCTCCTTGCCTCATATAAAATCTCACCATCTTTACCTATTACCTCAGCTTTATATTTACTAAATAATACACCAAAATCATGATCCACAATTTTTGCAACTGATAATAAACTTTCTCTCAAATCAGGCACATGCAAAACATTTTCAAATTTTATGAATCCCTCATTTACATTCGACTTCATTCTTATAGCTCCAATTCCCGATGATTTCATCACTGCACCCTTCTCAGCTGTTGCTATAATTCTCTCCTCCTCTTCATACTCTATAAATAATTCTTTCCCACTAACCATATGGCTAGAGGCTCCAGATTCCATTGTCCATCTTATTTTTTCATCCCCTTGATCTTCCTCTTCGTAATTGTCTTCATTTGTTTCCATCACATGACTTGTAGACTCTCTATAATTTCTCTTGTTTATTCCTCTCTTAGGCCCATTATAATTATGCTCTGCATGCTCTTCACTTCTATTCTTTCTACATATTTCCGATTTATGACCAAATCCTCCACATTTAAAACATTTATCTTGTTTCTACACTCTCTAGAAATATGTCCCATCATTCCACATTTATAACATTTGATAAATTTTCTTCTTTCCGTCCAGCCTTCTTTAGCTTTTGATGCAATTTCCGTTTTCCGCTTTTCTTCCTTTCTATGTTTTAACTTTTCCTCTGTTTCCTTCAGGATTTGTCTTATTGTGTTCATATTATTTTGCCTGTCATATTTTATAATTTTTATGTCAAAATCAAATTCAACTCTCAAACCTTCCAAAACGAAGCAAATTAATTCTCTATCTCTTATTTCATCTCCTGCTTGAATGCTTCTGCTCTTTATAATCATTGCTCTATTTAAGTAATCATCAACCGTTTCAGCTTCCTTCATTTTTAATTTTGATAATTCTATTCTATTTTTCATCTGCAAGTCTTCATTTTTTGATGCCATTTCTTCCCCAATTATATTCCATAATCTCTTGGCACTTTTTTCGCTCGAGTATTTTAGCACTTGAGTGTCATTCATTGTTCTGTTCATCAAATTTCTTGCAATGGCATTGTCATCATCCCAGTCTTCCCAGATTTTCATTTTTTCATCAAATCTTTTATCTGTTTCTATTGGCTTTTCAACTTCTTCTCCTTCTATAATTCGTCTCCATAATTTTAATCCTCGTAATTCACTTTCAATTCTATTTGCCCAGATCAAGTAGTTTTTGTCAGATAATTTTTCTATTGGAGATAAGTTAAAATTTTGCATATTTTCTTTTTTCTAAAAATTATTCAATCAATCTTGATTTGCATCAATTTTAATTCAACCTCGCTCTGCTAGCAATTGTTGAGAGAATCTTAATAAATTAGTCTCTATTAAAACTTAAAAACTTCTTTATTGAAGGCACAAAAAACAATGACTATAATTAAAACTAAATACTCTTACACCTTAACGTCTCCTCATATACTATCTCCCACACTTACTCAAAGAAATACACATATTTATATACATACAACACCACAGAATAAATTAGTTCACAGATTAATTGAATCATAGAATGAAAATGAATATTTTAAATGATAAACATCAACAGTCTCTTCTATTCTGTACCAGTCATGTGCAACATTAGATTTCCATTCTTGCTGGATTTGGATCTTGATGAAAGGAGGATGTCTTTTTCGTCTAGTTGGGTAGTAGATTTTCTGGCCTCTAGGTGGCCAAGAGTTCCAGACTTTGCCAGAGAGACTGCTAGCTCATTTTCAGAAATTCTACATGAGCTGGAAGCCATTGCACTGGGACAGAGCTGTTTGCTGGGAGTCGGTTTACAGATTTAGCGATGATATTGAAAAGAGGTTCTTTGCTGGAGAAGCAGGTTTGAAGGGTATAAATGGCTGCTATTGAGTCGGAGTATTTTATTATTTTGCTTGGTGAGTTGATGTTTTTTTTAGAGCTATATCTATTGCAGAGAGTTCTGATTTATAAGCTGAAAGGTGTCTAGGGTGGGAAAGGGAGTTTTTTCCAGGATCTTATCTTTGTAGATAGCAATTCCACTGCCAGACAGTCCAGTTTCAAGTTGGCTACCGTCAGTGTAAATTATGATGTCGAAGAGGGAGCTATTTTTCTCAATGATTTGGAGGCCAAGAGCTTCAAGTAATTCTGGCTGAGTTTCATGTTTGTGGGGATTGGCTGGTAGATGAGGGAAACAGATGAGTTTGTTGCGAGTTCTGTGTGGGGGATAGGAAGTTCTGTGTTTGGGATTGATTAAGAGGTCTTAAAGATTAAAGTTGTGAACCATGTTGAGAGCAGTAGGGCGTTTGAGTCTTCGATTTGGGAACCAATTTTTAATAAAATTTCCTGTAAGGGGTGTTTTTTAGGGTACTTAATATTTTTGAATATGAATTTTGAGGAAATATTTTTCTCTTGAATTGCAAGGAAAGAAGGTTGGATTCAAGTTCAATAATGTGATTTAAGCAGGATCCTTGGATTTTATTAGACAAGGTCTTATTACACGCAAATTGAGAAATACTTATGGTGCCAAACCTAAAAAATTTGAGAATGCTGGTGTAAAATCAGAATTAACGATGCACAAAACCTGGATTATATGAAAATGATAACGGTGAAGTTACCAAATCAAAATATTTAAACTATATGTGACATTTCAGCAACAGTGTTGTTACATATGTCAATTCTATTTAGTTTTATGCCTTTCTTCTTTATAATTTGATATAATAGAATAATTGAGTGCAACGTGTAAATTTCGCTGTCAAAAGGGTTTAGTTGAGTATATATTCACTCTATTGATTCAAAAATATCTCCTGGACAATACCATAGGTTTCTGGAGATGTGTTTCTTTTAATTCTATTAACGTAGTCTCAAGATTTCGGTCATCTCTGTCCTTGTACAGGAGAACATAAATAAACGAATACAAAAATTACAAAAATATTTGTAATAGTTTAGCATCAGGCGGCGTTTTATTCGTTTATTTATGTTCTCCTGTAGAAGGGCAGAGATATCCGAAAACTTGAGACTACGTTAATAAAATAAAAAGAAATCATCTCCAGAGACCTGTGGTATTGTTAAATATATTCACTCTAGGAAACCTTGATGCTAAGGACTTATCCTAAGGGGAATTTCTTCATCTATCCTACATCTGATATAAGGGAACTGCTGAATTAGCATCTTGCTGGAACCACGGATCTCTCTGCTCTGAAAAAGTCCATAAGGACTACCAGCCTGTGAGTAGCAATTGATCACATATGTTACATCAGACATATGTGCTCCCTCAATTGAAGCTTGAGACTCACGCCACTCAATGTGAGGGCTTAGGAAACAGTCTGTTGAGTTAAGAGGAATACCTTGGGAAGGACCATTTATATTGTCACATAGAAAATTAGGAAAGACAAACTTCAGGATGATTCGGGACGACTTTTTATTTGAGGCACGGAAATATCTTTATTTACGGGGCTGCTAACCAAAATGATAAAAGAGAGACAGGTGTTGTTTAGATAGGAAGATTGGATAAAGCGGAAATGATTCAGCAACTGATGGGAAAAGATAGGTTAAAAAAAGTTAATTAAAAAGAAGAAACTTTGGTAATATATATTTAAAAAAATTGAAATTGAGGTATTATATCAAGTATTACCAGAGAGGGTACGAGTACTAAGACAACCAACCACAAAAGTACACCAGAGATTGTATAGCGCGTTCAAATGGGTCACTGCGTAAGTCGATTTATCGAGCAGCCCGCGCCGTCGAATCGCCAAACCATTTTTCCTCTGTCCTGGGGTTACAGAGACAGCGTCAGGGACGATCACATACGCAGGGCAGGTCGCGAAACCGATCTTAAACAGCGGCACATTCCTAGAGTTGCGTCTACGAGCAGCCGCTAATAACCAGTGTTAACCATGAGGCGAGGAGTCCGAGTCACTCAGGTGGTCGGAATCCACCGCGCCGACACGTGGCTTAAGTCTATCAGAGTCCTTTATGAACTCCAGGCAGGCTCGCCAAGTGCTCCTGTTGAAAATAAAGTCTTTGAGTGACCACGGAGCGTATCCCAATTCTTCTGCACAGGTGAAAAGAAGGCGGAATCTAAGGGCATCAAGGCTGCTGCACTCTAGCACGATGTGTGAGAGAGTTTTTTCTTGTCAGCGTCGCAGTAAGGGCAGGAAGGATCGTCAATGACGCCTATCCTGTGGGCGAAACTGTCCGTCCACGTTTGTCCCGATAGCAGGCCAACCACAATGTGCTCGCTAGGGACGATGTACACATACCTTTTGTCTAAAAGACTTATTGGAGTAAGGCCAAAGCGGGTGTGATAGTAGGAACTAGAGAGAGGAATCTGTGCTCCCATGCTTCACACCCCCGGCCGTAGATTGCGATTTTACAAACGAAAAAGAAGCTAGTTTGTAACAGCTTGGGTTAGCAGACTCAGCACACCGCTTTGCGAGTGTGTCCGCAATGTCATTACCCACGATCCCACTGTGACCCATGATCCATTGTATGATGCATCTGTTCCCATTGCGATTCAATCGCGTATTTGAGGCATGGATACGAAACAGAAATATATTTATTTACGAGGCTGCTAACCAGAATGAATGAGCCAATGAGGCACGTGTACAAACCAAAATTTATGAAATACAAGATAAACAATAAGTACACAGAGTAGCAAGATATATAAATATATCTAAATTAATATTCTGTTCAGAAAATATAAATATTTTGCTACAATATAATCCAACTTAGACATAATCTAACAACCATTATTCAGTTTTCTCTTATCTTAATTTCAATTCCCTTCTATAGATCACCAATTCTCACCTATATACTAACCTATTCAACACCTATAGTGGTCTCAATACTTATGGTATACAGAGTCTGAAGTAAATATTGAAGGTTCTGAAGATGGAGGTTGTCTGGCCGGTATCCATATTTCTGTAAAAAAAAAAGATACTTTGGCCAGTTAGAGTTTTTTATTTTCTCAACGTTTCGACAAAAATATTTTGTCTTCGTCAGGAGAAATAAATAAAAATAAAGCATTTGGCGAGGCGTTAAAAATATTGAAGGTAATATTCAAGGTATAAAGACGAACTGATATTATAAGTCTGCTCATAAACTATAAGCATACCTATATCTATGTAGAAGTAAAATGCAACATTTGTATTTGCCTTGACAAAATCTTATGGAAAATCATTTCCTTTATAGACTTTATATGATCACATGTAAATTAATCAGATAATTTCATATTTAAAATATTTTGAAATACCAAAGATCTTAAGAGAGAATATGGTTTTATGGCTACACACTAACCAAAGTATATGGTTTTTGAGCCCCCACAAAAAAAAGAGGGCTCGTCCAGGACAAAAGATCTTAAGAACCAGATTTGGTAGATATCTTTGAAAGTGACCACTTATGTAGAGATCCTAGTGGAAATTGACATTCCTGAAATAGGCAAATTCTTAATATCCATGTAAAAAGAATAATATGGAGATAGTCAAAACCATTTTTAATCGTTTCTTTATTTTTAAAAAAATCATAGGTTTGGTATAACAACAATGGTAGTTTTTAGTTAAAGAAAAAAGATACAATTTCAAAATATTCAAATTAATCATATTTATATATTTTTTCTCTAAATATATTTGAAAATTTGTCTAATTGAATTATTAGAGTGTTAAAATTTGTATTTAGTACAAAATAAATCTTTATTCAAAGTACCAAGTTTGAAAGAAGTAGAAAACATTGATAAATTATGAGATTATCTGTGATATTTTGTTGAAATTTACCTATTTCAAAGATCAAATTCACCATGACAACAAATCTAAATCATAAGGAAATATTTAAAAAGAAAACATTTAAGAATTAAGTACCAAGGCTAACAGAAACTATTCATACAACAAATATGAAACAAGTATAATTCTGTTGATCTTGAAATCTATAATGGTGATAAGAAGAATTAAGATATCCCAGGTTTGAATCCCAAGAAATTCAGCAAGAAACTCAATAGATAATATATGAAAAAACAATAGAAAAATAATGAGCATATGTGCTTTTTTAGATGGCTAAGCGCCATCTAGTAAAACAATTTAACCTGTTCCTTGATATTTGGCCAACTCATTTTCTTGATAAATGAATAAAAGCCAGATTATTATATGCATATAAGATCCCAACAAGAATTTACAAGTGAAAAACAATTAAGTTCAATTCAAGTTTAAATCAACGATGCTGAAGAAATCAGGTAGGATTTTATATTAGATATATCCATACAGAAGACATCTCAACTAAACCATACTCAACTTTACAGAAGTGAGACATTTACTGTTCCCTGATCTAAATCATTTAACTCCCTTACATCAGGCACTTTGTCTATATATATTTTATGAACTCGGTCGAATAATACATGTTTTAAAATTCAAAACTATTATAGACGCGTATGACTCTTTTTAAAAATAAACAATTTCTATTGTCCTTACTGTAATGGAAAAATTAATGTGAGGGCCTGGCTCATTAGTGGTGAACCCATCCAGCGGTGTCGCCAGTTTAATCTACCATAATTTGTTTAATTAACTTTATTAACATCCTATAACCATGTTACCATCATCAGACAGATTCAGTACTTTTGTCTGATGTTGGTAACAACACTGTTACAGAAACGTCATAAACTATTTATTTATTTGGATTTGGTCTTATTACCTTGTGCCTATACAGTCACCTTTTAATGTAGTATAGTGGTATCATCCACAAATATATTGGAAACCATTTTACATGTTTTTAACGATATCCCTGACATAGTTTCATATATTAAAAATAAAGAAAGCATATCCTGACCAAAAGCACATGTGCTTTTTAGATGGCAGAACGCCATCTAGTGGAACAGAAATCAATTAAACATTGATATAACCTGTTCCCTGATATTTGACCAACCCATTGATAAATTTGATAAATCAAGAAAAGCCATCCACGAATACGTTTTACGCTGTTGGCGCTCGTCAGCATGGAGCAGGCTGTACCACTGCGACCGAGTTTCATATATATACCTTGAAGAAATGCGAATTGAATCTAGAGGTTGTAAGATTTCTTGTGGTTCTTGGAGGAATTTGGTGTCTTGTGTTGCTGTTAGAGCTGCTCCATTAATTGGTTGTTAACAACAAAGATGTCTTTAGATCTTTGTCTTAGTTGAAAGCTCTTATTGTGAAATTTAAACTTTTCTAATTCAAATTAGCAAGAATCTGGTAGAATAAAAAATTTACAAACCGCTTGAATGTCAAGGATAAAAAAGGGACTCGGTGACATTAGCAATCTGTTGAACATAAAGTCTGAATTCTAGGCTGCTGTGTGTAACAGATGTTCCAGATGGAGATATCCACAGTGTGACTTCCCTGCGATCCGGCTCTACTAATGTCATTGTTGCAGGATCTAGGTAGTGACTAGACAGTACTGGGACATTGACAGCGGGTCGGTTGTTTAGTGCTTACACCCCTGTGGTGGCCACTGCGACGATTAGCCGCCCTAGACTATCCCGCTTTGGTCATTGGTCATTTCCACGCTGGGAAGGGGGGTGGGGACCCTACTACTTTAACCCTGTGTATTCACATAGCGTGGAATGATACTCAACTCCCCTCCGATAGCTTGCTCGCTCCACTGACCTAGGACTAGGTACTGATTACTAGGCTGTTGGCTCTGGCGCAAAACTCCGATAGGAGGCCTCGCGTGTAGACGTAAGTCCGGCTTTCAGCGTTGTCAGTGTCCAACAGTGCTGTTTTCAATCTCTAGTCCACTCCATTCTACTTTGTTGTCAATAGAAACCCTACAGCGAGTTGTCGGAATTGGGAAGTTGGGGTCAGGGGTGTAGCAATACATGACGGAGTGAGATAGTATAGTATACATCTAACCCCCTCTGTGTTATGTATCTAGATATCACCTGGAGCCCTTACCATGTCTAGTTAACATTTAGGTAATTGTCTTTCTTTAAGCTCCCTTCTTATGTTACCAAGTCCCTTATTTATAACTTGGCATTCATTCGGAATATACATTATTAACTCGTTTGGAAAAGAGTAAATAAATGTTACTCTATATATTTGGAGAGTTTTCATTATCTTAAAATAGAATATTTGTGGCATCAATGAAGGAGGGTGCGACTAGAGTAAATGAGCATCTAATTATTTCTTCAAATGCATTTCTCTTCTTATTTCTTGTTTCCCTCAATCATATTAGGGGATCTAGCTTGTAGAATTGACAACCATCATTATTGAGTGAAGTAGAATGCATCTGCCTTTGTTATCAAGAGCGCTACTCAGTGGCAGGCTGACTTAGCTCCAAAAGAAATGACCGTCTCTGACATGAGGAACAGACACCATTTGCAGCCGCTCCTAACATAGAGTACAGATCATCCCGTATCCCTGGATCACGAGCCCTTACAAGGTACAAATATCCGGGCCAGCTGAGTCCAGGTTTTTAGCGAGCTTATTACTGCTCCCCCTCCTCCTTTTCATCCAGTCTTTGGACCGGCAAAAGACGGACTTTCAAATGTATTCAAAGTGTTGGTCTGGTGGGGCGGCAGCATTGGCTCTCTTTAGATGGGCGAAGCAACTATGGGAGAAAGAATGATCTGTGAGATAGATATTGCTATATAAGATTTGCTAGGCTGTATTTATCTGTCAGGGATTTCCAGAATTATCATTTAAAGTATTTGAGCTTCTGGGAGATGGAGGGGCATGTAGCAGGCTACATAGTAATTTTTCCATTGCAGTAAGGACAGTATAAATTGTTTTATTTTAAAAAGAATATTACGCCTCTAAAATAGTTTTGTAATTTGATAACAGATGGCGCGCTAATGCATCGTAATATAATTGTTCAAATAAAAGACACAATTTGATATTTGCGGAAGAGCGATTGCTCGAAGCATATTATATATTTATAATTATATTTAATTCTGCTTTCCTAAAAGCTTATGTCCATAGTTCTTCTAAAATACCCATTCCAAGAGTCTTACAAAAGTCACCTATAAAAGGAAGTTCCAAAAATGCAATATAACAGGGGTATGTTAGATTAAACTGGTGAAACCGCTGGGAGGGTTCACCACTGATGAGCCAGGCCCTCCCTTTAATTTTTCCATTGCAGTAAGGACATTAGAAATTGTTTTATTTTAAAAAGAATATTAAGCCTATAAAATAGTTTTGTAATTTGATAACAGATGGCGCGCTAATGCATCATAGTATTATGTCGCTGGTTTTTGGGTCAATTGAAGAGCAGAGTTCAATCCACTTATTCTGTTTTATTTGGTCGGCCTAAAGCTTAATATTTGCAGCAAGGTGATTGTAAATTCTGATGAAGAGGGTGATGCTGTTCTCAATACGGTCTAAGTAAACTTGGTTCCTAGCTTCTATTTCATCTTTCAAAGCCTTCCTCTACTGAGGGTGGGCCACATGGTCGCTGCATACTTCCCGCTCTCCGCCATACTCTTCAACTCCTCGTGTCGTCCAGTCCATTGTTTTAGATCGTCTGTGTATCCCTGTTGTCTCCTTTGTTGGATATATATTAATAAATTGTTACCACAGAGTGTGTGTAAGCGCACGGGTAAATAGGCGCTAACCCGGAAGAAAAAAAGGTTCTTTTTGTTTGATATTGGTTTCCCTTTTAAATTTTGTTCTCTCTTTTGTAAATCAATAAATATAATGTTTAATTAATAATTTTTGGAATCTGTTTAATTAAAAATTCTAAGCAAGTCAAAAATTGGTAGCAGAGCGTGGTTGCTCGATATAAAGCTCAAATACGAAAATTTTTAATCTGAAGATTAAGCAAGAAGTTTATTCTGATCGGTAAACTGTAGCACTTCTGAGAAGATTAAAAGTATTTATAAAGATTAAGTTAAATTATATCTATATATTGCATGTTTAAAAGCTACTCAATATTTAAATATATTTAAAATATATTTTTTAAATTTATATTGGTTTGTTTTATATTAGTTCAAATTATTATCCCAAACAAAAATTGAACCATTAACAGGAACAAATAATCAAATATGGGCGTTGAAAATCGGCGCAGTTCTGAGAGGAAGAAAATTATTTAAATGTGTAATTTCTGATCCAACAAAATTTCTTGGGAGATTTGAAGTGAGAAAAATGATGAAGCATTTGAGATAATCGTCACTACGTTGACAAATGAACAAGCTGAAATGTTCATCGGAGAAACAAATGCGAAGAAAGTTTGGGACTCACTAAGAAAAACATACACAGGCAATTTGGAAGATAAACTTATTGATATAGGCTTAGAATTGAAGAACATTAAATTGAAAGATAATGAAACTGTAGATGAATATATAACGAAGGCAAAAAAAATATTGCTGCTAGAAGTTCATAATTATGGCATCAATTTCCCTCAAGAGAACTTTCATTTCATGTTGTCAGAGGCATACATACAAATTATGAAAATATTGTTATTGTCTTACGATCTAAGAGAGAGGCAACACTGGAAGAGATTCAACAAACTCTAAGAGAAGCAAAGTCAAGAAGAAATATGAGATTAAATCAATCGGTTGAGAATGGGCATGGACAAGCATACAGAATTAAAGATAGAAAAGTTAAAAAATATGTTTTGTTTGTAATAAAAAGGGACATCTAGCTAATGGTTGCTGGTTTCGAGATAAACAGAAACAAGGATATCAACAGAAATGGACTCCTGATTACAGAAATCACAAATACAGTAGGGAACATTCAAATAACCTAGTGGATACTATGAAAAGTGGAATTAATGAGCAAGCATTTAAAATATATGTAAAAGAATTTGAAGATTCACCAGATGAGAGAAATGATAGGCAAATATGGTGTATAGATTCAGGATGCACCGCACATTTAACCCCAAACATAACTTTGATGGAAAATGTGATAGGTTACGAAAGTGAAATCAATCTAGCTGAGAAGGGCAAAACTACCCAAGCCATAGCCAAAGGAGATATGAGACTTACTACATGCACAAGTGAAGGCCAAGAAAATATTCGCCTCAAAGATATCTTACATGTACCAAATTTAAGGAATAATTTCTTGTCAGTATACGAATTAGTCAACAAAGGAAATTCAGTTATTTTCAATAAGGATGGATCAAAAATTTATAATGAAGGGAATGATTTAGTTGCTGAGGCATATATTAAAGATAGAATGTTTATGATGGAAACAAAACTAAGAAATGTACCAATAGCGAAAAATTAAAATGTCATGGTTATAAATACACATTTATCAAATAAAAATACCAATATAAGTTTATGGCATAAAATATTAAACCATATAAATGAAGAATACATGGAAAAAATGATTCAAGGACCTATTGTAAGAGGATTGGATCTAAAATCTGAAAGGTTACCAGAGTGCGAAGCATGCATAATGGGAAAACTGGTTCAGAAGCCATATAATATTCCAGAAAATTATACGGTTAATCTGCAGATGATTCATATGGATTTATGGGGACCAATGCCATGTAAATCTTTAGGAGGATCTACGTATTTTCTTGTTATAGTAGATGATTACAGTAGAAGAATCTTTGTATATTTCCTGAGATCAAAAGATGAGACCTTTGAAAGATTTGAAGCATTTAAAGCAAGAGCCGAAAACGAATTAAGTCTTAGAATAAAAGATGTGAGAACCGACAATGGAACTGAATTTTCTAACTCTAGATTTGAAGGACTTTTTAAGGGAAATGGGATCCATCACCAACTTACCACAACATACTCACCACAAAGTAATGGAGTCGCAGAGAGAGTAAATAGGACTCTTATAGATACAGCGAGGACCTTACTAATTGACTCAAAATTACCCATGAAGTTTGGGCAGAGGCAATTGTTACAGCTACATACATTAAGAATTGTACCCCCCACAGGTCTATCAAGCACCATACACCTATGCAGAGATGGAATGGGAGGAAACCATAAGTCAAACACATTCGAATATTTGGATGTTTGACACAATGGCTTGAGAGCAAACTAAGAATAAACAAATTTTTACCAAAGGGTAGAAAGGGAATATTTATCGGTTATTCCATTAAAATAAAAGCCTACAGAATATATGAAATAATGACAAAAACAATCCATGAAGCCGATCAGTAAAATTTAGTGAAGAGAGGAATTGATTATGCAAATGATATTCAGAAAGATACTAATTGTGATAATTTGACCTATAAAGGAAAGTGTGACGAAATAGTTGCTAAAGACTCTTTTATCTTGAGAGAAGACAATTCTGTCACAGAGAGTAAAATGAAGTCTCAGGAAATTACTTCAGTAAAACCAGGTGGTGACTGTGAAAATGACTCATCACAAACTGAAACGATAGAGGAAAGATGCGTAAAAGAAGGAAGAAAGAAAGGAGAAACAAAGAGCATCTTAGAAGAATGGCACAAAGCAAGACTTGAAGAACAAGAAAGGAAATTGATTGAAGAAGGAGTTCGACGCTCACAAAGAATAAAGGATAGGAATGAGGCGAATTCAATTATGGAAATAGATCATTAAATTCCGGAAAATTTTAAAGAAGCGATGAATAGTGGAGAAAGGTATGAATGGCACAAAGCAATGGAAGAATCATACCAACTCTGAAGACCAAAATTTTAGGAATAATAATTGCAAATCACAGAAGAAGAAACAAAATAAATTTTACATACCACATAGAAGAAATAGTAAATCGTACAAAACGTTTTAAAAATTATCTCTTCTCAATTTGCGGGAAATCTTGGGGTCTAAGCACCCAGAAAAGGCTAACTTTATATAAATCCATTTTTAGACCAATACTTACATTTGGAGCCGAAATTTGGTTCAAATATTTAAATAAAAAATGTTTACAAAAATTAAATTCAACCCAATATCAAATACTGACATGGTGTATACAAGCCTATAAATCCACATCATATAGCTGTGTTCATAGTTTGGCCAACATTCCTCTGATCTCAGACTTTATCGAATCCAGAATCATGATATCTGATCTGAGAAACTTATCCACAGATGATCAACAAATTTATGACCCATTTATTCCAGGAATTATAGATACCTTTCTCAAATCAAGAATGAATGTTCTGAAAAACGAAGCAAATAATACTTTCTTAAGCTTTTTTCCCCAAGAAATCCCTAAATACTTTCGTCCAAATTTTTATAATACTCAATTTGTTACAAACCACGGAAATTTCAAAAGTTTTTTAAATAGAATAAAGGCAGTGGAGGATTCAAGTTGCTTTTGTGGTATGGAGGAACAAACCTCAAGACATCTACTGATCGACTGCCCAGCATTTCAAGATTATAGAATGAAGAATGAACTAGTTGTTTATGAATTAAACGATTTGATTTCCAATAAAAAATCATATCTAAAGTTCAATTCATTTTGTAAATACATTCTAAAATTTCTACAAAATCTGGATCTCTAATGTTTTTATTCGTTGAATAATGTAAATAACTCATGTAAATAGACTTTTCTCCTTGTTTGGCGCAAGTATCCCTTGCGGGATATAGCGCTTTGGAAATAAAATAATTGTAATAATTGTAATAGTGGAGAAAGGTATGAATGGCACAAAGCAATGGAAGAAGAGTTCAGTGATATAGGGAAACATAAAGTATGAACACTTGTACCAAGGGAAAATGGTATGAAAGTCATCAATAGTAAATGGGTCTACAGTACGAAGAAATCTGTTTTTTGTTTGTTATTAAAGTTTAAAACACATTTAAACATTATGTATTTTATTCAATGAAGATCAAAATTGCATAAACATCACAATTAATTATATATCATAACTACATACCATTAAGCCATCTATTTTCAGTTTTGTTTTCGTCACCGGTCATTTTTTTTTATTTTCACAGACTAAATTATGAGATTAATTTATAAATGAAAAATATGCAAAACAAATGAACAACTATATACATCAATTCCCCCTTCTTAGGCTTGGCCCCTCTTATTTATTATTTTTTTTATATCTCTGTGGACATCTGCGCTCCTTCTGAGGGTACCTGGGGGTTGTAACACTTTTCTCCTCTGAGATTGGAGTTGGCACACATTCATCATTATCCATATTAGTGGGATGTTATTTACCAGGCACATTTTTAAATGTAGTTTTGATGAACCTTTTTCTCACTGTCACCTTGTTTTATTAAATAAGCATTCCTTCCTAGTATTTTAATTATCTTTCCTGTATACCAAGAGGGATAATTATTAGTGATCCACCTAAATTTCACAGTCTCATCCACTTTAAATTTACTGTAAACATATTGATCATTGACTTTTGAGACTTTTACTCCTTCTTTTGATAACACAGAGAGTCTTGAACTGATCTTTCTTCCAAGAAATAGTTCCGCAGGTGATGTCCCTTTTCTAATATTTACATCTGTCCTTATAAAGAACAAAGCCCTGGACAGAGCGAAATATAGTTCCACCTGCTCGTTTTCATATAATAGCTTTTTTAGCAATTTCTTTACCTCTCTCACAGAGACTTCTGCCTGTCCATTTGATTTTGGGTGATATGGAGGAGATGTCACATGGGATATACCATTCTTAGGCAACAAAAAAATCACCAAAGTCACTACTAAAGAAAGGAGGACCATTATCAGAAACCACTACTTGTGGAAATCTGTAACGAGCAATACAATTTCTCATAAATTTATACAAAATTATGCACTGGTAGATGGTACATCCAGAAGCTACAATCCATGAAGAGAATGAATCTACTGCTAGTAAAAACAGTCTATTTTTGAAATTTAAATAGTCCATGTGAACCCTCCTCCATGGTCCTGCATATTTAGGCCAACTCTCAGTCCTTTGATGAGGCAAACTTTCATTAGAAAGACTAGTTCGACAATTTTTTGTAATTATTTCTTTAGAAGAGTCCATGCTGGGCCACCAAATAGATGAACGAACCATCATTTTCATTTTATTAGTCCCCGCATGGCTCTCGTGTAATAATTGAAGTACCTTTCCATGTAGACTTTTTGGAATAACCATTCTATTCTCAAGAAAAATACATTTGTGGAGAATGGTAAAGTCATCAATCCTTTTTAAATAAGGAATGAGATCATCATTGGGACTTGAGGGTAACTCCTCTGTCTCAATAATATCATACAATTTGAATAAAGTTCTGTCTAAATGTGTTTCATGAGCCACAAGAACATGGTCGATGATGAAAGTATTTAACAGTAGAATTTCACCACTCCCATCATTATATTCCAAACTACTCTTTTGAAACTCTGGAAATCTAGAAAGTAAATCTGGAATGATATTATCCTTTCCTTTTTATACTTAATTTCAAAATTAAAATTGGAAAGAGTTAAAGCCCATCTATGAAGTCTATTTGCGATGAGTGGAGGCAAATTTGTTTTATCTCCAAAAATAGTTATTAAGGGCTTGTGATCAGTAAAAAGGTGTGAAAAGGTAATTTTTAAATTTATTTACTGCAAAAACAATTGCAAGTCCTTCTCTTTCAACTTGAGAATATTATTTTTCATGAACATTTGAAGTTTTGGAAATGAAACACACAGGCCTTTCCTCCTCATCCTTCAAATGTGAAAGGGTTCCTCCTATTCCCACCTGACTTGCATCACAAGAAAGAATCAAAGGCAAATTTAGGGAATAATGCAATAAACATGTGGTCTCATCTAACGCATTTTTACAGGAATTGAAAGATCCATCTGTCTCAACATTCCAAGACCATTTCACATTATTTTTTAATAGGTTGTATCAAGGATATGCTAAATCTGAAAGATTTGGCAAAAATTTACTATAAAATGACAAATATCCAAGGAATCTTTTTAATTCAGTTATATTCTTAAGAACTGGGGACAATTCTTTATGCAAGCTAGCTTGTCTTTCAAGGGGTATATACTGTAATATATTAGCAAATTAGTTTAATATTTGTTTTTATTTAATTGCTTTGCACAGAGTTAATGATGATAATTGTGTGTATATGTATATATATAGTTTTTTTTTCTTGGGATTCAACTTTATTCAACTGTAAATACAAAGCGCGATGTCCCGCCAAGGACACTGGCGCCAAAAGGAAAGCAATACAAGAGAGAGAGAGAGGGAGAATCTATTTATATATCCAAAAACATATGCTCAAGGCATTTACCATATTCTTGAAATTGATTTCAAACAAGCATACTATATACATAGGTAATTTAATTTAAACACACCTCAAAATGAAGAAAAAAGGGGGAAAAATAATATATACAGCACATAGTTAATTATACCTAACACTTGAGATTATTTAAAAACTTTGATATAAATTTACAAAATCTATTGAATACAATGTATGAATCCCTGCTGGATATCAGTTCTCTTGGATCGGTACAGAGAATACCGTTATTGAGTCTGTAGTCTTGAAATGCTGGGCACTTAAGTAAAAGGTGAGTAGAATCTTGAATGCGGCATCCACAAAAACAGCCCGGATCCTCCGATGCGCGGATTCTTTCCAGAAAACTCCCGAAATTACCATGGTTGGTTACAAATTGTGTGTTGTGGAAATTAGGGCGAAAATAATTTGGAATACCTCGGTTGAAAAAACTTGTAAATGTCTCGTTTGTATTATTCAGTAAGAGCAGCATTCTTTCGTCTACAGGGTGATCCAAAAGTCCCGCACTATTTAAAAAATTAATAACTCCGCGAATATTTGCGCTAGAGCAATGCGGTAAACACCATTGTATTCAGAATGCAATGGGATTTTTTATGGCAAATAATGAAAAATTCGAAATTGATTTTAGTTACAATTTTATTCGCCAGATGGCGCTCTACCAGAATCAGAGATTCAGCGGCCAAATTGTTTGATAAATTGAAAAATATAATTGATCGACATGTATTTTTCCTTTTTGAATACCAGGAAAGAACCCTAATAATATCAAATAACAAATTAATAAAACACCACTCCGCCAAAAGTATGAAGAATTGGTTAACGATTTTCAAATACAATCAGAGATATGTAAAATAGATAAATGCAAATTAAAACATGTAGCAAAATATTTATATTTTATATGGGGTTTTGTGAAATAGATTGAATGTTTGAAAAACACTGCTGATATCAATACACGAATTTTTTGAAAAGTTAATATAGTACCAAAAATTATGATGGCAATATTAATAGGATATCTTGCTATAAGAAATGTGTAGTTTCTTGACTGATTTTCGACCCTTGACTATTTAACTGGATATTTGTCATGATCCAACAAATGAAATATAGAGGGGGGTGACAAAATATATTTGTCGTACTTTATTCCAAATATCCTATGGGCTTGTCAAATGTTATTATTGTTTATTATACTGTACACAATTTTAAAAATGTGTCCCCTCAAATAAAAATAATTTTTAAATCGACCTTTTGCGTTGAAAAACGTGGTAGTAAAATCTTTTTTTTTTCACAAAATTTCTAAAGTTATTGGTGTACAGAAAATATTCCTTATGCTATTTCTTCTATTTAGCGAAAAGCGATAGACTAAACATAAGGGGAAATATTGTGTGTACCAGTGTTATGCGAGAAGTTATAACACTCTGGTTTGCACGACATAATATTGAGCGAATGACAAACAAAATATTACTGTTCACAAAAAAAAAAGAGTCAAGATGTGAGGACAGCATTTATTATCCCCATATCCCAACAAAAGGAGCTGCAAAATATTGGTAGATATTATAATACATGGCGGCTTATATAACACATGAGGTAACTGCCTTCTCTCTTGTATTAGGTCACAATCCTTGCTCAATGTGGCACCCTTCATTCTCAATCACCGCCTGCAGACGATAAATGACAGAATGGACAGCATTAAATAACATATCTGTTGAAATTGATAAAACGTGCCATCTGATAGAAGCCTTCAACATGGCCAATGTGATAGGCCAGCATCGATAAACACACGATTTAATGTACCCCCATAAACTAAAATCGCAAGGCGTCAAGTCTGGTGATCTTGGAGGCCACTGGTATATAAAGTGGCGACTTATCACACGATTTTCACCGAACGTATCCTTCAGCAATTGTTTGGCACCTCGGGAGATATGAGGAGATCCTCCATCTTTCATGGATGTTATTTCGCTTAGTGCTTTTGCCCTGCAATATGGGAAATACCTTTTCTCTCAAAAGTTGAACATAACGTTCACCAGTTACAAAAACGGTTTTAAAAGTTCTTCCATTGATTTTTCAAAGAAAAATGACCCAATAATAAAAGAATGAACCCACACAAAACTGTAACTCTAGGCTGGTAAAGTGGCATTTCTGTATAAACCCTAGGGTTTTCTGTTGCCCAAATGCGGATGTTTTGAATGTTAAATTCACCGTTTAGAGAAAGGTGAGCATCATCTGTCCACAGAACATTCGACAGCCAGTTTTCATCAATATCAATTTGCCGGAAAACCCATGCAGCGATTTCTTGACGCATCTCAAAATCGCCAACTTTCAGCTCGTGGAATCTTTGAATTTTGTATGGGTACACACAATAGAGACATTAAGTGAAGCGTCTTCGGATATCACAATCATACTCGGCGAATTTAACGCCAAAAGTTCAATTTGGGGATCACCTGTCCAGGATAACAAAAGTCAGCAGGTTGAGGACATGCTAACCGACCTTACACCGTTAAATAACGGAGAGAGCACCTACCTATCTAAGTCCACAGGCACAGAATCCGCAATAGACATCACAGCGATAAATTACAACATCGCACCCACAACACAATGGAAAATCCTGAGAGGTGCTATCAGTGACCACACACCAATTTTAACAACCCTAAACTTCAAAATTGAGAATGTCCATCAGAATAAAAGAACATGGAACTTTAGGAAAGCCGACTTGAAAAATTATCAGAAAAGCTAATAGAACTGTGCAACGAAAAATTGAATTACAGAACGCTTGACAAAAACTTGGAAAATTTTTCTTCGAACATATCCAAAGCTGCAAAAGCATCGATACCTAGAGGCAGACGTAAAGACCTGTGGATACCTTTCTGGAAGGACCACAACATCGAGGCAATGATTGCAGAGAGAGACAATATCAATGAACTTCTTAAAACAAATAAAACTGAAGAAAACAGAAAGAAACTCATTGAAATTAGTCACAAAATAGAACAAGAAATTTGGATATGCAAATAAGAAAAATGGCAGAATTCTGCGAAAAAGGGATCCAAGAAAGGACAGCTAACACTGGAATATGATTAGAGTGTTAGAGAACAATCAAAACCAACACCAATCTTACAATACTCTAACCGATATGAATAGAACAGCGAGAACGAGAACAAACAGATGGCTGACATAATTGTTGAATATCTTTCAAGCACTTCCATACTCAACTATACGAATGAAGACAGGACTCTAAGAATAATATAAACCAGTTAGTTAAACAAGCAAGAAACTTCCATCAACAAGATATTTTCTCGAGAGACTTCACACTGAATGAGCTAAACTCATCAATAAAAAAATCCAAGAGGTCACCAAGAGATAATTTAATCTTTGGTCAAATGATTAAACACTTTGAAGTCAAAGCTAATAATCAACTCCTACGAATACTGAACATTTCATGACAAACTGGTAAACTACCAAAGAAATGGAAGATATCAATTATAGTGCCAATACTGAAACCAAACAAAGATGCCAAGGAATACAAGAACTATCGGCCAATTGCTCTCACCAGCATACTTTGTAAAATACCAGAACGAATTATCCACTCTAGGCTCATAGTCTGGCTCACTGACAATAATAAAATAAACTTCTACCAAACTGCCTATAGATCCCAGCACTGTACGACTGATCAACTGTTCTACTTCTGTCAATCAATAATAGATTCTTTCAGGAAAAACCGCCAAAGAAGACCACGGCTATATTCCTTGATATGACCTCAGCTTTTGATCGAGTGTGGAGGGAGAAATTACGTGAAAAGCTGCACAACATCGGAGTAAGAGGAAAAACCTTAATCTGGATTGCAGACTTCTTAAGGGGAAGAAGGTTAAAGGTTCGGGTCAATGGAGAATTTTCCAAGGAAGGAAGAACATGGGCTGGTGTAACTCAGGGATCTGTGCTCAGTCCTCTACTCTATCTACTATATATTAACGACATCCATCCTTACCTCACTGAAGACTCAAAGGTTGCCTGTTATGCAGATGATATAGCCATATGGCACACAAGAAGCAGCATAGAAAAATCGTAAAAAATACTGAACACATCAATGAGAGGACTGGAGATGTGGGCAATGGAACTCCAAATGTCCATAAACCCAATAAAACCAAACCTATGCGTCTTCTCCACTCACAGGGAAAAAGGCATAAATATAACCACAAAATAAGAATAAACAAACAAATAATTGATAAAATTAGAAATCCATAATACCTAGGTGAGATACTGCAGTCCTGGATCTTTCCAGTTGGTCTCGAGGACCACGCCATCACCATCTCCTAAGCGGCGAAATACGCGATCTAGTACGTATTCATCGTAGATCGCAAAATGCGTGGTGTCGCTGGAGACCCACTGGCGATTCTCCACCAAACTGCAGCGCTGGCAGAGTCGCCATATTCATTGTACATAGTGTATATAATGCATATTATCTTTTTTTAATAGTGCAGACTGTGCATGTATTGACTAGATGTCAACAAAATTATTTTAATTATTATTGATGAGGAATTGGAATTGTCAGAACACATAATTAGCACCTCAAATATAGAGCTATCAGAAAATTAAACATTCTGAGAAGGCTATGTGGAACAAATTGGGGCGCAAAACCCAGAATTATCAGAACAACATATACCACCTTAATAAGGCCGATGATGGAATATGCAACACCGGTCTGGGCTCCCTCAAGCTCATCACTAAAAGTAAGACTAGACAGTTGTCAAGCAAAAGCGGACAAAATAATCACTGGTGCTGTTTCATCCACCAACAATGAGAAATTCAGAGAGAATGTGTTCTAGACCTACTCGCTCGAAAGCAGAAGACAAAATAAAAACAACTTGGATCGGCACTTCGGAAACGAGGAACCAGAGTACGAGATCTCTCTGACCACTTGTGGTTTGGTGGATCCGCCATTTTCTGAGAATGAGGTGAAACTTACGGCTTTCAAGTTCGGGAAAAGGAAATATCTTGGTCCCGAAGGGATCGATAACACGGTCGTGAAAGCCCTGGTAAGGATGCACCCATCGCTTCTTTCCAGGTTATTCAATAGGTACCTGGACACTGGTACATTTCCTGAGGCATGGAAGGTTGCCCGAGTAGTGCCTCTCGAAATGTCTGGTAGAAAGGGTAATTCTCCTAATGATTATCGTCCGCTTTCTTTACTAGTGTGTCTAGGTAAGGTCTTGGATAGCCTACTTGCTCAGCGACTAAACACTGGCTAGAGAGTAAAGAGCTCCTTTCCTCTTTCCAACATGGTTTTAGGGAAGGGAAGTCCACAACCAAAGCTCTGAACGAGGTGTTAGAGGGGGTTGAGATGGGCTTAAATGAGGGTGCTTAGGTTCTTTTCGTGGCCCTGGACATTGATGGCGCGTTCAACTCCATGAGCTGGAACAAGCTGATGAGAAATTTGATGGACATGGGTTGTCCTGATAATTTGTGTAGCTTGGTTCGTGACTTCCTGAGGGATAGACGGATTAGCCTCAGTTTTGGTGGGCGGAAGTTGGAAAGAAACTGTGCTAGGGGTTGCCCCCAGAGCTCTTGCTGCGGACCTATTCTGTGGAGTATCCTGGTAAACACCGTTTTCCAGGAGGAGCACCCTGAGGGAGCCAGGCTGGTTCTCTATGCTGACGACCAATTGAGGCTGCTTCGAGAGCGAAGGCTGAGAAGTGTGTTGAAACTTCTCTCCAAATTTTCTCGATCTGGGCCCATGACTCTGGCCTTAAGTTCAATGTCTCCAAAACTAAAGCCGTCAGCTTTAAGCCTAGGGACATAAGAACTAAAAGGAAAAGGATCAAATGGGAACACAAGCCGGCTATCCGGATGGAAGGACGGAGGGTAGCGTTGGTCAATAGGATGACCATCCTGGGGGTGGTCATTGATGACAAGATGGGTTGGCAATACCAGGCGGAGGAGATGGTGGCGAGAGGCAGGGAGGCGTTGTGCAGGCCTGTCCTGGTTGGCTCTCAACAGGGGGGGGGGGGGGGAGAAGGAGGGTACTATTTTTAGGAACCTCTGCCTCTCCTGTGTCGAGCCAATCTTGCTATATGCTTCCGGGGCTTGGTGGCGCCGAAACAGGGATCAGAAGGTGGCAACAACTCTAGAGAGAGTGCAGAGGACAGCGGCACTCAGAATCACAGGGGGATATCGCACTACCAGCACGGAGGACTTATTGGTCCTCGCTGGGCTTATTCCCCTGGGATTGAAACTAGACGAGGAGGCCATCAGACAGAAGATCTGGGAGAACAGGGAAGATGCCCTGGGACTTGAAGCGGGGGCCCTGGAATCGAAGAAGGACCCAAGGAAGCCTCCGCAGTGGTTGCCAAAGTGGAATTGGAGTCCTGGAGGGCCGACAGGGATTGGCACGGAGGTTTTCACTGATGGTAGTAAGTCTGGAACCAATACTGGAGCTGGGGTAGTGATATTCACTAATGGAGAGCTGATCTTCCAAGAAAATTTAACACTCAGAGTGGTCGAATTGGTCTTTTCAGCCGAGCTGGTTGCGATCAGGGTAGCCCTCAGAGTGTGTGCCGAGAAGAACTTCAGCCCGGACCGCCTCTATTCAGATTTTATGTCGGCCCTCGTCGCCATCAATCTGGAGAAAGGGCAACTCGCGCATCAAATAATCCAGGAGCTGGAGATGATGTCTCGGGCTCCGGAGCTCCCTTGGTTTAGGAGACACAGCCTCATCGAAGGTAATGAGTTCGCAGACAGGATCGCTAAGGCAGGATGCTTTAGAGGTAGATCACTGAGGACCCCAGTGACCAAGAAAGAAGTTTATAGGAGGATCAGGGGGCACGTCCAGGACTTATGGTTGGACAGATGGAGGAACAGTGTGAAGGGGAGAGAGGTATTCAATGGGGTAACAACACCCAAGTACCTCTGTAAGGTAATGTCCCACAAACTCAATAGGGTAGTTCGGGACATGGGCTCTTCCCCAAGTCTCCACAGATTTAAAATTAAGAGAAACCCTGATTGCGTCTATGGAGAAAGGAATGTGAATGCACGCCACTACGTCTTGGATTGTCCAAGGGTAGTGGGTGTGCAGGAAGAGAGAAGGAGGGCGAGGGGTGCGATCGAGAGTAAGCTGCTGAGAAATCACAGCAAGCTTCTTGAGAAATCCCACGACGTGGCAGCTGAGCTTTTCCTCAGCTGTGAGTGAACAGAGTCGACCGGGGGCTGCCTCCCCGCGGTCCCTGCTGGACACAGTAGATAGTTTCCTATCTTCTGTGATTAAAGGCCACCGGTATAGAAATCCTTCCAGACACGTTGTCTGGGAGGTGGTGTTTCCAGGTACAATGTCCAAGCACTATCTTGGATACTGTTACTTGGATTATGAGTTGAACTGAATAGCAGCGAAGGGCATGCTTCGCATGCCGGCTTGTGGACCGAAAGGTCTGGGTGGCCATCTGCTTCTAGGGTGTACCAACTGTGCTTAGGTGGGATCCTCCAGTTCTTGTTTATTTTGGCTACTGTTTCTATTTCTTTAAAAGTAAGTTTATTTTTCTGTAGCAAGGGTTCTTTTGTGCCTTTTTTCGCTAGCGCATCAGCAGCTTCATTGCCTTCAATGCTAACATGTAAGGGTATCCATTGAAGGTGAATTTTTAAGGTATTGAGAGTTTTTGGAGATAACCAATTATGTTCCTGCTTACTTTGTCTCTAAGTTCCCTTGTGTGACTCAAGTGTTGTATGGCACTTCTACTATCAGTAAGAATCCATATATCGTGATGTTTAGTATTTCTGATGGATTTTAAGACGTCCTAGATGGCTATAATTTCTGATCGGAAGACTGAGCAAAATTCTGAGTTTCTTCTGTTTATTTTCTCATTGCCATTTGTGGTTTTAATGAGAGAGCCACTGCCAGTGTGTCCCAACTCGTCTCTGCTACCATCGGTATAGATAGTTATTGCATTTTTAGGAATTTTATTCATTATTTCTAATGATAATTGTTTAAGTATTCTGTAGTATATAGTGTGTATTAAGTATTCTGGATTTTGGTATTGTTTTTTTGGTGGGTTCATTTAAAGTGGCATTAAAAATAACATTTTGTTAGTGGTTCGCATGGAAATATTTTTTTAGCTAAATAATATTTTTCCACTTTATATTTTAAAAATCCATTTCTTTTGGCCATGTGGAGAGGGCCTTCTTTTTCGAGACTTTTATTGGATTCTCAATTAAGTATGTTATTGGAAGTTCTGTGTTTGTTTCCATAACTCTTGATTTTGTTTATATATTTTGGCAGATTGCAGCTTCTTCTATCCTTTAAGGGCATAATATCTGCCTCGTAAAGTACCATATCATTAGGGCAGGTATTTCGAAGACCTGTAATAATTCTAGCTGCATTTAATTGTATCCTTTCCAGTGTTTTTAGATTTGTTTCAGATGCTGTACCATAGATTTGATATCCATATTCCAAGATAGGTCTCATTAGAGATGTGTAAGTTAATTTCAGTGTTGTTGCTTCAGCTCCCCACTCTTCCTGAAATATATTTCAAGATTTTTAGTCGGTCTCTTCCTTTTCTAACAACTCCTTCAATATGTTTACTGGAGTTAATTTCTGGATCCAGGGTGTAGCCGAGATATTTAGGATGTTTATTATATTGCAATTGTTGTTCTTTCAGAATAATATTTGGTCTTATTTTGTATAGTTTCTTATCGGTAGTAAAAATACAGGTTTCAGATTTTTGGGGGTTAAATTCTAATTTATGTTAATTAGCAAATTTTTCTAGGTGGAGAAGAGTCTTGTTCAAATCTCTTTCAGCTTTTTTTCCAGTTAGTGTTGCTGCTCCATAGAATAATGTCATCAGCGAAAAGTCCAATATTGGTTTTATGTGAAACTCTTTCTTCTCTGCCTGCAATAAATAGAGTGAAGAGAGTTGGGCTAAGGACTGGTCCTTGTGGTAATCCTTGGTACAATTTGAAGGTTTTAGATAGAGTGCCATTATATTTGACCCTGATGTATATATTTTTAAGGGAATCATTTATCCAAGTTATAGCTTTTCCATCAATTTTGAAATGTTTGTATAATTTTGTAATTAACTTGTTTTTCCATACCTTATCAAAAGCTTGTGTAAGGTCTAAAAAGCAGCTATGGTGTGGTTAGTTGGTTTTTTGTTTTGTGCATATTTTACCTTTTGTGTGAAAAAATAAGAGTTGTTCTATTGTCCCATGTCCTTTCCTAAATCCATATTGTTCTTCTGGTAAGAGAATTTTTGTGTCGGGGTGGTAGGTGAGTCGTCTGAGTATAATTTTTTCCATTAATTTGCAGCAAATATTTGTGAGGGAGATAGGTCGGTAGTTTTTTGGGTCATCAGCAGATTTGTCAAGTTTTTTTAATGGGAATTATTGTTGCATTTTTACAGTCTTGAGGCAATATTCCAGTTTTCCAGGAGTTATTGAAAATATTAAGAAGTATTTCTTTGCCCATTTTGCCCAAGTTTGATATCATTCGGCCATGTATTCCATCTGGCCCAGGAGTCTTGTTTAGGTCAGTGTTTTCTATTGCATAAGCTAGCTCTTTCATATTGATTTTTTTTATGGAAAATATTATGAGTGCTGGTGACATTTTTACAGTCATGAATAATCTTTCGGGCCATTTTCAACCTTGATTCTACTACTTATTTAATATGAATTACCTAAAAGATTGGCAGCAATTTTGTCATTAGTTGCTGGTGTACCATCTGTATTCTTAATCATATTTGTGTTTTCAGTTTGTGGCTGGACTCTGTCAATTTGTTTTGCCAAATTCCAAAGTTTTGTATTTGGGTTTCTTGGGTTCAGGTTTTCACAAGTTTGTTTCCATTTTTCCCTTTTCACATTTACGTATAATCTTTTTATTTTTGCAATCACAATGTTCAGTTCAGTTCTACAATTTGTTTGGTTTTGGGTGCACTTTTTTGTAGTTCATTTCTTTTAGTTATAAGTGTTTGGATATTTTTGCCTGGTGTGTATAATTTGGAATCCAATTCTTAATATTACCTCTTGGTATTGAAACTTTGGCTTATTTTATAATGGTGTTTTCGAAAGATATCATATTAGCCTTTTTGAAGTTCCAGAATTTTTCTTAATTGAGCTAGTTTTGGTCTTTGTGCTAATTTCTATCAAATTAGGCAAATGATCAATTCCAAAACTTTTTAATATTTGCTATTTGCATTTGTGGAAAATGTCAGGATAGTAAAAACTTATATCAAGGGCTTGTGCAGTGTTATAGCTTGTAGGAATGATGGGTAGGATTCCCATCATTTAAGCACATGAAGGCATTGTCGTCAAATATGTTTGATAGTATTTTGCCTCTTGGGTTTGGCGTAGAAAATCCCCATAGTTGATGTTTGGCATTAAGGTCACCTACAATAATAGTGTTGTCTGTGTAAGAAATTGAGCCATTGTTCCATCGTCAATAAATGTATTGTTTGGAGGGTGATACATATTGTATATGTTGATGGCTTTGTTTTGATTGAGGTAGACTTTGATACCCTGGGCTTTGAGGTCTAATGTGTTTGGAATATTAACGGCTACGTCCTCATAGTACAAATTCTTGATTAAAAATGCTAGGCCACACCCTTTAACAGCATATACAGATGGATCTTCAAACCTTACCCTGAGAAATGGAGGGGCCGGAATTAACATAATACTAAAGATGGAACAAACATCAAAATCAAAGAAGGAGCAGGACAGATTTCGTCAAACTTCACTTGTGAACTGACAGCTATCTGGAAAGCCCTTGATCTATGCCTTAACCAACCATCCCTGCATCAAGCAGAAGGAACTTTAATATACAGCGACTCCATATCCGCTCTAGAAGCAATTCAGAAGAGCAATACTAAAATCACACAGAAAATACACTCGTTACTTACCCAACTGGAACCATTGGAGAATAACTGCATTCTACATTGAACCCCTGCCCATGTTGGGATCGGGAGTAATGAAATGGCATTTGAATTGGCAAAGGAAGCCAGAAAGTTGAGCCAAAGGAAAGAACAAATGTCATTATTTGACGCTGATTCTTTGTCAAAATACAAGATAATTAAACAAAAAAATAAGAAAAGATCAAAATGCGAAATAAACTCTGAGAGATAAATGACAAAAACTATAACAAGACTTAGAACAAAACACTATAAAGGAATGACAATGCATCCAGATGGCACATGAACCTATAGGGCATGCAACAATTGTCCTGGTGTGGAACTTACACCTACCCACATATTCTCATAGCCAGCAATGGCCGCAGCCTTGCAGAAATTTGACATAGACCCAGAGCAGCAGCCTTACACACCCAAGATAGTGGACATTGCTGCTGCTGTGATGGAGATGCATGGATACATCTGAGGCTCTTTATTGGACACGACAACAACAACAGCATTCCAGAGTAAAATAAATTATCAGAGATAGATACATATTTTTCAAATGAATTAAAATAAATATAATCGATACTGAGTGAGAGTTGAATTAAAAATATTAGAAATTTATTATCTTCAGAAACAAACCGTATCTAAAATATCAAATTTCTTTTTGCTACATGTTTTAATTTGCATTTACCTATTTTACATATCTCTGATTGTATTTGAAAATCGTTAACCAATTCTTCATACTTTTGGCGAAGTGGTGTTTTATTAATTTGTTATTTGATATTATTAGGGTTCTTTCCTGGTATTCAAAAAGGAAAAATACGTGTCGATCAGTTATATTTTTCAATTTATCAAACATTTTGGCCGCTGAATCTCTGATTCTGGTAGAGCGCCATCTGGCGAATAAAATTGTAACTAAAATCAATTTCGAATTTTTCATTATTTGCCATAAAAAATTCCATTGCATCCTGAACACAATGGTGTTCACCGCATTGCTCTAGCGCAAATATTCGCGGAGTTATTAATTTTTAAAATAGTGCGGGACTTTTGGATCACCCTGTATATAGGATTTAATTATATAGGGAATATTGATGTTGTATTTTTGCTTGTCCTCGAATGATAAGTTATTTAAGTAATATTTCATATTTTTTGCTTCAATGTAATCTGCAATCAATGGAGTTTTAGCCAAACTGTGAACACAGTTGTACGAAGTTGTCTTGTAAGCTTGAATGCTCCATATTAATATCTGATATTGCATTGAGTTTAATTTTTGTTTCGATTTTTTATTTAAAAATTTGAACCATATTTCTGATCCATATGTTAAAGTTGATCTGAATAAAGATTTATACAATGTAATTCTTTTATGGGAGCTCAAACCCCATGATTTGCTGCACAGAGAGAATAGAATTTTTTTTTATTCTTAGAGTTCTGCTCACTATTTCCTCTATATGAAAAGCAAAATTCAATTTTATATATAGTGTTTGTGTATATAGACGTCGATTGTATTTTAATTGTGGAATCGTGTTAACTATGTTTGTTGTTTGCATTGAAAATAAATAATATTTTCAAGTCTCTGGCTAGAATATATTGCATTGGCGACGAGGATTTAAGAGTAAGTACCCAAGCGATAGTATGAGGTAATATGAAGAATTTTGTTTAAAATTAAAGAAGAAAGAAGTTATTAGAAATTTACATAAGAGAAAAAAATTGTTTCATGATGGCTCATTACTATTTCAAGGAATTTGAGGGAAAAAATGGAATTTTTGTTCATTTATCGAGCGTCTGGAACAGTTTCTAATTCTAGAAGAAGCTAATGAGGAAAAGAAAACAGCCTATTTGTTGACTTTAATTGGCGGGAAAGCGTATGATACATTGAAAAATTTATGTAGCCCGAAGTTACCTAAATGTGCAAGTATGAAGAATTGATAGAGAAACTTTTTCAATATTTTTCCCAATGCGATCTATAATCGTAGAGAGATTTATGTTTTTGGAAGAATACAAAAGGAAACGGAAAGTGTTTCAGAGTATCTGGTGGAAATCAAGCGGCTAGCCTCAACCTGTGGATTTGGAGAATTTTTGAAAGAATCTTTAAGAGACAAATTAGTGTGCGGATTGAAAAATGCAAAAATTAAAGGAGGATTTTGTCGGAAGGAGATATGCCGTTGGCAAGAGTAATTGAAATTGCGTTGTCGATGGAGGCAGCAGAGAAAAATACCAGAATATTCCATGAGCCTGGAGATAGCGTGGACAAGGAGAGGCGACCTGTTTTAGATGCGGGAAAAGAGGCCACATTACAACCATCTGCAGGAGACGTGAGGAACATACAAGCGGAAGACAGGTAAGCCGGTTTCTGAACCAGAGAAAGATTCATCGGATCGAGGATCAAGAGGATGAGGAAGAACCCGTTCAAAGAATCGTCTTCATGAGGACGTATGATTATAGAGTCAAGTATGCTACGAATGACCCTCCCTATGTGATTAAGGTGAGAGAGAGGATACTTTGATGACTTTTGAAATCGATACGGGTAGCTGTCTGACTTTGATTTCGGAGAAGGATTTCAAGAGATATATCCTAGACGTGCAGGTAAAAGATGCGGGAATAATTGTTAAGACCTATGACAGAACTGTGGTATCGAATCTGGGTGAAATAGATGTCAAGGTCGATTTTCAGGGAACGATCGCTAAGCTTAGAGCTGTCGTGGTGAGAGGAGAAAGGAAAGCCTTGTTGGGGAGAGAATGGATCAATGTGTTAAAAATTTGAAATTATTTTGTAAATCAGATGCCTTTGGAGGACACGTTGGCGGAATTATTGAGTGAACACCAGGTTGTGTTCAGGGAAACAAGAGATCCAATAAAGGGATTCACATTTGCAGTAAATATTCAGGATGTAAGCCCCATATTTCATAAGGCCCGACCAGTACCCTTTGCGATTAGAACGGCGGTAAACGAGGTACTAGAAAGAATGGTGGAGAAGGGCTATTTGTATCAAGTACCAAACAGCAAGTGGGCAACTCCAGTGGTGGTAGTGCCCAGGAAGAATAAAGAGTTTAAGATTTGTTGTGATTTCAAAATAACTTTAAATAGGTTCTTGGATACTGCGGCCTATCCACTACCTACTCAGCAGGACCTGTTTTCCGTCTTGGCTAGAGGGAAGTATTTCTCTAAACTAGATTTGAGCAATGCATACCTTCAATTGGAGGTAGAACCTAGCACCCAGCCACTCTTGACCATTAATACGCATAGGGGACTTTTTAGGTTTAAAAGGATGCCTTTTGGATTAGCAAATGCCCCTAGTTTTTTTCAGTCGGTTATGGATAGAATATTGGCGGGAATTAATGGATTTATTTGTTACATTGACGATGTACTCGTATCCACGGCGTCAGTGGAGGAACATATGGCGGTATTAAAGACTATTTTTATTCGGTTGCAGAAGCACAACATCAAATTAAAAAGGGGAAAATGTGAATTTCTGCGAAGAGAAATAGCGTATTTGGGACATCTCATCAAAGAAGATGGTATACGGCCTTTGGATGACAAAATTCAAGAAATACAGAAAGCCAAAAGTCCGACAAATGTCTCGGAGTTAAGATCTTTTCTGGAACTGGTGAACTATTATGGAAAGTTTATTCCGAATTTGCCAGAGCTTTTGAAACCACTTCACAGGCTGCTGAAAAATAATAGTTGTTGGAAGTGGACAAAGGAATGTGAGGAGGCGATCTCAGGGTGTAAAAAAAGAATTACATCCGAAAAAGTGTTGGTGACATATGATGCCACGTTGCCTTTATCTCTGGCCACGGACGCATCTCAGATTGGATTGGGGGCGGTGCTGTCTCATGTTATCGAGGGCCAAGAGAAACCAATCATGTTTACCTCACGAACACTTTCCGGGGCCGAACGTAATTATTCACAAATAGAAAGAGAAGCTCTCGCAATAATATATGGTGTGACCAAGTTTCACCAATTCATCTATGGGAAACGATTTACCCTGATTACAGATCATAAACCCTTGTAGCCTATTTTGGGCCCGAAGTCAGGGATTCCCACTTTGTCTACTTCAAGATTGTAGAGATGGGGACTGACTTTGGCGGCTTATACATATGAAATTAAGTTCCGAAGAACTCAAGATCATGGAAATGCAGACTCGCTGCCAGGGCCTGGTTGCCCACACCCACGGTCTCCAGTTCACTTTACTTGGGCCGGTCTGAGTTTGCCGGCTCCGGTTGCCAGTAGAGAGTGACGAAAAACCGGTTTTGAATCAAACGTTCATATTATCATACGTGGAAGATTTGCCGGTTACAGCAGAAGAAATAGGCATAGAAACTAAAAAAGTTGAGGTATTGTCAGAGGTGAAGCGCTATACGCAGCAAGGCTGGCCTGAGAGAGTGGGGGAACACCTCAGACCCTACTTTCAGAGAAAGTTAGAGTCAACTATGGACGGGGAATGCTTATTGTGTGTGTGGGGAATGCGAGTGATTATCCCGTCTTCTCTTAGGAAAAATATGTTGAGTTGTCTGCATGAGACCCATTCGGGGATGAGAAAAATGAAGGCGGTTGCTAGGTCGCATTTTTGGTCGCCGAATCATTGACAACCAGATTGAGTATATGGTAAATGGGTGTAAAAATTGCCAGCAAACTCAGACCGGTCCAAGTAAAGTAAACTGGAGACCGTGGGTGTGGGCAACCAGGCCCTGGCAGCGAATTCATATGGATATTGCATTTAAAGATGGAGTGAATTTGTTAATTGTGGTGGATAGCCACTCAAAATGGGTCTCGAGGCGGTCCCGATGAGAGAGATCACCGCAAGAAAGACGATTGAGCAGTTGAGAAGATTGTTTTCAGCCTATGGGTTACCAGAGGAAATGGTGTCGGATAATGGCCCACAGTTTACAGGGGTAGAGATGAAAATTTTTTTCGAAAGAAATGGAGTCAAGCAAACTCTGATTCCAGCGTACCATCCACATAGTAATGGTTTATCGGAAAGAGCGGTTCAATTGATAAAGATGGCCTTGGAGAAAAATAAAAGGAAGTTTGAAAATACCGTTCAAGATACACTGTCAAGAATTCTCCTCACGTATCGATGCACGCCGCATGAGACAACTGGGAAGACTCCATCAGAGCTGTTTATGGGGCGGTCTCTTCGGACCAGACTGACATTAATACACCAGAGTCTGGACAATAGGGTGAGGGAACGACAGGCCAGGCAGATAAGGTATGACCGAGGAAAAGGCCAAGAGGAGTTTGAGGTGGACGATTAGGTGTGGTGTAAGAATTTTAGAGGTGTCGGATGGATTCTCGCTAAATGTACATATCTTTCTTGGTTGAAAATATCTATTCTTAGACTTTGAATAACATACAGTCGATATATGTCCCAATTGTTTACAAGAATAGCAGAAAGAATTTTTTAAAAAACATTTGTCCGAATGATGATTCATCTTTCCACAATGTTTGCACTTAGAATGTAATTTGTGTATTTCTTTAGTTTCAGCATAAGACTTCATTTTCAGCTCATTACAATCTACCGTTTCTATTGTGGTAGCCATATTTACTGCCATATTAAAAGTGAGCTCAGGCTCTTTCAGTAATCTTTTGAAAATAACTTGACTAGAAACTCCTTAAACGAACTTATCCCCTAGTTGTTCTTCAAAATTTAAACCAAAGTTACACCTATTAGCCTGTTTTTTTTATTTAAGGACATAATCTTCTATTTTTTCGCCATGTTCCTGAACCAACTGGCTGAATGCATATCTTTCAAAAATGATATTTGGCTTCGGTGTAAAATGAACAATTAAAATACTCACAATTTCTTCGAATTCTAATGTACAAACATCTCTAGATGGGATCGTTGAATATAATTTTCAAAAGGTTCTTCTTTCATTATACACTGGTCCGCAAAATTAAAGGAACAACACATGTTTAAGAAAAAGAAAAGTTATATTAAGGGATATATATCAAGTTTTGGTATATTCAAAAGCTTTAATGAATTAAGAGAGTATGTAAAACAGAAAAACAAATAAAGTTTTTCCTAATATGCAAAATACCACCGTCTACGTTGACTCCGCCTCCAGCACGTGCCTGAGTCTTTCTCAAAGCGTCCTAATTTTACGCTCCACTAGATTTTTATTGAACCTTTTTGTTTTTTAAAGTTTTCATGGTTTATAGGCAACATTTATCACAAGAAAAAAATGGCAAGCTATTGGAAGGATGGAAGCAGACCATCACAGGCAGAAGTAGCAAGATGGCTTGGAGTGACAAGAAACGTTGTCTCAAGGCTTTGGAAAAATTTTCAAACGACAGCTAATGTTGCCAGAACTCCCGGACAAGGACGGACAAGGGTCACAACGTTAAATCAAGACCGTTATTTGAGTCTCCTTGTGCGTCGCAATAGAAGAATGACAGCATCGCAACTACGAAGTGACCTCAATACAGCTACAGGAATCTTAGTATCAACTGATAAAATACGCAGAAGGCTTCACAAGAAGGGCCTCTATGCTCGACTACTCATAATTTGTGTGCCATTGACACCACCTCAAAAGAAAGCAAGGAAACTGGTGCAGACAACATGTCACCTGGAATCCAGATGAATGGAGGCGTGTAATGTTCACTGATGAGTCCAGATTCTCTCTAAACAGCGATTCTCGTCGTGTCTTTGTCTGGAGAGAGGTAGGAACCAGAAATAATCCCCGGAATATGGTTGAAAGGGATCCCTACAGAAGCCAAGGTTTTATGGTCTGGGCTGGAATCTTCTTGGGCGGTCGCACAGCACTCCATATTTTTCAGCAAGGAACCCTGACTGGACAGAGGTATCGGGACGAGATCTTGGCAGCATATGTGATGCCTCAAGCATTGGAAATGGGAGAATTTAATGGATGATAATGCCCGTCCACATAGGGCTGGTGTGGTCGACACTTTTCTCCAAAACCATGCAATTGCTCGGATGAATTGGCCAGCTCGATCCCCAGACCTAATTCCCATTGAGCATGTATGGGACAACCTAAGACGGCGGATCTCATCCCTCCAACCCCCTCCTAGAAACACTCATGAGCTAGAAACAGCCTTAACACAAGAGTGGGCGTTGATTCCACAGGAGCTGACAAACTCCCTAATTCTTAGTATGGGTCGCCGATGTAGAGCCTGCCTATCAGTTAAAGGCGATCACACCCCATATTAACAACAATATCCAAGATATTTACGCACTGACTGTAAGAAGATCATTGCTTGACCGGCTAATTTGCATAAAATACGTGTTAGAATTATTTGATTTCGGGTATTCAAATCAATAATGGAATAATAAATTTGTGTATAAAATTTCATTGATAAATGTTCAATAAAATTTGAGATAAATGAAAAAAATATGTTGTTCCTTTAATTTTGCGGACCAGTGTATATGGTTCGAACGAAATCCTCGTCGCCATTGTTATTTTCCTTGATGATGTATCCCTCTAGCTATAAAAATTATCAGAACTTATTTAAAAAATGAAGTTTATTTTCCTCCTTTAAAAATATTTACATAGAAGCAATTTAACAAAATAATTTTAATCTCAAAATTAAACAATGCTGATTTACATATCTCTCGACAGAATGTATTTACTCTAGTCTCTAGTCAAAACCCAATAAATAAATATATACACAATTTAATTATTTTTATATGTCTGAGTAACTCTAAGTCCATTTACATCAAAAATCTTATAGAAATTCATTTCCTTCATAGACTTTAAATCATCCCATGTAAATTAATCAGATAATTTCCTATTTAAAATATTCTAAAATACCAAATATCTTAAGAACTAGATCTGATTGATATCTTCAAAAGTGACCACTAATGGAGACATCCTAGAGGAAAATGACGTTCCAGAAAAAGACATATCCTTAATATACATTAAACGATAAGAACTCTTAAAAATTTGGTTAAACGAATAAGCATAAAAAGACAAGAGGAGCCTCTTTCAAAGAGGCTCCTCTTGTCTTTTTATGCTTATTCGTTTAACCTTAATATACATGTAAAAATAATAATATGGAGATATTTAAGACCAGTTTTAGCCATGATTCTATTTTTAAAAAATTGATAGGTTTGGTGTAATAACAATGGTAGTTTTTAGAAAAGAAAAGATACAATTTCTAACTATTCAAGTAAATCATATTTATATCTCTTTTTTTTCCTCTAAATATATTCGAAAATTTGTCTAATCAAATTATTAAAGTTCAAAAATTTGTATTTAGTACAAAAGAAATCTTTATTCAAAGTTACAAGTTTTGGAGAAGAAGAAAACATTGATACATTATGAGATTATCTGTGATATTTTGTTGAAATTTACTTATTTTGAAGATTAGATTCTTTACGACAACGGATATAAAACACAAGGAAATATTTAAAAAGAAAACGTGGAAGAATTGAGTACCATGGGTAACAGAAACTATTCAAACAACAAGCAAATATGGAACCTGTATAATTCTGATGATCTTTAAACCTATAATGGTGGTTAGAAGAATTAAGATATCTCAAGTTGGAATCTTAAGAAATTAAGCAAGAAGCTCAATAGATTATTATATGAAAAAGCAATAGAAAAAGGTCAGGTGTTGATATTAAAAATAATGAAGGCATATACTGACCACGAGCTCATGTGCTTTTTAGATGGCAGAGCGCCATCTAGTGGAACAATTTAACTTGTTCCCTGATATTTGGCCAACTAATTTTCTTGATGAATCAATAAAAACCATATTATCATATGCATATAAGATCCGCGAACAAGATATTACAAGTAAAATATATATATTAAATATTAGAGAAGAAGCAATTAACTTCAATGCAAGTTTAAATCAATGATGCTGAACAAATCAGGTAGGATTTTATATCAGATATATCCACACAGAAGACATCTCAACTAAACCATACTCAACTTTACAGAAGTGAGACATCGTTTGTTCCCTGATCTAAATGATTTAACTCTCTTACATCAGCCACTTTGTCTATATACATTTTATGAACTCTGTCGAATAATACATGTGCTTTTAAAATTCAAAACTATTATTGACGCGTATGAATCTTTTTTAAAATAAACAATTTCTACTGCCCTTACTGCAATGGAAAAAATCAATGGCAGGGTCTGGCTCATCAGTAGTGAAACCTTCCAGCGGTTTCGCCATTTTGATCTACCATACCGCTGTTATATTGCTTTTTTCGATCTTCCTTTTATAGTGATATTGATGCCAGACTCTTGGAATGGATATTTTAGATTATCTATGAACATAACCTTTAGTTATTTGTCTTAGTTGTGAAGTTTAAACTTTTAAATTCAAATTACAAAGAATATGGTAGAATAAAAAACTTACAAACCGCTTGAATGCCAAGGATAAAAAAGGGACTCGGTGACAATAGCAATCTGTTGAACATAAAGTCTGAATTCTAGGCTGCTGTGTGTAACAGATATTCCAGATGGAGAGACCCACAGTGTGACTTCCATGCGATCCAGCTATACTAATGCCATTGTTGCAGGATCTAGATAGTGACTAGACAGTACTGGGACATTGACAGTGAGTCGGTGCTTAGTGCTTACACCCCTGTGGTGGCCACTGCGCGATTAGCCGCCCTAGACTATCCCGCTTTGGTCATTGGTCATTTCCACGCTGGGAAGGGGGGTGGGGACCCTACTACTTTAACCCTGTGTATTCACATAGCGTGGAATGATACTCAACTTCCCCTCCGATAGCTTGCTCGCTCCACTGACCTAGGACTAGGTACTGATTACTAGGCTGTTGGCTCTGGCGCAAAACTCCGACGGGAGGCCTCGCGTGTAGACGTAAGTCCGGCTTTCAGCGTTGTCGGTATCCAACAGTGCTGTTTTCAGTCTCTAGTCCACTTCATTATACTTTGTTAGCAATAGAAACTCTACAGCGAGCTGTCGGAATTGGGAAGTTGGGGTCAGGGGTGTAGCAATACATGACGGGGTGAGATAATATACATCTAACCCCCTCTGTGTTATGTATCTAGATATCACCTGGAGCCCTTTCCATGCCTAGTTAGCATTTAGGTAATTGTCTTTCTTTAAGATCCCTTCTTAAGTCACCGAGTCCCTTATTTATAACTTGGCATTTATGCGGTATATAAATTTTTAACTCCCTTGGAAAAGAGTAAATAAATGTTACTTTATATATTTGGAGGGCTCTCATTATCTTGAAATATAATATTTGTGACAACAATGAAAGAGGGTGCGACTACAGTAAATGAGCATCTAATTATTTCTTCAAATTCATTTATATTCTTCTTTCTTATCTTCATTCAATCATATTAGAGTATCAAGCTTGTAGAGTTGACAACCAACATTTATTTATTATCTCAAGTATACGTGATACAGGCCATGATAATCTTGGTGGGTAGAAGTTGGCGACTGCTTACAACCATCATGACTGGGTGATATAACGACAAAGGCAGACGCATTCTATTTCACCCAGTCGTGTTGGTTGAAAGCAGTCGCCAAGACTGAAAGCACTACTCAGTATCAGGCCGACATAGCTCCAAAGAAATGGTCGCCTCAGACATGAGGAACAGACACCATGTGCAGCCACTCCTAACATGGAGTACAAACGCTGCTGCTGCTTCGTACAAACGCAGTAAGGAGTTAGAGTGCAGTAGGTAATTCTAAAACGCAGTAAGGAGTTAGAGTGCAGTAGGTAATCCTAAAACGCAATAAGGAGTAAGAGTGCAGTAGGTAATTCTAAAACGCAGTAAGGAGTAAGAGTGCAGTAGGTAAATCCTAAAACGCAGTAAGGAGTAAGAGTGCAGTAGGTAATCCTAAAACGCAGTAAGTAATCCTAAAAGGCAGTAAGGAGTTAGAGTGCAGTAGATAATCCTAAAACGCAGTAAGGAGTTAAAGTGCATTAGGTAATCCTAAAATGCAGTGAGGAGTGAGAGTGCAGTAGGTAATTCTAAAACACAGTAAGGAGTTAGAGTGCAGTAGGTGATCCTAAAACGCAGTAAGGAGTAAGAGTGAAGTAGGTGATCCTAAAACTCAGAAAGGAGTAAGAGTGCAGTAGGTGATCCTAAAACTCAGAAAGGAGTAAGAGTGCAGTAGTTAATCCTAAAACTCAGAAAGGAGTAAGAGTGCAGTAAGTAATTCTAAAACGCAGCAAAAAATAAGAGTTCAGTAGGTAATACGAAAACGCAGTACGGAGTTAGAGTGCAGTAGTTAATCCTAAAATGCAGTAAGGAATTAGAGAGCAGTAGGTAATCTTAAAACGCAGTAAGTTATTCCTGTTTTTCGTAGATGGCACTGGACCAACAAAGTCAATTCCAATTCTTTCGAAAGGAAAGTTGGCTGGGGGAATGGGCTGTAGTAGTCCAGAAGGTAATTGGTTTGAAGTAGGAAAGGTACTTTGGCAAAGGTGACACGTCCTAACGAATTCTGAGACATTCTTTAGCATAGATGGCCAAAAGTATTTACTCTTTATTCGGTACATGGTTCTGGCGACACCCAGATGGCCATTCGACATATGATTGTGATATTCTTTCATAATTTATCTCTTTTTCTTCTCTGGAACCACAAGCAACCACGCCCTTCCTTCAGGGTTCGGGTTTTTCTTAAAGAGGAATCCATCTTCTTCTTTAAAGTTTTGCGCAATTGATCGCCTGCTTCCAATAAGGTTTTTCTTAACACTTTCGATAAACTTATCCTCTTCGTCTGTTATTTGATTTAAAAATAGCCTTTCAAAATCCTCATCCCAATCAGTTTCTGGTAAGGGTCCCCTAGATAAGCCATCGGCGTCCAGATGCTTCTTTCCTGATTTATATATTTTATCGAAGTCATATTCTTGAATTTTCAATGCCCATCGACCTGTTGGATCCTTCAGGTTTTTGAGCCAGCATAAGGCGTGATGAATGTTACTATTTTAAAGTGTCTTCCATAAAGGTAGGGCCGTAATTTTGACATTGACCAGACAACGGCCAGACATTCTTTTTCAGTGGTTGAATAATTTTGCTCCGCTTTACTTAGAATACGACTCAAATATGAGATCACCTTCTCTTCACCATCGATGTCTTGGACAAGTGTTGCACCTATGCCGATGTTGGACGCATTAGTATGATTATAAGTAGGCGCATTTGGATTGAAGTGACCTAAAATTGGTGGACTTAATAGTGCTGTATTTAGGGTTTGAAACGCTTCCTCTTGCCTTTCTGTCCAGGTGAATGATACACTTTTTTAAATATGTTTGGTCAAATGGTCAGCAATTTTTGAGAAATCTTTGATAAATTTTTATATAATATGAGCACATTCCCAAAAAGGTTTGTACTTCTTTGACCTTTGTGGGCCGAGGAAAATTTCTGACAGCTTTGATGTTATGTTCCGCGGATTTTATACCATGTTTGCTCGTTATATAGCCGAGAATCTCCAATTCTTCAAAAGCAAATCGGCATTTTTTGTCGTTTAACCTCAAATTAGATTCACGAAAACATCTAAAAACAGCTTCGAGTCTTTTGAGGTGCGTTGGAAAATCCGGGCTATATATGATAACATCATCCAGATAAAACAAACAAATTTGCCATCTCAGATTTCCAAGCATATTCTCCATATTTCTCTCAAAGGTAGCAGGCGCGTTACAAAGTCCAAAAGGCATCAGGTTGAATTCATATAATCAATGCGCTGTAGTGAAAGCTGTTTTCTCTTTGTCTCTTTCTTCGACTTCAACTTGCCAATATCCAGATCTGAGGTCTATTGCTGAGAAGTATGTAGATCCTTGGAGAGTATCCATATCTTCGTCTATTCTAGGGATCGGATAGACATCTTTTACTGTCACATTATTCAGTTTTCTGTAGTCCACACAAAATCTGTATTTACCATCTAGCTTCTTGACCAATATTACTGGAAAAGACCAGGGACTAGAAGATGGCCTAATTATGCCTTCTGTAAGCATCTCGTCAATTTGCTCTTTTATAATATCTCGTTCTTTAGCACTTACCTTGTAAGGCTTGTGTTTAATTGGCTTCGCGTCTTCTGTGTCGATCCGATTTTTTGCCAAATTGGTTCTCCCTAATCTCGACGAAAACAGATCTCCATACCTTTCTAAAACTTGTTTTAAATCCTTTTGTTCCTTTGGTGAAATATTTCGTTTATTTGGAATCTAGGTTCTTTGTTCTCTTCTACCCCTCTTTCTCGATTCACATTTATTTTCGCTGGACTACTTCCAAAAGCCAATGTTTGGTTTTTCATTATTTTTAACTGTCGAGGATACGGATTAGTTATCCAGATATGTGTTTCCCTATTTATAACATTGATCAAGCTTCTTGCTAGACGAAGTCCATTTGTTTGAAACATTTTGCTGCTCTCCTCGATAATATATTCCCCATCCTCTGTTTCTACCAATGCCTTGATCAATTTAATGGAACATTCCGGTACAATGGAATCCTTGGCACTCTTTATTTTCAACATTTCAAAATTGCTTTCGTCATGATTATTCGTCAAATCGTATTTTATAGTTTCTTGCTTACAATCTATTTTCGCGTTCATCTTCTTAAGGAAATCTCTTCCAAGAATTAATGTCCGTAAATGCGTTTTCAATATCACAAATTGTGTGATAATGTTTCGTCATCAATTTTTATATTTAAAAATATACTTCCTACCATGTCTAATTTTTTTCCATCGGGTCCTGCACAAATTTTTGCGAGTTTACTTATACCATGGCCTGTATCGAGGGCCGTTCTGAGGTCGACCACTGAGAGGTCAGCGCCTGTATCAACCAAAGCTTCAAAAGTCCCTATCTTGTCCACATTAATTTTTAATTTGTATTTAGGGTCCAACCTCTTGATTCCGTTTATGGTCGACTTGCTTTGATTAACAGATCCAGACGCGACGCTTAGTTTAAATCTTCCAACGCGGAATATTTGTCTGTGTGCTATGACATACATCAGCATAAAGCCGAGGTCCTGATTTCTCTGATATGTCATTCATTTGGAATTTCTCTTCGACCTTTTCTTGGGCAGCTGTTGGATCCTCTTCTAGGATTCCTATAAACTTGACCCTACAATAACAGGCCACGTGTCCTGGCTTGTTACACTTGAAGCAGATTGGTCTTCCATCTTCCGTCCTATTTTTGCTCACTTCTTGGCTTTTATTGTAGGTGTTTCCCTGAAGGTTTGGCTTCGGGACAAAGTTTGGATTAAAGGACGTCTAGGGGTAGAGGGCTGGGGCAAGTTGTTTCGATACTGCCTGGGAGTAGGAGGGGAGTCGTTCTTGTAATATTTGGAAACAGGGGCCTGGGGCCTGGAAGTGGTCTGATAGTTTCGCGTGGCAGTCGGCGGCACGTTCCTCGATTGTTGTTGGGGGTCTAGAATAGCGTGGACCGTTATATAGGCTTCTTGATTTCTCCACACGTTCCCGATACTTCTTCTCAAAAGAATCCTTTTTTTTCACACAACAAGAAGTTCATCGGTCGTTTTAGGAGGGTTTAGGTAGAGCGCGAATGAGTACTCTTTTTTTCAGTCCTCCAATAACATGTTCGATTTTCGTTTCTTCTTCCATCGCGGGGTCAACCTTTTTGCATAACACTAAGATGTTTAAACTTGACTAATAATACTAATAAATGACTGCGGCGTATAATTATAAAGCTATACAACCAGTTTAACCGCATACGTTTCTTTTTATTTATGAAAATCATTTTTAATTTCAAAGATAAATAATTTAATATTTCTAACTTTTGGATGACGTATGAAAAGGTTGAATATATGAAGAGTAATGGTCTATATATGAATGGATGACGTATGGAGGGTGAAAAATATGAAGAGTAATGGCGAACGGAAAAAAACGTCATCCAAAAGTTAGAAATATTAAATTATTTCTCTTTGAAATTAAAAATGATTTTTCATAAATAAAAATAAACTTATGCGGTTAAACTGGTTGTATAGCTTTATAATTATACGCCGCAGTCATTTATAAGTATTGTTAGTCAAGTTTAAATATTAGTTACGAACGGAGAAATATCGTCCAGGATAGCCTAGTGGACATGGCACCTGCCCGGTAAGCAGAAGGTTGTGGGTTCGATTCCCGCTCCTGGACACTTTTATTTTTCCGTTCGCCATTACTCTTCATATTTTTCACCCTCCATACGTCATCCATTCATATATAGACCATCACTCTTCATATATTCAACCTTTTCATACGTCATCCAAAAGTTAGAAATATTAATTTATTTCTCTTTGAAATTAAAAATGATTTTTCATAAATAAAAAGAAACTTATGCGGTTAAACTGGTTGTATAGCTTTATAATTATACGCCGCAGTCATTTATAAGTATTATTAGTCAAGTTTAAATATTAGTTACGAACGGAGAAATATCGTCCAGGATAGCCTAGTGGACATGGCACCTGCCCGGTAAGCAGAAGGTTGTGGGTTCGATTCCCGCTCCTGGACACTTTTATTTTTCCGTTCGCCATTACTCTTCATATTTTTCACCCTCCATACGTCATCCATTCATATATAGACCATCACTCTTCATATATTCAACCTTTTCATACGTCATCCAAAAGTTAGAAATATTAAATTATTTCTCTTTGAAATTAAAAATGATTTTTCATAAATAAAAAGAAACTTATGCGGTTAAACTGGTTGTATAGCTTTATAACACTAAGATGACTTCCGCGAACTTGATTGCTGGTTCATTCCAGTGTTGCATTCTGCTAAGCTTCATTCTTAATTCTTCTTTATTCGCGTCCAGAGAAAAGTCCTGAATGAGGCAGATTTTAATATTTTCCTAACTCATGAAACTAACTTTGTGTAAATTCAACCAGGTTTTAGCGCTTCCCGTCATGTTCATGGCGGCATAACGGGCAATTATGTAGTCTGCCCAATGGTAGAGGAAACCAATCTCTTCGAGGGATTCTATTCATGGGCGAGGGTCTTCTGTCCCGTTATATTTCGGAATTTCTATATTGGGGTTCAAAGCAACTGGTTCGAAACCAGCATCTCTACCAATTGTTGCACTAAGTTGCAGCTTTGCAGGGTCGTCGACCTTGGTTTCTTCCTTCTTGGTGTTATACACGTTTCCCGGGCGGGTTTCCATATTCAAAGCAAATAAATAAAAGTAAAAGTAAATAAATGAAAGTAAATAAAAATAAATTACCTTTAAAAGTTAGTGTTTATTTATTCGTGGTTTTCCTCGTAGGTCGTGATCCGCAGTCTCCCTCTAGGTCCTCTCTCCCTCCAATAACCAATCAAGATATGTACAATAAATATTACAAAAGGAATGAAACTATAAAAAGGAATGATGATAATCTGAATATTCTGTTTTAAATAAATATTAAATATCATAAAATATTTTGAATGTAAGGCGCATTAAAATTGATGTAACAATATGCAAAATTACCATTTTTAATATTTAGCAACTCTCCGGTAAGAGGACACCTCTCCCTAAAGGACACTTTGGTTCTGCAATTAGGTGTCCTTTACATGGAGGTTCTACTGTATATATTTTTATAATACAATTGAGTTTAGAAAGACATTGATTTATGAAAATTCGAAACTATTATAGACGCGTATGATTCTCTTACAAATTAAACAATTTCTACTGTCCTTACTGCAGTGGAAAAATTAATGGAAGGGCTTGGCTCATCAGTGGTGAACCCTCTCAGAGGTTTCGTTAGTTTAATCTACTATACCGTTGTTATATTGCATTTTTCGATCTTCCTTTCATAGCGGTACTGATGCTAGACTCTTTTTTTCAAACTCAAATCTCGACAATATATTCTCTTACGAGGTGTAAATATCACAAGCCTTCAGGAATTGGTTTCCTTTTAAAGAAAAAAAATGAAAAAAACCTTTCCCTGGAAGTCTGATATTTCCACCTTAATTAATTATAAGACGATAACACGCCATCTATGTATAAGAAATGGAAGCATCAAAGAACGAATGTTTCTTTTTTAAAACATAAAACAAACTTCTACTGTCCTTACGGCGATGGAAAACTACTGTTACATGGATGACAAGGCCAAGATACTAGAAAGAGGGGTGGACTCTAGCGGCCCCCGCTGCCATGTGGTGAGGAGAAGACTTGACGACTTGTCTCCGGGGCGTGTGGATGATCCGATAAAGCGGTGCCAGGAGAGACTGACATCGGAGCGGCCTACAAGGCGGTGTAAGTCCAGGCTGGACTTGAATAGTGTGGAGCGGGAAGCTTCACAAGAGTGACATCCACGGCGCCAAGGATACTTCTGACGGGTAATTGAAGGCAAGTCCCACTGTTGTATTCCTTCTGTTAAGTGAGATAAAATAAAGCGCTAACTTTAGCTGCAATCCCTTCGAACTCACTGTGTATCTTTGTGGCACCTGAGTAGACAAAGTACACGAACAACGTCTGTGTAACGGCAGCTGGCATGCCTATATAGTAAATTATCAGTGAGCACATATTTATCACTGATGATGCTCTGTGCAGTTGCCTTTTGACTGATTGTAATATATACCACATGTGTAAACTTAGGTCTGATAATTAATATGATATATCTGATGTTAGCCTAAAAGAAATAAAGTCTTTCTTTTTAAACTCCAAGTACTTCTTGCTGATTAACGTCAACCAACAAATACGAGGACGTTACAGTCTGGGCACGACGTAACACTACATTGGGAAAGCTTGACTTATCAGTGGTAAACCCTCCCAAAGGTTTCGCCAATTTAATCCACCAGACCGCTTCTTAGAGCTCTAATACTGTATTAGACAATTCTGCTTATATATTCTACACTTCCACATTAATATTGAAACAAGGGAGTATTTTATCGAACAATATTCTTTTGTCATTTGATAGATTCAACCTTTCTCTACAGTAGATTATTTTTTCTGTGTCAAATGCGATTTTGTCCTAATGCTATCGTCTATTTAAATTTGACCAATTCTCATGAACCAGGTTTTGAGTTGGTGAAATGTTATACTATAATTGTGTTCCATATTAATAAATATAATTATTTTATATAACACTGATATATATTAAGAAAATAATTGGGCATCTCTTTATCGTGCAACTGAAAGTTCTTATGTCTTGCGCCATCTATCGGAATAAATATAAACTATTCATTGATTTTTAATTATTACATTACTAGCGGATGTACCCGGCTTCGCCCGAGGTTTTACCCGAGTAAAGGTTTGTCTAACGAACATTTGTTAAAACAATTCTCTAAAAACTTATTTAAAAAAAAGATATATTTTGATAATTTGAAACTAGTAAATTTGAATCTCTCGATAAAGTGAACATTTTTTCCCGGTCCCTGTGTGCCGTGTCATCCTGAATTTTGTCTTTCCTAATTTTCTACATTAGAAAATCATAGTTTTATCTAGTGAACATTTTTTCCCGGTCCCTTGAAAAATACTCGATAAGTTGAATAAAATCAATATTAATTGGTTCCCTCGGTAATTGGAAGTTAAAGGAATAGTATCTTCGCCTTGGAATTGTATCATTATTCTTGTCTCAAAAAATTGCCGTGTCATCCTGAGATAATCTTACTTTTGAAAAAATAATATTTAAGATAACAAACTTAGTGATAAGCAAATCTGCAAATAACTCTAAGGATATTCAAGATATTATTTTTCAAAAACCTTCCCGGGGATATACCTAATAATATCCCAAAATTTCACGGCGATTGGATGTATGGTTTTTGAATCTATAGAGTACAGACAGACAGACATTCAATTTTATATATATATAGATTTGGCCAATTCTGGAATAATTAAAAATCGATGAATAGTTGATATTTATTCCGATAGATGGCGCAAGCCATTAGCAACTTTTAGCTGCACGATAAGAAGATGCCCCCTTTTTTTTACTTAATTTATGCCCCTTACCCCAATACAATATCACATTTGTACTATTTTTTCACTGATATACAGTATAACCTCCCTTTAGCGGACACCTCTCCACAAAGAACATTTTTCATTTGCAAAATTACCATTTTTACAATTTAACAACTCTCCGGTAAGAGAACACCTCTCCTTAAAGGAAACTTTGGCTCTGCAATTAGGTGTTGTCCTTTACAGGGAGGTAGTTCTACTGTATGTTTTTTAGACCTAACTGCAATGATAAAATTATTAGGAGATATATGTCGTTCAATGGTGAACCTTACCTGCGATTTCGCCATTTTTATGTACCATACCGCTTCGAATAATATACGAAGTCTGTTAGAAAGGTATCCGACCTTCGGGGGCGGAAAAAACAATGATACCTGGAGCGCTAGAAATCTAATCACCTTCAAAGTTGTCTTTTGACACTTCTCCCAGTGGTGTCTCCATTATTGGAAACATTCCAATAAAGCCTCTTTCGGAATGGTATTTAGCTCTGCTGTCGTTGCAGTTACAATGCCCTATCTTGCCTGGAATCTCTTTTTTTTTTCAATGGTCTCTTGAGTTTGGAGTACAGACAGAAGTCAAGAAGAAAATATCACCGCATGTTCTTGAATATTACTGTTATCAAGTGTATAAACAATTATTACAATTACAATTATTTTATTTCCAAAACACTATATCCCGCAAGGGATACTTGCGCCAAACAAGGAGAAAAGTTTATTTACGTAAGTTATATACATTATTCAACGCATGAAAACATTAGAGATCCAGATTTTGTAGAAAGTTTAGAATTTATTTACAAAATGAATTGAACTTTAAATATGATTTTTTATCAGAAATCAAATCTTTAAGTTCACAAACAACTAGTTCATTCTTCATTTTATAATCTTGAAATGCTGGGCAATCGATCAGTAGATGTCTTGAGGTTTGTTCCTCAATACCAAAAAAGCAACTTGAATCCTCCACTGTCTTTATTCTATTTTAAAAACTTTTGAAATTTCCGTGGTTTGTAACCAAGATAGCATCAACGCTGTTACCGAAACGTCACGCACTATTTATTTATTTGGATTTGGTCTTATTACCTTGTGTTTCTAATCTATAATCCAAATTGTACCTAATCATGTTAGACTATTTAATACTTATTTAATTTGCTCTTGTAACCATCAAAAGGTAAAATAAGACCAAATCTCCAAATATATAAATAGTGTATGACATTTCTGTAACAGCGTTATTATCATCAACAAACAAAAGTACTGAATCAACAGATGCATTCAGTATTTTTGTCCGATGATGGTAACAACACAGTTACTGAAACATCACACATTGTTTATATGGATTTGGTCTTATTAATTCTTGTGTTTATAATCTATAATCCAAACTGTACCTAATCATTCTTGCTACATTGATACATACAGTAAAAACAACCAAGAGAGACCACACTTCCTAAAGTATGAATACTCCTTTATAATAGTATCCCTCAGCAGAGCTGACTGCTACTGGGTGCATCCCCAGGTGGCGGATAGAGGAACGGCCTTCAGATATAAAGGCCAGCTGTGAAACGATCAGAATAACTCTGACGAATAAGCAGTCACGGACCAACAGCAGTATTGTTAGAAGAAGAGTAGACCTCTTTAAAAATCCTGAGTTCAACTGACCCGATTGATAGACCTCAGCAAGAGTCCCTCTCCAGGGATATAGAGGAGCTGTGTCTGTACTCATGTTAGAGTCAGCAGAAAAAGCTTCCATGCAAGGAACAGCCTCAAATTAGCTCGAGGAGCATGAACTCATGGAATTCGTGTAATCTTTACACAAGGGGATAAGAAACAACAACACAGCCTCAAATTACAGGCAAAGTCAAACTTTCACCAAAGTATGCCTGGATCATGGTACCATGATCAATGAAAGCTACATCCCATTTCATATAGCTCAAGAAGCATGAACTCATGGAATTCGTGTAATCTTTACACAAGGGGATAAGAAACAACAACAACAACACAGCCTCAAATTACAGGCAAAGTCAGACTTTCATCAAAGTGTGCCTGAATCATAGTACAATGATCAATGAAAGCTGTAACCCTACACCCCATTCTATATAGCTTGAGAAGCATGAACTCATGGAATTTGTGTAATCTATACACAATTATGCATTAGTGCACCATCTGTTTGGAGAGAAATTTAAACTATTTTTAATGCATATGATTATTTTTTAAAATGAACTTTCTACTGGCCTTACTACAAAGATAAATTAATGGGAGGGTCTCTGGCTCATCAGTGGTGAACCCTCTCAGTGGTTTCACCAGTTTAATCTACCATACCGCTGTAATATTACATTGGGGTGTTTTGATTTTGGTAGAGTAAACTGGCAAAACTACCTGAAGGTACATAGTTGTATGTAGTAGTTTATAGCAGTATACACACATAAAAGCCTTTATTAGGGACTTGCCCCATACAGATTCTCCCAATTGGGTAAGGTAATAATCAGTTTTTTTTTTGCTTATCCCTAGTACACGTGGTACAGACCATGATAATCATGGTGGGTAGTTATCGACTGCTTTTACTGTAAGCGCACCACATGTTTACACATGTGAAAAGCAGTTCGACTTTGCAATTACAAATGTGCCAGAGCCCCGTTTGGTTACTTGCACTCGCTGGTGGGGTTGAACTTTTGCAAGAATCGAGGGCCATTGGAGCATTTTTTTTTCAACAGAAAAAAGTGTCCAATGCGGAAATCGAACCCAGGTCGTGATTGTCGAAAACCAAACGGTTTGACCAGCCTTCCACCGACCCCCCATTTACATATGTAGTGAAATAGAAATTGAACTGGCTTTACTCTTTTTTTTTTACTCTTTTTACATTAAATAAATTACTGTCATTTTTTTAGTACGCTCCAGGAAAACTGGTTACCTCAAGAGAACTGTGTAAGGTGATAATCATCTTGTGTTATTTACATAGAAATTGAACTGGCTTTACTCTTCATCACAGAGTCATTCAATTGTTGACTGGTCCTTATATAATGATGATATAAAAAAATTATAGTAAGCTATTGCCTTAGATTTGTTTGCTGATATTTTGGAAAGCAATACGTAGGGTGAAGTTTTGGTACATTTAATTTGCTTATATAGGGCCTTCCTCTCTACATCAAGGGCTGTACAATTAAGCAGGGAATGGGGGAGTTCAGTAATTTCCTTGTCACACAGTGTACATATTAAGTTTTGGGCCTCAAATGTCAGAACGTGTTTTTTTAAGACTGTAAATAATATTCTCGATCGAGCTATACATTGTTTGACTGGTAAAGGTAAATCATTGGTTAGGTAGCATTTTGTTTATATTGACGTCACGTTTATAGTAGTACTAGGCGGGTGACCCGGGCTTCGCCCCGGGATTGACCCGTGTGCATATCTACCCGAGTGATATATATTTAGATAAGATTTTTTTTATAATTGTTTGTTATTAGCATTATCTATTTGTTTGCATCAGCATAATTTAATCTAATCTTTGATAGAGGGCGCTGTTCGTGAGCTAAGTAGAATAATTTGAATATATAGTTTTAATAATTGATATATATATTTTTTAAAATAGCCTATCGTCTTCCCCGTATTTTTAAACTATGTATGAATATTTTGGTTTGAATTAGTGAACTACTGCGAATTTGTATACCGGACATACAAACAAACAAACATACAAACATTGATTTTTATTTTTATTATTTATTTATTTTTAAACATTGATATATAGACTAGCGGATGTATACCCGGCTTGGCGCGGCAGAAATCGGGAGGTCAGCTGCCCGTATTTTCCGAGAACCCCCTTGATTGGCCAATATTCATCCATCATTATCGGCAATCGACCAAAGACCGTGGATATTTTCTAGCTCAAAACATGGCGAGGCTGGAGAAAGCGGTGCAAGGGGAGGCAAGAAAGTCAGTACGTGCTCTCATGATCATCCCAGCCAATTCTGAAATGGTGATACAGATGTTGGAGCAGCGTTACGGGCAGCCTGAGTACGTGGTGCAAGCATTGATTGAAATGGGCAAGAGGACTCTATCGTCAAAAGAAGGTTGTTTGTCTGGGATCCTGGAATATGCCAACGCCATAAATAACCTGATGACAACGGTAAAGGCACTGAACACCCCAAGCCATCTACAAAATCCACAATTGAAGAAGGAGTTGGTAGACAAGCTGCCAGATGCCATGCGGTTACAGTAGGATAATACGTGTTAATGCGAGAAGGTTCAGGTGATATTACATTGGAAGACCTTTCCAAGTGGATGAATATGAAAGATGCAGCAGCCAGTATGGTGACCATCCCGGACTTCAAGAACAGCCGTTAGGAATTGCCAGCCATTTAAGTCTAGTGACATTGATGACCGATGGAAGATAGTAAAACAAAGAAAGCTGTGCATTTCTTGCTTGAGGAAGAGACATGGCATAAAAACCTGCCGCCAAAAGAAAGTGTGTGTTGCTGGTGGATGTGACCGGAACCATCATTCCCTTCTGCAAGAAAAGGCCAGCGGCAACCTTGTCAGCCTACACCAGAGACCCAGCAGAAACAAGTGGACTGGTGAGTAGAAGCTCACGATCAGTCCTACTGAGGGTTATTATGGTCCAACTGCATGAAAAGAATGGAAAGTCAAGGAAGGAGTGTGCAAATTTTGATGAATGCTCTTCCGTGACGATGATGGATGCGGATTTGGCGAATCAACTTGGACTACGGGGGAGGACTGACTCCCTGCGGCTCAAATGGACAGACGGAAAAATGCAGGAAGAAATCACTTCTCGACGTGTGTCTGATAAGGTCGGTCATGTAGAGTATAGGCATAGATTCACCATGAATAATGTACGTACAGTACAAAATCTCTGTCTGCCTGCTCAACCTTTCAAATATGACGAGCTGTGCGAAAAGTGGAATCATCTAAACGCGGTGAAAATACCAGATATGGGTAATATAAAACCGAAATTACTAATCGGTCAACCCCACATTAAACTGACGGTGACGAGAGAAGTCATAGAGGGAAATGGCGATTCTCCTATTTTGACCAAGACCCATCTAGGGTGTTTGGTACACGGTCCAACAGGCCGGAAATGGGGAAATTGCTTTCTCTACCTTCGCGGTATCTGACGAAGACTTTCTTCATGACCCGGTGATGGAAAATTTCAAAATTGAAAGCATTGGAGTTTTGAAGAGAGCTGGAGAAGGAATTGCTGACGGGAGGAAACACCAACCAAACGAGAAATGCTCAGATTTGTGATGCTAATCTTTTATCCGCTTTATTTTATTTTGCACTACACTATGAAAGCAAGAATCTAACTACAGCACGTTTGGAAATCCGGGATAGATGGGATGACGAAATACCAACTGAACTATGGAAAAAATGGCTGAAATGGATGGCTTACTTACCAAAGATAGCTGAAATACGGATCCCAAGGTGCCATGCACATGTGTACATCAATAGTGAAAGTGTGGAGCTTCATGTTATGGCCGCTGCATCTGAGGCTGCTGTGATTTTGCCGCTTACCTAAGGTCTATTGGACCTGATGGCGTAGCCTGGTGATGTCTGGGGGAAAGGTTACTCCGTTGAAGTCGTTCTCAATTCCGAGATTGGAGCTACAGACTGCCTTGATTTCTTCCAAAATGGAACATTTCATCATTATAGAAATGAACATCAAGCTGGCAAAAGTTAGATATTGGAGTGACTCGCAGACGGTGTTGAAGTTAATTAGGGCTGAACCTGGACGATTCCAACAGTTCATGGGAAATCAATTTAGAGCTATACATGAACTGACCGATGTGAAGGACTGGATGTGGGTGCCAACAATAATGACGTTGCTAATGATGCTACCAGCGAATGGAAGACTGACTTATCGAGTGGTGGCAGATAGTGGCGTGGTCCAGAAATTTTGATATGTACAACTCTGCCAGAGTTCGAAATACCTTTTGATGAGGACCATAGTGACCTGGAGCTAAAGATATACTTTTTGAGGGTCACTGTGGAAGTTCCAGCCATTCCATTTCCGGTGATAGAACACTTTTCCAAATACATGGTGGCAGTTCGCGCAACAATGCAAGTTGTGAAATTAATAGAGATGAAATACAAGCGGAAAGGAGTCGAAATGACGAGAAAGCTAAAATGTTACTTCTTCGCAAGTCACAGTGGGACTCCTATCCGGAAGAGATGGCTATGTTAGAAGGCGGCTCACCAGTGTCAAGGAATAGCAAGCTATTTCAGCTTTACTAGTTTTGGATGATAATGACGTACTTCGTATGGACTCTAGAATGGCCAAGGTCCGAATAGCAAACATGAAAACCCCTGTAATTCTGGACCCAAGGCATTATTTGACCAAGTTAATTATCCATCATTACCTGTTTTGGCGCTACACCAAAATTTCTTTACAGAAACTCGACCAATAGTCGGGAAACGACCGTTCCTCCTAGTTATCTCTAGGATTGGGCGATCTCCGAAGGAGTCGTCACTGGTTTCTCCTAGGGAGCCTCCCCTCTGGCGAGCTTCTGATTATTTACTCCTCAAGGTACACTCCAGATCGCCCTTGCTGGTTCTCAACTTGGCAACCCTCACAGTTCCATCTCGGCCAGGGTAGACTTCCATATGGGGCCAATCTTTTCTTGGTCTTCTCAACTAACTCTGGCCCTCCCACCACTTCGATTTCTCTAGAGAATCGGCTAAGCAACCCCGCGATGGTAAATCCACTGGATTCAAACATCCTAGTACATGATACCAATCCTCTATCCCACTGAGAGATCAGAACTCCATAACTCGATTCATTACAAAAGTCGCCCAGTTATCTTTTCTTCTGATCCAATGGAGTGCATTAGTGGAATCTGTCCAATAAAATCGCTCTATGTCTTCAAATTTTAGGTCCCTCACAACGTTGTCCGTCAAGCAAGCCCCAATCAAGCATGCCAACAGCTCTAAACGAGGAATGGTAGTCCCCTTCAAAGGAGCTACTCTCGACCGTGTCTGTGCTAGTTGACACGTTTCTTCCTTTTCGCTTTCGATGCGTAAAAAAATACAAGTGGCGTAAGAGGCCTTAGAGGCATCACAAAACACATAAAGAGTAGTTCCAAGCCGGTGTTCTTCTCTATAGCAAAGGCATATCGGTACAGTAATAGATGTCAGACACTCCAATTTGGCCAGCCACCTCAAAAACTCGCGAGACAAGTTCTCAGGCAGAGGCTCATCCCACGACAATTTCAACAGCCACGTTTCCTGCAGGATAAGTCTCGGAACGAGGGTCACTGGACAAGTGAAGCCTACCGGATCGAATATACAGCTTGCTAAGGAGAGTACCTTTCTTTTGTTTATTGGCTCTTGTATTTCCTAATTCTCTAGAGAACAAGCCAAAGTGTCCTCTTCTTGATTACATACCATGCCCAACAACCTTCCTCTATCAGACCTTAGACCATCACACATGGTACTGTTAACATTGCTTGTCCAATCACGCAAGTTGAAATGAGCAGAAGCCAACAATCTCTGTGCTTCGTCCACAAATTTTCCATATCAGTGACTTCTGAGAAACTAGCCACACAGTTATCGATGTACAAAGATTCCTTCAAAAATTCAGCTGTCTCTTGCCAGGGTTCAGGAGCCTTGTTTAAGTGGTGAGACAGAGTGGCAAGCAGGAGATAACGACTCGTCGTGATTCCGAAGACAACTCTCGCATGACGTAAAACCATCACTTTTCCCTCTTTGTCATACCAGAGAAATCTAATATAATCTCTGTTTTCCTCCCTAATCCCAATTTGAAGAAAGGCCTTCTCTATGTCCGAGGAGACTCGTATCTCGTTCTTCCTAAATTTATTCAAAATTCTTGGGATGGTTTCTATCATATTCAGACCTCTTTCCAAACAATCATTCAGTGAAAGATTCCCCTTCCTTCTGGCTGAAGCATCAAAAACTGGTCTTTTTTTGGTGGTTAGACTATTCTCTTTAAAAAACTGGTCGATGTGGCAAATAGTGCACGCCTTCACGTTAATTGTCTGTAACCGTTTCTATTATTTTATTTCTTAGCCACTTTTCGAGAGTATCTTCATATTCTGTCAAATTTCCGGTATTCTCAAGATGTTTCCTCAGGTTTGCTAATCGTTTTTCAGCAACATATCTATTGTCCGTGAGCACTTCTCTTTCGCGAATCCAAGGAAGGGCAAACTGGTAACGCCCCTCACAATCTTGGGAAACAGTACGTGCGAAATATGCTTCTCTTTCCTTTTGTATTGAGTCGTTTTGAAGAGTATCTGAAATACCAATAGTCTCTAATCTCCAAATCACTAGTCAACAGTCAAGTTGTGCAAAGTCTATTAAAGCTAGTTTCTTCTTCTGTGGCCAGAATCTTGCCCATTAAAGTCCTGCCCAACTTCGTTTGCACCGCCACAAGCTCAGAAGGAAGTTTTCTATGCTCTCTGATTAGTAATTTTTCAGCACTGTCTGCTCCTATAAGAATCTCAAGAGGTCCCTTTTGTAGATCAGTCAATTCTATGTCATGAGCACTAAGTTATTGCATCCATTTACCCTGATGAACCTTGGGTACGCTGTCGCAGATAATATCTTGGCTCAGTGCTTCAAAATTACAGCCATAAGATCCGTCTAAATTAGTCAAACTGATATCCCATCATTCATATCCTATTTCTTCTGCCGTGCACTGGAGTACATAAGACCTCTGAGATCCCGTATCGATCAATATTCGTCCCATTCTTACTTTACACTTTCCTCTGATAATTACTCACATTGTGGGTAACAACACCACAGACGTCGTCGTCAGATTGGTCAAAGTCTCATCATTTATTATCTCTCGGGCTGGAGTAGCGATCTCCTCATTCAGGTTTTTCCTGGGGCACATAATACTTAAATGTCTCAATTCCCCACAGCTGGTGCAACTTGCCCTAACTTTGCCGAATTTGCTCAAATGACCATATTTCAGGCATCTGAAACAAACCCCTTTCTTCCTTAAATTCCCAATTTATCGTCCAATGTCAAATTTTCCGCGAATCCGCACTTTGTACCCTCATGATCTCCTCTTTCACAAAAAACGCAATTCTTCTTCCTATTCCCTGCTTCAGAGGCATTAAAAAAAAACAGCAGCCGTGGGCAGGGGATTCCTCTCATTTCTTCGATACTTCACGTGATCTGTGACTGAGGGCGCTCATTTGATGGTCGGCTGGTTATTATTTCGTCTCGCCTACCGAACGTGCTCTCCAATGCAATCAATTGTCTCTTCAAAAATTCAATAAAATCTCCGAGAGAAAAAGCTCCTGTGAATTCCCTGTGTAATTCAAGCTTTAAGGCTGACGGCAATAGCTTGAGGAGCAAAGGGCACAATAAATTACCATAGCTTTCAACGACAACACCCAACGACTCCAAACTTCTAATCTGCAACAGGATTCTGCCATACAAATATCTAAAAGTCCTCACGTCTTTCTACACTCTAAGTGGATTCAAGGCTAAGAGGTTGTTCATATGCATATCGATCAACCTTTCCTTTTTTTCGAAGCGTTCCTTCAACAATTGAATGGCCTTATCATAATTTTCTTCAGATAGGCAAAATTCTTCCACGGTGTGGGCCGCCGTTTCACCCAAGTAGGCCTTAAGATAGTTAAATTTATCTATCTTTGTCAAATGTTCATTTCTATTGATTGAATAATCGAAGGCATTCCAAAAGTTTAACCACTGACCAATTTCCCCGCAGAATCTTTCTATTGTCAATTTGGTCAACTTAACCATCCCAGTTACAGCAGGTCACTGATTTCTCCTGTATTTCCCTTCTTCGTAGCCGTTTCCCTCTGCATTCCGTCCGCTACCACCAGACTTCTTCTCTTTAACAAAGATTTCCCCGTCACGGCCTACTCCCTGTATTCCTCCACTATTCTTAGGTCTCTTTCTCTAGATCTTTAATGTCTACCAATTTACCGATTTCTTCTTCCAACCGCCTCAGTTCTTCGTAGACATCCGAAAGCTGTTCCAGCAGTTCCTCGTGGTCACACTCCTTATGCAGGTCAGATTCTTCTATTCTTTTCCCATACTTGGATAAAGATGTGCGGAGCATGGTTCTCTTGCGGAATTCCGTTGTCTCGAGGGCAGGTATCTGGCAATGATCGGCCTCTCGAACAAGCCAAGCAACAACACGAGAATCCGAAAAGTGAACTACAAAAAAAAATAATTAAATTTACATAGTTTCAAAAGATAGAAATCTATACAGAGGAGAAGATTAACATATTCTTTTCCCGACAAAATGTCAGTGTGTGAAAGTGAGGCTGGTCTCGGGCGTCTTACTGAACCTCTTTTACAGCCTGAAATTGTCTCCACGTGGTCCCTCGATATCTGATTTTAAGGGCACCTAGGGCAGAAGGTCCTTATCGCGCCAACACTAATGAAACATCATTTCCTTCATAAACTTTATATGATCCCATGTAAATTAATTAGATAATTTGATATTGTTGCACTGGGCTGCGGTTTGGCAGATTCTTCAGTCTTGAGTCTCTCCTCAGACGTGTCTTGTATCTTTCCAGAACGTGTCTCAACCATCTTACAAGGTTAAACCAGTCAATAATAAGACAACTATAAATTTAGGTAGCACCTAGAATATCTCTTTATTTATCTAATCAAAGTTTAAAGCATGTGGGGTATTTACGGTAGTGTATCAAAATACAAATGTTTTATAGTACATAATATTTTATAGTAATAATCTGTTTTATAAAAATAAATAAATGTATAATTTAAATATATTAAAAATAATATTATAAATAATTTTTAAAATACGCGCATTAATCATGATGCAACACTTCCCCCTCTCCAGAGGTCGTCACGTCCTCGTGAGTGACCTCATGAATTCTTTCAAAATAGGGTTTGAGTCTTGAGACATGGACAATCAATGGGTCTTGGCCAGGATAATTTTTCGGCTCAATAAAGTAATTTACGTTGGACAGCTTCTTTAATATTCGATATGGGCCAAAATATTTTCTCAATAGTTTTTCACATTTTCCTGACTGGTGTCCAAACTGCCACTAAATGTCCTGGTTCATAGATTCTCTCGTTGTGTTTTTTGTCATAGTTTCTTTTCATTCTTTCCTGAGTCTTCTCTGTGTTGTTAATGACTACCTGTCTCGTCCTTGCTATTTTATCTAAGTAGTTTTCTATATATTCGTCATAATCGTCCATGTTACTGTCCGTTGGGATATTTTAGTCGTCTAAGAGGGACATGGGTTCCCTCCCAAACAACAGGAAAAATGGAGAGTAGCCTGTGGTTTCTTGAATTTTTGTATTATACGCGTGGGTGATAAAAGGAAGGATTTCATTCCAGTTCTTCTGATCCGTATTCACATACATGCTGATCATATTGATTAAAGTTCTATTTAGCCGCTCCGTTAGTCCGTTAGTCTGGGGGTGGTAGCTCGTTGTGAAGCAATGTTTAACTTTGCACATTTTCATAACCTCCTTCATCAAATTGCTAGTGAATTGTGAACCTCTGTCGCTGATAAGAAATCTTGGAGCCCCGTGACGTAAAAATATATGTTCGATTAAAAATGTAGAGATTTCTTTCACTGTCGCTTCTGGTACTGCCTTTGTTTCAGCATACTTGGTGTAATAAAGGGTAGTTAGGTTCAAAAGGGTAGTTAGCTGGGGGAATAGGTTGTAGATGTCCAGATGGCAACTGATTTGAACCTTTCCGACTTTGGCAAAGATGGCACGTCTTAACAAATTCGGAAACATCTTTCAGCATGGAAGGCCAATAGTATTTATTCTTCAATCGGTATGTGGTTCTGGCAACGCCCAGATGGCCATTCAGCATATGGTTGTGGTATTCACTCATGATTTCTTTCCTTCTCTTCTTTGGCACTACCAGCAACCATTCTCTACCTTCAGGATTTGGATTTTTCTTGTAGAGACACCCATTTTCTTCTTTAAAGTTCTGTGTAATTGAACGCTTGTTTTCACTAAGGTTCTCCTTAATATTCTCAATAAAATCATCATTTTCGTCTATTATTTGATTCAAAAATAGTCTTTCATAATCCTCGTCCCATTCGTTTTCTGGTAAGGGTCCTCTAGATAGACCATCAGCGTCCAGATGTTTTTTTCCCGATTTGTGTATAATTTCGAAATTATATTCCTGAATCTTCAGTGCCCATCGTGCTAATCGGCCGGTCGGATCTTTTAAATTCTTAAGCCAGCATAGTGCATGATGATCAGTGACGATTTTTAAGTGCCTTCCATATAAATAGGGCCGTAATTTTGATATCGACCACACTACAGCTAAACATTCCTTTTCGGTGGTTGAATAATTTTGCTCAGGTTTACTTATGGTTCGGCTCAAATATGATATTACCTTCTCTTCGCCACCGATATTTTGAATTAGTGTTGCGCCTAAGCCGATGTTAGAGGCATCTGTGTGAATGCAGGTGACTGCATTTGGATCAAAGTGACCTAAAATTGGCGGATTCATAAGAGCTTTTTTAAGGTTTTGGAACGCTTCTTCCTGCTTTCCTGTCCAGATAAATTGCATATTTTTTCTGATGAGACTGGTCAATGGGTCAGCGATTAATGAGAAATATTTAATAAATTTTCTATAATATGAGCACATTCCTAGGAATGATTGCACTTCTTTGGCCTTCTTGGGCTGAGGAAAATCTCTAACGGCTTTGATATTATATTCGGCAGGTTTTATACCCTCTTGGTTGGTTATATGTCCAAGGATCTCAAGTTCCTCGAAAGCAAATCTGCATTTCTTGGCGTTCAGTTTTAAATTAGATTCGCTGAAGCATCTGAGGACAGCTTCAAGTCTTTTAATGTGGGTTGGAAAGTCCGAGCTGTATATAATCACATCGTCCAAGTAGCAAAGGCAAATCTGCCATCTCAGATTTCCGAGGACATTGTCCATGTTCCTCTCAAAAGTAGCAGGGGCGTTGCATAGACCGAAGGGCATTACGTTGAATTCATATAACCCATGTGCAGTAGTGAAAGCCGTCTTCTCTTTGTCTCTCTCTTCAATTTCGACTTGCCAATATCCCGATTTGAGCTCTATTGCTGAGAAGTATTTGGATCCTTGGAGAGTATCCATTACATCATCAATTCTTGGGATTGGATAAACATCCTTCACTGTTACTTCATTTAATTTCCTGTAATCCACACAAAATCTGTATTTGCCATCTCGTTTTTTGACCAATATAACGGGAAAGGACCAGGGACTTGAAGATTGTCTAATTATTCCTTCTTCAAGCATCTCGTCTATTTGATCCTTTATGATGGTTCGTTCCTTAGCGCTTACCCGGTAAGGCTTGTGCTTTATCGGTTTTGCGTCTTCTGTATGAATCTGATGTTTTGCCAAATTGGTCCTACCTAACCTCGATGAGAACAAATCAGTATACTTGGCCAAAATTTGTTTTAACCTCTCTTGTTCTTTAAATGATAATTTTTTGTTTATTTGAAATTGTATTTCGTCATTTTCATTCTGCTTCTCTTTATTCTCTATAAAATTTACCCCTGCAGGAAGACTTCCATAAGCTAATGCTTGGTCTTTCATGATTTTTAAAGGTCGAGGATAAGGGTTCGTTATCCAGATATGGGTTTTCTTATCCGTGACAGTAAGCAAACTTCTTGCCAATCGAAGACCATTTGTTTGAGTCATTCTGTTGTTCTCTTCGATGACATATTCCCCATCCTCTGCTTCTATTGAGGCCCTAATCAATTTGATAGATAGTTTAGGTATAACGGTATCTGTAGTGCTCTTTATTTTTTTTAGATCATAATTGCTTACGTCATGATTACTCTTCAAATTATATTTTATTGTTTCTCGTTTACAATCAATTTTAGCATTCATTTTTTAAAGGAAATCTCGCCCAAGAATAAGAGTTCGTAGATGTGCGTCCATTACTACAAATTCGTGGGATAATTCAGTGTCATCAATTTTTAAATCTGAAATAATGATACCTACCATATCTAATTTTTTTCCATCGGGTCCTGAACACGTTTTAGTGAGACTATTTATTTCACGGCCAGCAAAAAGTGCTGTTCTTAGGTCGACCACTGAAAGATCGGCGCCTGTATCAATCAAAGCTTCGCATAACCCTATCTTGTCCACATTAATATTAATTTTGTACCTAGGGTCCAACTTTCTAATTCCATTTATGGTCGACTTGCTTTGATTGAAGGAATCAGGCGCGACACTTAGTTTAAATCTTCCAACACGGAATATCTATTCCGTGTAGGAATATTCGTTTGTGTGTCATTACAAACATCCGCATAGAGGCGAGGCCGTGTATAATCTTTCCTTTCGTCCAGTTGAAGATTTTCTTGGCTCTTGTCTTGGGAAACTGAGGGGTCCTCTTCTACGATCCTCACAAACTTGACTCTGCAATACCGCGCTACGTGTCCTGGCTTGTTACACTTGAAACATATTGGTCTCCTGTCTTCTGTCCTATTCCTGTTTGAATCTGGACTCTTATTGTATGTTTTCCTTGGGTAGACCGGTTTTGGCTCAGGAATGGGAGTGTAAAATCGTCTAGGGGCAGAAACCTGGGGCAGCGGCTTGTTCTGGTAGTACCTCGGAGCGGGGGCCTGGGGCTTGGGGGTGTTCTGGTAGTACCTCGGAGCGGGGGCCTGGGGCTTGGAGGTGTTCTGGTCTGGTCTTCTGAACGACGGGGCGTTCTTCCATTGCTCTTGATGATGGGAACGAGGAGAGCGTGGTCCATTATATAGAGCCTTTGATTTTTCTATACGTTCTTGATAATTATTTTCAAACAAATCCATCTTTTTACACAATCTTAGGAGTTCGTTGGTATTCTTAGGAGGGTTTAAGTAGAGGGCAAAAGAGTATTCTTTCTTTAACCCTCCAATAACCCAATTTATTTTATTCTCTTCTTCCATTTGGGGGTCGACCTTGTTGCACATAACCAGGATATCCTCTGCAAACCTGATTGCAGGTTCATTCCACTGCTGCATTCTGTTCAGCCTCATCTTCAATTCTTCTTTTTTGGCGTCTGAGGCAAAATCTTGAATTAGGCGGCTCTTGAAATGTTCCCAGCTGGTAAAACTTATCTTGTGTAGGTCCAGCCAGGTTTTGGCGCTACCAATCATGTTCATGGCTGCATAGCGAGAAATAATATATTCTGCCCAGTGGTACAGGAAGCCAATTTCTTCAAGGGACTCAATCCATGGGCGAGGGTCTTCTGTTCCATCATATTTGGGGATGTCTATGTTGGGGTTCAAAACAACTGGGTCGGCACTTGCATCTCTACCAATTGTTGCACTGGGCTGCGGTTTGGCAGATTCTTCAGTCTTGAGTCTCTCCTCAGACGTGTCTTGCATCTTTCCAGAACGTGTCTCAACCATCTTACAAGGTTAAACCAGTCAATAATAAGACAACTATAAATTTAGGTAGCACCTAGAATATCTCTTTATTTATCTAATCAAAGTTTAAAGCATGTGGGGTATTTAGTGTATCAAAATACAAATGTTTTATAGTACATAATATTTTATAGTAATAATCTGTTTTATAAAAATAAATAAATGTATAATTTAAATATATTAAAAATAATATTATAAATAATTTTAAAAATACGCGCATTAATCATGATGCAACATTATTTAAAATGTTACGATGTACTAGAGCGCCATCTGTTATCAAATTATAAAACTAATTTAGAGGCGTAATATTCTTTTTAAAATAAAACAATTTCTACTGTCCTTGCTGCGATGGAAAAATTAAAGGGAGGGCCTGGCTCATCAGTGGTGAACCCTCCCAGCGGTTTCGCCAGTTTAATCTACCATACCGCTGTTATATTGCATTTTTGGAACTTCCTTTTATAGGTGACTGTTGTAAGACTCTTGGAATGGGTATTTTAGAAAAACTATGGACATAAGCTTTTAGGACAGCAGAATTAAATATAATTATAAATATATAATATGCTTCGAGCAATCGCTCTTCCGCAAATATCAAATTGTGTCTTTTATTAGAACAATAATGTTACGATGTACTAGAGCGCCATCTGTTATCAAATTATAAAACTAATTTAGAGGCGTAATATTCTTTTTAAAATAAAACAATTTCTACTGTCCTTGCTGCGATGGAAAAATTAAAGGGAGGGCCTGGCTCATCAGTGGTGAACCCTCCCAGCGGTTTCGCCAGTTTAATCTACCATACCGCTGTTATATTGCACTTTTGGAACTTCCTTTTATAGGTGACTGTTGTAAGACTCTTGGAATGGGTATTTTAGAAGAACTATGGACATAAGCTTTTAGGACAGCAGAATTAAATATAATTATAAATATATAATATGCTTCGAGCAATCGCTCTTCCGCAAATATCAAATTGTGTCTTTTATTAGAACAATAATGTTACGATGTACTAGAGCGCCATCTGTTATCAAATTATAAAACTAATTTAGAGGCGTAATATTCTTTTTAAAATAAAACAATTTCTACTGTCCTTGCTGCGATGGAAAAATTATTGTTCTAATAAAAGACACAATTTGATATTTGCGGAAGAGCGATTGCTCGAAGCATATTATATATTTATAATTATATTTAATTCTGCTGTCCTAAAAGCTTATGTCCATAGTTCTTCTAAAATACCCATTCCAAGAGTCTTACAACAGTCACCTATAAAAGGAAGTTCCAAAAGTGCAATATAACAGCGGTATGGTAGATTAAACTGGCGAAACCGCTGGGAGGGTTCACCACTGATGAGCCAGGCCCTCCCTTTAATTTTTCCATCGCAGCAAGGACAGTAGAAATTGTTTTATTTTAAAAAGAATATTACGCCTCTAAATTAGTTTTATAATTATTTAAAATATTTAAAAATACCAAAGATCTTAAGACAGAATATGGTTTTACGGGCTACTAACCAGAGTATATTATTTTTGAGCCCCAAAAAATAAAAAGAGGTACGTCCAGGACAAAAGATCTTATGAACTAGATTTGATTGAAATCTTTAAAAGTGACCACTAATGTATAGAGAAATTCTAGAGGAAAATGACGTTACTGAAATAGACAAATTCTTAATATCCATGTAAAAAGACTGATATGGAGATATTTAAGACCATTTTAAACCATGCCTTTATTTTATATTAAAATTTTGATAGGTTTGGTATAACAACAATGGTATAGTTTTGAGTTAAAAAAAAAGATACAATTTCAAACTTTAATCATTTTGAATCTCTTTTTTTTTCCTTTATATATATATATTTTAAAATTTGTCTATTCGAATTATTAGAGTTAAAAATTTGTATTTAGTATAAAATGAATATTCAAATTACCAAGTTTTGAAGAAGAAAACATTGATGAATTATGAGATTATCTGTAATATTTTGTTGAAATTTAGAATATCAGATTCTCCACGAAAACAAATCTAAAACACAAAGAAATATTTAAAAAGAGAACATGGAAGAATTAATGATCATGGCTAACAGAAACTATTCATACAACAAATATGGAGCCTGTATAATATCTCAAGTTGGAATCCCAAGAAATTCAGCAAGAAGCTTAATACATTATTATATGAAAAACAATAGAAAAAAGGTCAGGTGTTGATATTAAAAATAATGAAGCCATATCCTGACCACGAGCGCATGTGATTTTTAGATGGCAGAGCGTCATCTAGTGGAGCAAAAATGAACTATACGTTTATTTAGCTTGCTCCGTGATATTTGGCCAACCCAATTTCTTGATAGATCAATAAAAGCCAGATTATTATATGCATATAAGATCCCAACAAGAATTTACAAGTGAAACATATATATTAAATATTAAAGAAGAAGCAATCAACTTCAATGCAAGTTTAAATCAATTATGCTGAAGAAATCAGGTAGGATTTTATATCAGATATATCCACACAGAAGACATCTCAACTAAACGATACTCAACTTTACAGAAGTGAGACATCGTTTTTTCCTGATCTAAATCATTTAACTCTCATACCACTTTGTCTATATACATTCTATGAACTCTATCAAATAATACATGTTCCTTTAAAATTCAAAACTATTATAGGCGCGTATGATTCTTTTTAAAAATAAACAATTACTACTACCCTTACTGCAATGGAAATATTAATGGCAGAGACTGGCTCATTAGTGGTGAACCCTTTCAGCGGTTTTGCCAGTTTAATCTACCATACCGCTGTTATATTGCATTTTTGGATCTACTTTTATAGTGATACAGATGCTAGACTCTTGGAATGGGTAATTTAGATTATCTATGGACATAAGATTTGAAGACAGCAGAATTACATACAATTATAAATATATAACATTTGTTTTTTGTAAATATTTAATTCTAATTTGTTTAATTAACTTTATTAACATCCTATAACCATGTTACCATCATCAGACAGATTCAGTACCTTTGTCTGATTTTGGTAACAACACTGTTACAGAAGCGTAACAAACTATTTATTTATTTGGATTCGATCTTATTACCTTGTGCCTATACAGTTACCTTGTAATGAAGTATGGTGGTATCATCCACAAATATATTGGAAACCATTTTACATGTTTTTAACGATATCCCTGACATAGTTTAATATTTTAAAAATAAAGAAGGCATATCCTGTCCAGGAGCACCTGTGCTTTTTAGATGGCAGAGCGCCATCTAGTGAAACAGAAATCAACTAAACATTGATATTACCTGTTCCCTGATATTTGGCCAACCCATTTTCTTGATAAATCAAGAAAAGACATCCACGAACGCGTTTCGCGCTGTTGGCGTTCGACAGCGTGGAGCAGGCTGTACCACTGCGACCAGTTTCATATATATACCTTGAAGAAATGCGAATTGAATCTAGAGGTTGTAAAATTTATTGTGGTTCTTGGATGAATTTGGTGTCTTGTGTTGCTGTTAGAGCTGCTCCATTAATTGGTTGGTAACAACAAAAATATTCGAGTTATTTGTCTTAGTTGTAAGCTCTTATTGTGAACTTTAAACTTTTCTAATTCAAATTAACAAGAATCAGGTAGATTAAAAACTTACAAACCGCTTGAATGTCAAGGATAAAAAAAGGGACTGAGTGACAATAGCAATCTGTTGAACATAAAGTCTGAATTCTAGGTGGCTGTGTGTAACAGATGTTCCGGATGGAGAGACCCACAGTGTGACTTCCCTGAGATCCGGCTCTACTAATGCCATTGTTGCAGGATCTAGATAGTGACTAGACAGTACTGGGACATTGACAGTGGGTCGGTGTTTAGTGCTTACACCCCTGTGGTGGCCACTGCGACGATTAGCCGCCCTAGACTATCCCGCTTTGGTCATTGGTCATTTCACGCTGGGAAGGGGGGTGGGGACCCTACTACTTTAACCCTGTGTATTCACATAGCGTGGAATGATACTCAACTTCCCCTCCGATAGCTTGCTCGCTCCACTGACCTAGGACTAGGTACTGATTACTAGGCTGTTGGCTCTGGCGCAAAACTCCGACGGGAGGCCTCGCGTGTAGACGTAAGTCCGGCTTTCAGCGTTGGCAGTGTCCAACAGTGCTGTTTTCAGTCTCTAGTCCACTAATTCTACTTTGTTGTGAATAGAAACTCTACAGCGAGCTGTCGGAATTTGGAAGTTGGGGTCAGGGGTGTAGCAATACATGACGGAGTGAGATAGTATAGCATACATCTAACCCCCTCTGTGTTATGTATCTAGATATCACCTGGAGCCCTCACCATGTCTAGTTAACATTTAGGTAATTGTCTTTCTTTAAGGTCCCTTCTTATGTCACCGAGTCTCTTATTTATACCTTGGCATTCAGCATTCAGTCGGTATATAAATTATTAACTCCCTTGGAAAAGAGTAAATAAATGTTACTCTATATATTTTGGAGAACTATAATTATCTTGAAATAGAATATTTGTGACAGTAATGATGGAGGGTGCGACTACAGTAGATGAGAATCTAATTATTTCTTCAAAGGCATTTCTTTCCTTCTTCTTTCTTATCTTAACTCAATCATATTAGGGTATCAAACTTATAGAGTTGACAACCATCATGACTGGGTGAAGTAGAATGCGTCTGCCTTTGTCAGTAAGACCGGGAGCACTACTCAGTGGCAGGCCGACTCAGCTCCAAAGAATTTGCCGCTTCTGACATGAGGAACAGACACCATGTACAGCCGCTCCTAACATGGAGTACAGATCATCCTGTATCCCTGGATCCCTTAAAGTATACATCAAAAAGTGATTGAGCATCAAGGCGACTATGTAGAAAAATAGCAAAGTGTGCAACCTTTCAAATGATGTATAAAAAGTTGTGATTGAATGTGTTTTTCTATGAAAAAAAAAAAAATAGGCGACCTTACTTTTCTACTCACCCTCGTATATGCATGCGTATATATTTGACTTCAATAACTGCCCTTAGATATATATATATATCAAACTACTTACTCTATCCATATAAATTCTCATTTAAAAATCTAATTTCTTTCCCTTTCTTTTTCAAAATTATCAGGAGAATTGTTTTTATATATAAGTCTAAGTTGTGTAGGCAAAAAAAAATATTTGTTTTAATAAACACTATTTATAAAGATGCATTAATATTTAGGAAGTGATAAAAATTATATTCATGGATTTAAAGATTTTCTGTGAAGTTAATTATATTTTGCTTGTTTTTCATCACGCATCAGATTTCAACAATATTCCGCCACCATATGTTGATTCCAAAGACCATTGTATCGTTGCTCAATGATTTTAATATCTTGGTGGAAGCGTTCACCTTGTTCTTCGCTCTCTGCACCGAGATTATCAGGGAAAAAGTTTAAATGTGAATCCATAAAATGCAATTTTAGATTCATTAAGCACCCGAGCTTATGGAATTTGGAAATCTTATTTTCTACGATTCTCGCATAATTCGGTGACTTATTATTGCCTAAAAGGTTTTTGACAACGTCGATGAATGCAAGCAAAGCATTTTTCTCATCTTCTTTCAATGTTGCAATAAACTCTTCGTCATTTATTAGTTTACGAATTTGAGGTCTAATGAAAATACCTTCCGTTATCTTAGAACAACTGATCTTCTGAAATTTAGTCATTAAATATTTGACAGCATTACTATCTTGCTTTAAAGCCTTCACAAAATTTTTCATTAACCTTAATTTGATATGTAAAGGGGGAAGAAGTATTTTTAGTTTATGGAAAAGCGGTTCATTTTCAACGTTTTGTTCACCTAAGCGAAACATACTTCTTTCAGGCCACATTTTTTGTATATAATGATTTTTTCTGTCTCTGCTGTCACACTTTCATATAAAGCAAGGATACTTTGTGTTTCATTTCTGCAAGCCCTGTAGAATTCCTATAATTTTAAGATCACCGCAAACTTTTCTTTAAAATCGAATAGGTTTCTTTCATTTGGGTTGAGTAGGCAATTGGTATGGAAGGTAATACACTACCATAGTGAAGCAAATAAGCCTTCAAACTTTGTTTAGAGGAATCAATAAAGAGTCTATGCTCGGTAGCATTGTAATTAATTTGCAGATTTTTAAAAACGCCTTCAATATCATTGCAGTACACTAATCCTTGTTCTTCAGAAAAAAATTACTACGATAGACAGAGAATTTTGTTTGTGGTAACAAGAGGTTCCTTTGCTTTAATCTTGATCCAAGGATTTTCTGCTGATTCTTTTGATATAGCCCTAGATCCCTAACTAGATCATTTAATGATGCCGAATCAAATAAATGTGGAATGCCACTTTCATTTGAAATAAATTCAGGGTCTTCTAATTGATGATCATCTACAAATTCTGTGTCATTATCATCCTTTTTGATATAGGATTCTTGAACCGTTTTAGGAATCTATATGGGATTATCGAGGTCGTGAGGAATAGGTTGCCTAGCTTATGGTATATCAGGATAAAAGTTAGTTAGCTTCTTTTGCTATTAAGGCCTGTGATTTTGCAGACACAGAAATAAAAATCGTAATGGTGATTTTTTCGGTTCTGGCCAAACCATTGGTGCACCAAAGGGCATACCTTTTGATTACCCCGATTTCCATTGCAAAAGCCCTTGATATCACGTTCCGCACACTCTATGGGGGCACCACCACTTGTCTTGATCACCTAAGGACACACTAAAATATTCTTTATATCATTCTTTTATCTTTGGGGTGATACGTTTCCTCTGTTTGGGAATTGTAAATTTTCCACAAATGTAGCAGAACATTTCTGAAATATCTTTGCGTTTAGGCGGCATTATTTATATATTTAAAAATATTTATGAAAATAAATGTATTGTTAAACATTTTCTTGATATAAAATTGCAATGGCATGCATATCATCTAAATGATAATTAAATTTTATGCTTAAAAAGTCAATATCTTCAAAATACTTTGATGACAGCGATGACATATATCAGCTCCTTTATAAAATTAAATATTCTCAAATATTTAATAAAAAGAGATAAATTTGAAAAATGAAGGTTATATTCATGATCTACAGGTTGGAATTTACTAGAAACAACTTTCAAATATTGAGAAGGAAAAAGTGTGTGTATAAGTGTAATCGAAGCGTGGACATTGCCTTTATCCAGTCTCTTTATCACTTTTGGTCACCGGTCACGTGGTAAGTTGGCTGTCGTTTTTACTTTTGAGAAAAACGTCTCTCTTTCTTCGTTAATATACTGGCACTCAAAGATGTATTGAGATATTTCAAATTCTGTTTTTTTTTTCTTTTAGGTTCCTATCTAATTATCAGCAAAATAGTGAATTGGCAAATATCCGTACGTAATTAGTAAAGAGTAAAGCTATCCATATATGTAAATTAGAAACTATTATAGACGCGTATGATTCTTTCTAAAAGTAAACAATTTCTACTGCCCTTACTGCAATGGAAAATTAATTTTTAAAAGAATCATACGCGTCTATAATAGTTTCGAATTTTCATAACAGATGACGCGCTAATTCAACATAATATCCATATATGTATTTCAAGCTGTTAGCCCTCATCTGTGTGTTGCAAGTCTAATCTCTATGACCAACAAAGCTGGTCTTTAAGGTTTACTGATTAATTATGGAATTGGTATTTATTGCCATAAGAAATGACAATACCAAACAATAATTTTAAAAATGCTCCAATGGCCCCCGATTATTGCAAAATTCCAACCCCACCAGTGAGTGCAAGTAACCAAACAGGGCTCTAACACACTTGTAGGTTCAAAAGTCGAATTTCTTTTCATATGTGTAAACATGAAGTGCACTTATAGTAAAATCAGTCACCAACTTTTACCCACCTTTTACGAACTTTCTTTTCAGCCCAATATATGGTAAAATAGTACAAAGTGATATTGTAATGGAACACCTGGTTCGAAATATCAAGATAAAAGCAACTCCTTATGATACAACTGAAAGTTGCTGATGGCCTGCACCATCTATCAGAATAAATATCCAATTTATGGTAATTTTTGATAATTCCCGAATTGGACAAATACACTTTCCTGATTAATCGAAAAAGCTATCCATGTTCGCATTTCAAGTTGTTAGCACTCATCTGTGGGTTGTAATTCTTTTTTTTTTTTTGCTCATCCCTAGTACACATGGTACAGGCCATGATAATCATGGTGGAAAGAAGTAGGCGACTGCTTTTACTATAAGTGCACCGCATGTCTACACATGTGAAAAGCAGTTAGACTTTGCACTTACAAATGTGTTAGAGCCCCGTTTGGCTACTTGCACTCGCTTGTGGGGTTAGACTTTTGCAAGAATCGGGGGCATTGGAGCATTGGCATTGAGAATTGAGCAATTGATACATTGCCCCAAAATAAAATAACTTTCTTATTTCATTTCATTTTGTTGTTGTTGTTGTGTCCAATGAAGAGCCTCAGATGTCTCCATGCATCTCTATCACAGCAGCAGCAATGTCCACTATCTTGGGTGTGTAAAGCTGCTGCTCTGGGTCTATGTCAATTTTCTGCAAGGCTGCGGCCATTTCTGGGCATGAGAATATGTGGGTAGGTGTTAGTTCCACACCAGGACTATTTCATTTCATCATTTTGTGAATAGACTCGTGTATTTTCATAATATGTGAGGTCATGCAATCTTTTTATTTGAAAACTAATTGAAACTATCATATATAGTTAAATCTGTCTATAGCGCCCCCTCTTGGAACTCACCAAAATAGGATGCTATAGAGAGGGGGTGCTATAGACAGGTCACTTTTAAGGTAAATCGCATCGTTCTACGTATTTAAAATCGGGCGCTATAGAGAGGAAGGCGCTATTTAGAGGGGATACTATAGACAGGTTTAACTGTACTTTGAAAGGGTACAATTTGGATTATAGATTAGAACTACAAAGATAATAAGAACAAATCTAAATAAATTAATAGTGTGTGACGTTTCGTTAACAGCATTGTTACCATCACCAGACAAAATAATCAAAGAAACAATATCACAGCATGTTCTTAAATAGTACTGTTATCAAGTTTATCAGAAAACTATTTTCTTCTTTCTTCTATTTTCTTGGTTACATACTTGATAACAGTACTATTTAAGAACATGCTGTGATATTTTTTCTCATTTATTCTTTTGTCTGATGATGGTAACAACACTGTTACTGAAACATCACACAATATTTATTTATTTGGATTAGGTCTTTTTACCTTGTAATTTTCACATACTTTGTAATATCCAATATTTTCTAACAGACCAACAAAGAATAAAAGTTCTTTGCCTTTCGAAAGGTTGGTTTAAAAGTTAATTTTTTGTGTGAATTTTATCACCAACTGAAGGATCCATTTTTTTCTATAACTTTTTGAACACTACATTATACAATGGTAACATTCATCCAAATTAAAATTTTAATCAGTGAATAATCCTTACATTGCTCAGTTATTATTTTTTTTTTCACATTAAATCTTCTTCATAATAAAGCACAATTTGGATTATAGATTATAATACAAGAAAACTAGACCTAATCTAAATGAATTAATGTGTAATGTTTCAGTACCAGCATTGTTACCATCATCAGATAAAATATTATTTTTTCTCATTTATTATTTTTTCTGATGATGGATTTGGATTAGGTCTTATTTTATTGTATTATAAATCTTCCTAAGTTATGTTTCCATTTTTAAGGTTGCATTGTTTTATTAACTATTCAAAGAAACAGTGGAAGCTTTGAATTAGTTTAGCAAAATAATAAGCATTTTTTTAAGTAGTGGCCTCGATATTGGAAACATTTTGGATGCATATCAGCGATGGGAATACCAGCCATTTGTACCTAACATATCAGTGATGGGAATATCAGCCATTTGTACCTAACATATCAGTGATGGGAATATCAGCCATTTGTACCTAACATATCAGTGATGGGAATATCAGCCATTTGTACCTAACATATCAGTGATGGGAATATCAGCCATTTGTACCTAACATATCAGTGATGGGAATATCAGCCATTTGTACCTAGCATATCAGTGATGGGAATATCAGCCATTTGTACCTAACATATCAGTGATGGGAATATCAGCCATTTGTACCTAACATATTAACCATTTCATTTTATAATATAAGGATGGTCTAAACTGTTGGTTTTCGACCACTACGACCTGGGTTCGATTCCCGCAATGGGCACTTTAATTTACAACATAGAAATACAATTTTTAGTTATTTTCAAATATATATATATATACAGTAGAAACTCCCTTTAGCGGACACCCCGCTAGCGGACACCTCTCTATAAAGGACAGTTTTCATTTGCGAAATTACCATTTTTACAATTTAGCAACTCTCCGGTAAGAGGACACCTCTCCCTAAAGGACATTTTGGTTCAACAATTAGGTGTTGTCCTTTACAGGGAGGTTCGATTGTATTTTACTTTTTAAAATAAAAAATCATTATAATGAAGCCACAATGATTATTATAATTATATCAATATTCCATTTCTGTGTTATTTTAAATAAATGAAGGTAGCAAGTATGTCAGGTTCTGCCAAAAGAAGATCAGAAACGTGGTCAGTATTATGTGCTACACACATGTCCTCCCTCAACTAAAGCTAAAACTCACAGCATTCCTGAGGGAACAGTCTGTTAGAGGGATACATTGGGCAGGACCATTTATATAATTCAACTTAGAGATAATCTAACAACCATTATTCAGTTGTTCTCTCATCTTAACTTCAATTCCCTCCTATAGATCACAATATCCTCACCCATACACTATCTGATCTCCCTATTCAACCTTTATATATACATACAGAAGAACTACCTCCCTGTAAAGGACACCTAATTGCAGAGATAAAGTGTCCTTTAGGGAGAGGTGTTCTCTTACCAGAGAGCTGCTAAATTGTAAAAATGATAATTTTTCGAATGAAAACTGTCTTTTGTAGAGAGGTGTCCGCTAGCGGGGTGTCCGCTAAAGGGAGGTGCTACTGTATATATATATTTCTATTATTATCACATTGTATAATTATACAAGGTCATGGAGTGTTATACAAATTCATAGATCAAATTCACAATATTGTTAGGGTTGGAATAGGTCCTGTCAAAAGGCAATGCCTTCCAAGAGGTAGTCTGGTGAGGCCTTTTTGGGTCTGCAGATGGTGTATTGTGGAAAGGTTTTTACATCAACCCGAAAGAGGAGTGGTCTTGTATGGCTGCCCGTTTTGAGCTTAGAGATACAAGTTGCTGTTTGTTGATTCATCCCATATTCTAGAATAACTACAAATTTTTGGTTTAGATACCAACCTTTTATATAGTGATCTTAACACTTAGGCCAGATAGTGTCTGAAGCAAATATTGGAGGTATTTTTTTCAAGGAATAAAAACTAAAATATCCTTCCTTCCTTCAGTGCCTTCCTCAACTGAAGCTGGGCCACATGTTCGCTCCATATCTCCCTCCTTCAATGCCTTCCTCTACTGAGGATGGGCCACATGGTCTCTCCATATCTCTCTCCTTCAATGCCTTCCTCCACTGAGGATGGGCCACATGGTCTCTCCATATCTCCCTCCTTCAATGTATTCCTCTACTGAGGGTGGGTGACATTGTCTCTCCATATCTCCTTCTTTCAATGCCTTCCTCTACTGAGGGTGGACCACCTGGTCTCTACATATCTCCCTCCTTCAATGAATTCCTCTACTGAGGATGGGCCACATGGTCTCTCCATATCTCTCTCCTTCAATGCCTTCCTCCACTGAGGATGGGCCACATGGTCTCTCCATATCTCCCTCCTTCAATGTATTCCTCTACTGAGGGTGGGTGACATTGTCTCTCCATATCTCCTTCTTTCAATGCCTTCCTCTACTGAGGGTGGACCACCTGGTCTCTACATATCTCCCTCCTTCAATGAATTCCTCTACTGAGGATGGGCCACATGGTCTCTCCATATCTCCCTCCTTCAGTGCCTTCCTCTACTGAGGGTGGACCACCTGGTCTCTACATATCTCCCTCCTTCAATGAATTCCTCTACTGAGGATGGGCCACATGGTCTCTCCATATCTCTCTCCTTCAATGCCTTCCTCTACTGAGGGTGGACCACCTGGTCTCTACATATCTCCCTCCTTCAATGAATTCCTCTACTGAGGATGGGCCACATGGCCTCTCCATATCTCCCTCCTCCAATGTCTTCCTCTACTGAGGGTGGGCCACATGGTTTCTACATATCTCCCTCCTTCAATGCCTTCCTCTACTGTGGGTGGGCCACATGGTCTCTCCATATCTCTCTCCTTCAATGCTCGAACGCACTTCCTCTTCCTGTTGCAGCCTTTCCACCGGCTGTTTTTCTCATAGCAGACCCTCCTTCCAGCGACACAGAGAAAACAGAAGAGGCGGTCGGCCTGAGTACTCCTCCATCCAAAAAGCAGGACAAACCTAAGGCGTCCGAATCTTCACACGAACGGCGCACTATGGCTGAAATCCAAATGGACGTTCTCCTGAAGAACGACAAGGCGTCTAAATTATAGATAGTGCCCAGAAGCTGGGCCTGGAGAGAGATCACCTCCTCCAGGCTTTAACGCACAACGGGAAGATGGACCAGCTCCTCGCTTAATCAAACGCCGAACAGAAAGTGGCCATCGACACCTTGACCACGGCGCTAATGGCTCTGACAGAGAACACCAGCGACACCCTGTACAAGAAGCTGTCACGCGCCAGAAACTCTGCTCGGCAGCCGATATGAGATTCCGGGTTGCAACCCTGAACACCTGCGGTACCTGCCCACCTGGCGACACCAATTAAACTTTGTATAGATTTCATTGTGTATATTCATCCTTGTCTTTTTCATATTTATTCTAGTTTTCATTTATCACTATAATATATTTATGAATAAAGTAATAAAAGTAGTTTCAATCTCTCCTTCAATGCCTTCCTATACTGAGGGTGGGCCTCATGGTCTTTCCATATCTCCCTCCTTCAATGCCTTCCTATACTGAGAGTGGGCCACATGGTCTCTCCATATCTCCCTCTTTCAATGCCTTCCTCTACTGAGGGTGGGCCGCATGGTCTCTCCATATCTCCCTCCTTCAATGCCTTCCTCTACTGAGGATGGGCCACATGTCTCTCCATATCTCCCTCCTTCAGTGTCTTCCTCTACTGAGGGTAGGCCACATGGTCTCTCCATAATTCATCCGCCATCCTCTTCATCTCCTCGTGTCGTCCAGTCCATTGTTTTAGATCGTCTGTGTATCCCCGTCTTCTTCATCTCGATCTCTTCCCCTGGAGCTTTCCCTCCAACACTGTCCGCAGTCTCTTAAAAACTATAGGCATACCTATCCCTATATATATAAAAGTCAGTGTATGTATGTATGTGGGTATCTATGTCGGCTATACACGTCCACAATACGTAACTAATCTGACTGAAATTTTAACAGTATATATTGTAGAATCTGGAAAAACTTATAGTGAAAATTTCAGGTCTCTATCCCGAATATTTTCTTTGAGTTATTTGCAAATTTGCCTTTTCGCTCGCAAGCAGCGTCTCTAGCGGTGAAGATGGGAGGTAATATTAACTGACCTAATGTACATGTAAAACGTGTTTTGACAGGACATAGAGAAAAATCTGGAAAATATATTTATCGGAATTTTAGCCAATAAAAAATAAAATTGACAGGTTCTGGGCAAAAATAGTTGTTTTTTTTAGTCAGAAAATGATGATGGCAATATTGCTGTATCATGTTTGATTATCAGATACAAAATAATATCGGGAAAAATTCCAAAAAGCAGAGACCACGGGTGACACCAGTTCGTTTTTTTTTTTTTTGTACGCAGGAACAAAATTTTAACAGAAAAACATTCATTCGAGCACAAAACAAAAGCCAGATCATCTTTCTATA